>VXBD01008140.1:41115-188526 GCA_013399975.1 Indicator maculatus | reverse complement strand
TTTTTTTTTTTTTTTTTTTTTTTTTTTTGAGTGATCTCTGGTAAATAAAGATCCTCCCACTGATACATTTCCATAAATTGAAGGGCAGCTGAATATATTTTTAATAGCTACACTGGAAATATTCTTTAAGGGGGTCTTTTGATTAAGTTCTGAAGTTATAAGATGCAAAGAGAAGGTCCAGAGAAGGGCCTCAAGGATGAGCAGAGGGCTGGAGCTCCTCTCCTGTGGGAACAGGCTGAGAGAGCTGGGACTTTTTCAGTCTGGAGAAGAGAAGGCTCTGAGGAGACCTTATTGTGGCCTTCCAGTATCTGAAGGGGGCTACAAGAAAGCTGGGGAGGGACTTCTTAGAGTGTCTGGGAGTGATAGGACTGGGGGGAGTGGATCCCAGCTAGTGGAGGGGAAATTTAGATTAGATGTTAGGCAGAAGTTGTTCCCCATGAGGGTGGTGAGACTGGAACAGGTTGCCCAGGGAGGTGGTGGAGATTTTTAATCCCTGAAGATTTTTAAGGCCAGGTTGGATGTGGCTGTGAGCAGCCTGATCTAGTGTGAGGTGTCCCTGCCCATGGCAGGGAGGTTGGAACTGGAGGGTCCTTGAGGTCCCTTCTACCCCTGATGATTCTATGAAACAAACAAAGAAAAAAAATCTGGATTGTGCTGACTCAGCTTCCACATGATACAAATGTGCTCAGCAATGGTTGGGTTATTTTATCTCTGCCTTAAAATAAGGGAAATGAAGCAGAGTGGCAGCAGCAGCTGGAACCAAGTGCCTGTGTCCAAACACAATTTATTCATAAAACTGAAGGAAAGCACAGCACAGCTGCACAGCAATTATGCAGTGGGGGGGAGAGGAATTGGGGGGGGGAATAATCTACAAGCCCTTCAGAATTGATGAATAAGGATGCCACAAGGAAATAAGATCTGTTGGTGGAGTTAGAAACACTCAAGTGTAACAAAGTTTAACAAGTGGGGATTTTTTTAGAGGCTGAATCTTCACATTCCAAATGTTAGTTGCTATGGATGCTGGGTTTTGCCTCTCCTAATTCTTCCTTCTTGGTGACTGGAATACCTCCTCCCAAAGAAAGAACTTCCACAGATTTAAACCTGCTGAAATTCTGTTAGCCATAGAGTCACAGAATGGGTTGGGGTGGAAGGGACCTTGAAGATCATCCAGTTCCAAACCCCTTGCCGCGGGCAGGGACACCTTCCACCAGCCCAGGGTGCTCAAGGCTTCACCTGTCCTTGAACCCCTCGACCTCCCCAGGCAACCTGTACAGAATTTCATCCCAGTATCCAATCTAAATCTCCCTTCCTCAAGCTTCAATCCATAACATGCTTTAAAATGGGAACACTGGAAAGCTGGCTGACACTTCTGAGGACATATGGTGGGTAAGTGAGCACAGCCATGGCCACAGCAGCCCCACTCACACAATATATTGCACTCCATGAAATTCAGAAGCTGCCACCTACTCTTCATCTTCTGCAGTCTGGGTATTTCCAGAATAGCAGCATCCATCAGTCTTCATCTTTGTGAGACATAAATTCAGCAGAAAAGCTTTTCTGCACCTTTTTTTTTTTTTTCTGACAGTGAAGTCAAGCACAGAGAAACTATCCAAGGCTCTTAATTCAAGCTGTCAAATTCAGATCAACCAAAACTAGTGACAAAGCAGCAACCAGGCAGTAACATGGTTAGGAGTTGAAGTTTAAACCAAAAACTACCACCATTGTAACTGTAATTCCTCCCCCTCTACTCTGCCCTGGTGAGGCTGCATCTGGAATATTGTGTCCAGTTCTGGGCCCCTCAGTTCAAGAAGGATCTCAGGGAACTGCTTGATAGCAGCACAAAATTGCTGAAGGGAGTGGAACATCTTAGGAGGAGAGCCTGAGGGAGCTGAGGGCTCTGTAGCTTGGAGAGGAGGAGCCTTAGAGGTGACCTCATTGCTGTTGATAAAGATGTGCAGGGGGAGTGCCCAGAGGCTGGAGCCAGGCTCTGCTGGGTGATGCCCAATGCCAGCACAAGGGGCAATGGTGGAAGCTGAGGCATAGGAAATTCCATGGAAACAGGAGGAAATTTTTTTTTACTGTGTTGGTGACAGAATACTGGAGCAGGCTGCCCCTGGGGGGTGTGGAGTCTCCTTCTCTGGAGATATTCAAAACCCACCTGGATGTGTTCCTGTGTGATCTGGTATAGGTCACCCTGCTCTGGCAGGGGGGTTGGACTGGATGAGCTTTGGAGGTCCCTTCCAGCTCCTAACTTTCTGTGATTCTGTGAGGCAAGCTAGGAACAGGATCTCCATTCCACTTGTCCCTCAACACTGACTTGGCCTTTCATGACCTGTGAAGACCTCTAACTGTCTGAAGCCACACAAGAACATTAGGTTGCATCACTGAGAGCAGCCCAGGCTGGCATCTATCAGCCAAGACAGCCTTCCACAGGGCCACTTCTGTTCCCATTTTAATGTATAAGCTTTGGAACTATTTCTGGCCACTGCAGAACTGCAATGAGGACAAAGTGCTTCAAGCTCCCTTTCCAACATGATAGGTGAAAAACAAGGAAAGGCTTTTCCTGGAATTTACACTCAGAAGTATTTTTTATGGCTGTTGAGGGATTAAGAATCTCCTTAGGGCAATGTGCCAGCCCATTAGGCAGAGGGACTGAACTTCCAGTCTGAGGAAGAGGTAAAGCTGCATTCATCTTGGCCAGAAGCAGTCAAGTTAATTCACTCTGTTATGCTAGTGGTTGGAAGACCTCTAGAGAACATTGAGTCCAACCTCTCTGTCAAAGCAGCATCACCCAGGGCAGGTCACACAGGAATGCATCCAGAGGGGAGGTTGAGAGTCTCCAGAGAAGGAGACTCCACAGCCTCTCTGGGCAGCCTGCTCCAGACTGATGCATGCAGGAGACAAAACTCATAGTAGCTACTGTGTAGGTACTCAGAAATATGGCCATAAAAATGAATCTTTTCCAATTGGCAGCCGCTCATGACTATAGCACTGCTTGGGTTGGAAAAGCCCTCTGAGATCATCTACTCCAACCATCAACCTAACCCCACCATGGCCACTAAACCATGTCCCCAAGTGCCATGGCCCACATTTCTTGAACACCTCCAGGGATGGGGACTCCACCACCTCCCTGGGCAGCCTGTGCCAATCCCTGACCACTCTTTCCATACAGAAATGTCTCCTAATCTCCAGTCTAAATCTCCCCTGGCACAATTTCAGGCCATTTCCTCCCTTCTGTCATCTAATACTAGGGAGAAGAGACCAACCCCCACTTGACTCCAACCTCCTTTCAGATGTAGCACATTTTGCTATTGTCCTAAATTTATGTTCTTAGGAGGAAAAAAGTGTTTCAAACATTTAGCAGTCAGGCTCAGCACAATAAGTTTCTACAACAGTGCATTTGTAATGTACAAAAGCAACAATTAAGGGCTATAAATACCTACATTTCATCTCATCACACATTTCCTACTGGAGAAACAAACCTTTCCTAGTTACCATAGAAATAAGACCCCAGTAAACACTACTGGAACCCAGTGGTTATGGTTCTGGTAAATCTGATGAATAAATTTGATGATTTGATTACAAGAAGGTCAATGGGATCCTGGGGTGCATTAAGAGGAGTGTGAACAGCAGATTAAGGGAGGTTCTTCTCCCCCTCTCCTCTGCCCTGGTGAGACCTCACCTGGAATATTGCATCCAGTTTTGGGCTCCCCAGTTCAGGAGGGACAGGGATCTGCTGGAGAGAGTCCAACAGAGGACTACAAAGATGGTTAAGGGACTGGAGCACTGCCCTGTGAGGAGAGGCTGAGAGACCTGGGGGTGTTCAGTCTGGAGAGGAGAAGATTGAGAGGGGATCTAATAAATGTCTATCAATAAATGTCTATCAAATGTTTACCAATAAATGTCTATCTAATAAATGTCTATCAACCCCCCAGGGCTGGGGGTCAGGAGGGAGGGGACAGGCTCTGCTCAGTTGCACCCTGGGATAGGACAAGGGGCAATGGATAGAAATTACAGCACAGGAGGTTCCACCTCAACATGAGGAGGAACTTCTTCACTGTGAGGGTCACAGAGCACTGGAGCAGGCTGAGCAGAGAGGTTGTGGAGTCTCCTTCTCTGGAGACTTTCCAGCCCTGTCTGGGTGTGCTCCTGTGTGACCTGTGCTGGATTCTACAGTCCTATTCTGGTAGGGGGGTTTGACTCAATGATCTCAGGAGGTCCCTTCCAACCCCTAACATCCTGTGAGCCTGTGAAATGTGATTAAATTTGATTATTAAGTCTTAACAACAACAACAAAAAAGTCTCCCTATTGTAGATTCTGATTAACCTGTCTAAAAACCTCCTTGCTCATTTTCAGCATTTTAGGAATAATTTACGTGGCAAAAAAAGTAAGAATTTAATTCATGAAACAGTTAAGGAAGCCCTTCAGCACCAAGCTCTGCTTGGATGGCCACATATCAAATTGTGAAATTGAAACTATGAAGAGCATGCAGAGAATCATTTACCTTTTCACCTTCCTCCCCTTTAGTGCCTGTAAAGCCACGCTCCCCCTGTAACACAAAACAATGCAACATAAATCTCAAACACAAACACTCTTCAGGGAATCCTAGAATGGCTCAGACTGGAAGAGACCTCAGAGGTCATCTCCTCCAATCTCCTTCCATGGTGTGGTGGGTTGAAATTCCCCTCCCCACATTAACTTCACCAGACACCTCTCAACTAGACTCAGCTGCTCAAGGTCTCCTCCAACCTGGCCTTGAACACTGCCAGGGAGTTGGCATCCACAGCCTCCCTGGGCAACCTGTGCCAGAGTCTCACCACCCTCATACTAAAGACCTTTTTCCTCAGCCCCAGTCTAACCCTGCTCTCCCTCAGCTTCAAACCATTCCCCCTTGTCCTGTCTCTGGACACCCTCACAAAAAGTCCCTCTGCAGCCTTCCTGCAGGATCCCTTCAGCTATTGGAAGGCAGCCTTAAGGTCCTCCCAGAGTCTTCTCTTCTCCATGCTGCACACCCCCAGCTCCCTCAGCCTGGCCTCACAGCAGAGCTGCTCCAGCCCTTGGATCATCTCTGTGGCCTCCTCTGGACTCCCTCCAGCAGCTCTGTGTCCTTCTTCTTCTGGGAACACCAGAATTGGAGGCAGGGTTGGAGGTGAGGTCTGAGCTGAGCAGAGCAGAGCAGAGCCAAGGGGCAGAATCCTCTCTCCTGCCCTGCTGCCCAGATTCCTCTGGCTGCAGCCCAGCACACAGCTGCCTGCTGGGCTGCATGAGGGCACTGCTGGCTCCTGGGGAGCTGCTCAGCAATCAATACATCAAAGTCTCTTTCTTCAAGGCTGCTCTCAACCTTCTCTGCATCCAGCCTGGATTTGTGCCAAGGATTGGCCCAAGCCAGATGCAGGAACTTGCATTTTGACTTGTTGAACCTCATGCAGTTAGCACTGGCTCACTTCTGAAGCCCATCAAGGTCTTTCTGGACCACCCAAGTACCTAAAAATCCCAACTAGGCTGCCACAGCTTCCACTCTTTCCCTATTGACTCTTAGGTGCTTGAGCTCACTGGGGTGCAGCCACACTTAAACTGCTGGGTCCCACAGAGGGATGGACATAGAAAGCTGATTGCTGCTTTCTAGGTTCAGCTAACTGGGGAGATTCAGATCTTTCTCTCATCTCTAAGGGAGTACCCATGAAGAAGAAATGCAAATTTTAGTCCTGTGCAACCAAAAAGACAAAAAAAAGCCCACCCCAAAACAACAAACAAACAAAAAACCCCCAAACCCTCACCAACCTCTTCCTTCTACTTCCTAAGTGAATGTTCTGTGGATGTTGTTAAATTCCACAGATTGCATTGGATTGGAAGGGACCCTCAGAGGTCATCTTGTCCAAACCCCCTGCAGTCAGCAGGGACAGCTCCAACTAGATCAGGCTGCACAGGGACACATCCAGTCTGGTCTTGAATGTCTCTAGGGATGGAGCCTCACCTACACCCTTGGGCAACCTGTTCCAGTATTTCCCCACTCTCATTGTGCAGAACTTCCTCCTGATGTCCAACCTAACTCTGCCCTGCTCCAGTTTCAAACCATTGCCCCTTGTCCTATCACCACAGGCCCTGCTAAACAGTCCCTCCCCAGCCTTCCTGTGGATCCCCTTCAAATACTAAAACACATCTCTAAGGTGTTCCCAGAGCCTTCTCTTCTCCAGGCTGAACAGCTCTCTATTCTTCCAGCCTGCCTTCACAGGAGAGGTTCTCCAGCCCTCTGATCATCTTTCTGGCCTCCTCTGGACCAGCTCCATCAGGTCCATGTCTCTCTTGCACTGGGGGCTCCATAGCTGCCCCAGGTGAGGTCTCAGCAGAGCAGAGGGGCAGGGTCCTCTCTCTCCATCTCTGGCCACACTTTGGATGCAGCCCAGGCTGCCATTGGCCTTCAGGGCTGCAAGTGCCCATTGCTGGCTCCTGTCCAGCTTCCCATTCACCAGCAGCCCCAAGTCCTTCTCTGCAGGGCTGCTCTCAACCTTGTCATCCCCCAGCCTCCTCTGCCTGATTATTTTAAAAGAGCAAGATAAGTCAGCAGTACAGTTGCCTGATAGTCACACCCTGCTTCCAAAATTACTTTCTCTTTGCATTATCACAGAACCACAGAATGTTAGGAGTTGGAAGGGACCTCAGAAGATCACCTAGTCCCAAGTGTCCTTAAAATTAAGAACCTGATTCGAATTTTCAGTTTTCACTGCTTCACAAACTCCTTGGATGCTTAAAAGTTATGCACAGCAACTGAGCCTAAGGAAAAACCAACACACTGGTGACAAAAAGATGAGTTTAGAAGGTAACTATCCAAGCTGAGTGAGATGGTAAACTTCATCCTCAATACTTGTTGAGCAAAAGAATAAACCAATACCTCTGAGTTGAAAGCTACAGACAAACCAATACTGCGTTTGACAGAGGGATTTCCAAGGAAAAGGTAGAGCTAAACCCCCTAATTTAGAATAAAAATATAAAACATTGCAGTGGTTTCCTTTTCCATTCCTTGGCAAACAACTAGAGACTGAGTGAGAACCAGGTTCTGCCTCTCAAAGCTAAGAACCATCCTTCGTTGACACATTAATTACATATGCCACTGTGAAGCACATTCATTTTGGTCTCAGTAAATCCAGGGACACTAAGCTAAGTCCAGTTGGAAGAATCCATCCATGCCAACATGACTTCAAGGGAGAGTTCAGAATACTTACTAAAGGATTCTAAAGTCATAGGATCACAGGATGTAAGGGGACCTGTGGAAATCTTCCAGTCTAACCCCCCCTGCCAGAGCAGGACCATAGAACCCAGCACAGGTCACACAGGAACACATCCAGACAGGGCTGGAAAGTCTCCAGAGAAGGAGACTCCACAACCTCTCTGGGCAGCCTGCTCCAGGGCTCTGTGACCCTCACAGTGAAGAAGTTCCTCCTCATGTTGAGGTGGAACCTCCTGTGCTGTGGTTTATATCCATTGCCCCTTGTCCTATCCCAGGGGGCAACTGAGCAGAGCCTGTCCCCTCCCTCTTGACCCCCAGCCCTCAGATAATGATAGACATTGATCAGATCCCTCTCAGCCTTCTCCTCTCCAGATTAACCACCCCCAGGGCTCTCAGCCTCTCCTCACAGGGCAGTGCTCCAGTCCCTTCCTCGTCCTGGTAGCTCTCAGGGATGATCAAGTCAAATGCTTTCTCCATGCCACTCATGGCTCTCAATTGCTTGACAGAAGTTTGCCCTCATGACACTTGCACATCATCTAATTCACTTTTCTAGCCAAGCCAGAATTCAGCAACAAAAGGCAGCCTGGAAAGTTGACTTGTGGAATTCCAAGCCAAGCAGAAGACAAATGTCTCACAGACACACAACAAAAAAGAACAGAGAACAAAACCTCCAATCTCTTAACGAGAGAGAGACCAATCAAAGGCCAATTACTCATCAAAATGATCCAAGTAATTAAGCAAATAAATACAGAGCAGTCATGATACACAACAGTTAAAAATACAGCTTAGAATAGCTTGTTAGGATGGCATTTTGCTTAACTCCACTCATGGCACAGTTTCCAACATCTTCCTTCCAGCTCTCCTCTGTAAAAATAGATGCTAGTGTGCTGGAGGAAAAAAAAAATCATTCCAATTAATCAGCAGAAGGAATCCTTAGCCTTTCATTTTCTCTAGATTTACAGTGTGAATTCAGAAAAGCTCTTCAGAGTCTAATAGTTACCAGATAATATTTCATCTTCCCTGCCATATTGAATCACTCTAAAGCAGGAAAAACCCCAAAACACTCCAGATTCACTGTTTGAGGTTTTTTTCCTGTGGAGACAAGCTATAGATGCTTTGTGTCCAGTTCTGGGCTCCCCAGTTCAAGAGGGACAGGGATCTACTCAAGACAGTCCAGGGGAGGGCTCCAAGGATGCTGAAGGGCCTGGAGCACTGCCTGGTGAGGAGAGGCTGAGAGCCTTGGGGCTGCTTAGTGTGGAGAGGAGAAGGCTGAGAGGGGATCTGATCAATGTCTATCAATAGCTGAGGGCTGGGGGTCAGGAAGGAAGGGAAGGGACAGGCTCTGCTCACTTGTGCCCTGTGATAAGACAAGGGGCAATGGATGTGAACTCCAGCATAGGAGGTTCCACCTCAGCAAGAGGAGGAACTTCTTCATTGTGAGAGTCACAGAGCACTGGATCAGGCTGCCCAGAGAGGTCTCCTTTTCTGGAGCCTTTCCAGCCCTGTCTGGATGTGTTCTTGTGCTACCTGTGCTGGATTCTGTAGTCCTGCTCTGGCAGGGTGTTGGACTGGAAGATCTCTGGAGGTCCCCTCCAACCCCCAACATCCTGTGGTGCTGTGATTATCCCTTCAAGACAACAATTCAGAAATAGCCTCCTGCATCAATTCTGATTCTTATTAAATCTAATTTTTTTCACGTGCCTGCTTTAACTTGCAGTGTATTTATAATTCTGCTTCTTAATGTATTCATCATAAAATCATAGAATTGTCAGGGTTGGAAGGGACCTCAAGGATCAGCCAGTTCCAACCTCCCTGCCATGGGCAGGGACACTTCACACTGGATCAGGTCACTCAGAGCCACATCCAGCCTGGCCTTAAAAACCTCCAGGGATGAGGCTTCCACCACCTCCTTGGGCAAGCTCTTCCAGTGTCATGGAATCATAGAATTGCTTTAATTGGAAAAGACTTCTCAGATCATCAAGTTCAACTTTCAACCTAACACCACCATGGCCATTAAAGCACATCCCAAAGCACCATGACCACACATTTCAAATTGATTTTGCAGTCTGCATTTGCACTGCAGCAACTTCTAAACTTAGAAATGCAGCTTAGACCTAAAGGTTTCCCAGCTAGAGGAAGATGCTTTGTGTCTGTGTTCTTAGCAACTTGCTTACAATGCATTTACATTAATTTTTATACCCTGACTTGCATTTTTAGCTATTTATTTTTGCCCTAAACAAGAGTCATAGAATCACAGAATTGTTTCAATTGCAAAAGACCTCTAAGATCGTTGAGGTCAACCTTCAACCTAAGACCACCATGCTCCCTAAACCATGTCCTGAAGTGCCACATCCACACTTCTGAACACCTCCAGGGATGGTGACTCCACCACCTCCCTGGGCAGCCTGTTCCAAGGCTGAATTAGGTTTTCAGTAAGTAAATTTTTCCTAATCTCCAACTTAAACCTCTCCTGGAATTATTTTAGGCCATTTCCTCTTGTTCTATTACCTGATACTAGAGAAAGACTGACTCTGACCTCACTCCAACCTCCTTTCAGAGTTGTAGAGAGCAATGATGTCTTCCCTCAGCCTCCTCTTCTCTAGGCTGAGCAACCCCAGTTCCCTCAGTTGCTCCTCACAAGACTTGCCCTTCAGACCCCCTCATCAGCTTTGCTGCTCTTCTCTGGACATGCTTCAGTACCTTCATGTCCTTGTTGGAATGAGAGGCCCTAACCTGAACCCAGGATTCAAGGTGCAGCCTCACCAGTCTGAGGACAGGGGCATGATCACTTCCCTGCTCCTGCTGGCCACACTATTCCTGATCCAGGCCAGGATTCTGGTGGCCTCCTTGGCCTCCTGAGGACACTGCTGGCTCATGTTCAGCTGCTGTCAACCAGCACCCCCAGGTCTTTTTCTGCTGGGCAACTTTGCAGCCACTCTGCCCCAAGCCTGGAGCATTGCACGAGGTTGCTGTGACCCAAGTGCAGCACCCAGCACTTGGCCTTGTTGAGTCTCACACATCTGAGCTCAGCTCATGACTCCAGCCTGGCCAGATCCCTTTGCAGAGCCTTCCTACCCTCAAGCAGATCAAGACTCCCACCCAGCTTAGTGGTGTGAGTGTCCTTCACATCAAAAGAAAAAAAAAACAGATGAAAGGGAGAGGTTATCTTAGCACACAAGTATGTGAACTTGCATGCCCAGATAAAAGGATGAACTTTCTTAAGTGCACTGGTTGCCTGCAGCAGCAAACTCTGTGGTGCCAAAAAGGAATTAGGCATCACATGATCTAATCACTGGGAAAAAAAAAGAAAAGAAAAAAAATGAAGTTGAGAGCAACTTGTATCAATCACTGGGAATGTGTTTTGCTATTTGGAATATTTTAGGCATTAACATGATTTATAGTGGCAAACATGCTGGGACCTCTGTAAGGCTGGGAAAGTGAAACAATTACTGCAGAAGCCTTGAAGGGTTTTGCAGATGTAGGGCCCTGCAAAATTAATAAAGGAAAAAGAAAAAAAACCCAAAGAAAACAAAAAACCCAAAGAAATGACCCAACCACAAAGAAAACTCAACACAAAACCACCAAGAAGCAGTCAGATGTTTCTCCATCCTCAATATGAAAACCCAAACCTTATAAAGCTTCCTGGGGCACTGCCAGGAGCTTGATTTACAGAAAAGCTTTGGCACCCTGGGGTTACTAACGAGGAAACTCATCTTAATAGAAGGAAAATTAGTGTGGTCAAACACTACTTACTGTTCTGCTAATTTATGGGTATGTGTCTTCCATTACCCTGAGTATGCCAGAGCCCTGGAATAATCTACTAGCCTGGTGTTTTAAAAGCAGGACAACTATTTTTAGCATGGCAGAAATGGAGTGGAATGTTGAACAACATTCAGTCAGAGGGCTCCAGCAGCATCCTGCCCCATGGAGCACATAGAGAGGCAGTGGGGGCACAGCTTTTGCCCTCAACAAATTAAAACCCCACACCAGTAGGTGACACCTTCCTTAGCCTACTGGAAGGTTTCCTTGGTTCATTACACAGGCTTCTGCTGGTGGTTAGGACCACCTGAAGGAATGGTGATTGCACAAAAGGAGAACCTACTGATGTTTCATGGCATCATAGAATGGTAGGGGTTGGAAGGGGCCTCTGCAGAGCATTGAGTCCAAAAGGCCCTGCCAAAGCAGGGTCACCTAGGGCAGGGCACACAGGAACACAGAATCACAGAAACATTCAAGTGGGAAAAGAGCCTCAGGATCATCAAGTCCAACCATTAACCCTACCCTACAAAGTTCACACCTAAACCATAGCCCCAAGCACCACATCCAAACCACCTTTAAATACCTCCAGGGTTGGTGACTCCACCACCTCCCTGGGCAGCACATTCCAGTGTCCAACCACTCTTCCTGGGAAAATTTTTTTCCTGATGTCCAGTCTAAACTTCCCCAGTCACAGCCTGAGGCCATTCCCCTCTTTTTCTATCACAACCAGACAGGTCTTAAAAGTCCTTGTAAGTGAAATGTTCCAGTCCTTTAACCATCCTCATAGCTCTCTGTTGGACTCTCTCAAGCAGTTCCCTGTCCCTGTTAAACCATGGAGCCCAGAACTGGACACAGTATTCCAGATGTAGTCTAACTAGGGTTGAGTAGAGCAGGAGGAGATCCTCCCTCGACCTGCTGGACACACTCTTCTTAATATTAATATCAAATATTAATGATTGACTGAGGTATTGTCAAAATCATCAAGTGTATTATGACTCTCATTCAGTGTAAGAATTGGAGCCCCAAGCTTCTGTTAGTAAGTTCAACTGCATTGGCAAACCTCTTAGATGGCAGAGGGTATTCATTGTTGCAGGAATTAGCATCATCACCACCACCACCATCCAGAGAAGGATGAGCAGAAGGCTGGAGCTCCTCTCCTATGAAGACAGACTGAGGGAGAGTTGGGGTTGTTCAGTTTGGAGAAGAGAAGGCTCCCAGGAGACCTTCTTGTGGCCTTCCAGTATCTGAAGGGGGATACAAGAAAGCTGGGGAGGGACTTTTTAGGGTGTCAGGGAGTGATAGGACTGGGGGGAATGGATCCAAGCTAGAGGAGGGGAGATTCAGATTAGATGTTAGGCAGAAGTTGTTCCCCATGAGGGTGGTGAGACTGGAACAGGTTGCCCAGGGAGGTGGTGGAAGCCTCATCTCTGGAGGTTTTTAAGACCAGGCTGGATGTGGCTGTGAGCAACCTGATGTAGTGTGAGTTGTCCCTGCCCATGGCAAGGGGGTTGGAACTGGCTGATCCTTGATGTCCCTTCCAACTCTGACAATTCTGTGATTTGCATAACCTGAAGATTTAGGAGGCAGAGTCAGTTTACACCAACAAAGAAGTATTCCACAGACTATTAAACTATATTGTCTAACCACACAGATATGTGGTAGCCAAACCAAAGATTTAAGGTGAATCCCAAATAAGTAGATCACATCAGGACTGAAATTTCTACTCTAGGCACTAACCCAAATGTTTTGTCTTTTTCTGAAATACCACATTGTTGGTGTGCTTGAACAGCTGCAAAACTCCTATCAACTACTGATAACTAAAGCAGTTCAAGATAGCTTTCAAGTCTTCATTTATGTTTGGAAAGGATATTTCTTTGCCAAGAAATATGTCCTCAGGTCCCAAACAAGGTCTTTTGGCACTTGGTGCATTTTGGAAGACAGGCTAGGATTTGGATGAAGAGGCAGTTCCCTCCTTGTGAATCCAGGAGCAGTGGATCTGAGGAAATAGCTGCTGAAGGGTCTGAGGAACAGGTCTGGGGAAGAGTGGCTGAGGGAACTGAGATTGTTTAGTCTGGAGAAGTGGAGGCTGAGGAGAGACCTCATTGCTCTCTACACCTCCCTGAAAGGAAGTTAGAGCCAGGTCTGCCTCTTCTCCCTACTCACAAGTGACAGGATGTGAAGAAACATCCTTGGTTTGCACCAGGGGAGGTTTAGATTGACTGCTGAAAGAAACTCTTGACTCAGAGGGTTCTCCTAAGTTGGAACAGGCTCCCCAGGGAGATGGTTGAATCCCCATCCCTGAAGGTGTTGAAAAGAGAGATGTGGTGCTGAGGGACATGGTTCAGCACCATTCCACATGAAGGATGCCTGACAGAAAGAAGTCCACTATCTAAGGGCCACAAGCTCCTTGCAGGAGTTTTTAATCATCCTCTCACTAAACCCCAATGTTTATTTAGAGGCTCACCACTACACTTACAGCCATTTCTCTGGCTGCATTCTCTTCTCCTTCTTCCAAGGCTCAGCAGAAGTCCTGCAGTGTAATACACTCTCCATGCTGCTCTTTCTTCTGTCTGTTTCATAGCACTGCCATTGAAACGCTCTCACTGCAAAGAGCCACACTTTTTGCCAGCAGTTCCTGCAACCTCATCATCTTGCACCTCATAGATTTGATCCCAGGAAAGAAAAATGCTCAGACTAAAGGATGAGGTAACACAGTGGTGATGAGGTGGAGACAAGCTGGCCACAGTCACTCTTACATTACACATCCTACAGATTAAGGCTCTGAGAGTTCACATCCATCAAAGCTGACTTCTAAAAGCATCTTGGGCCCTCTGCTGTTTCCACTGTTGGTTTTGTCAGCAGAACTGTGGTCACAGCACTACAAATGCCACAAAGAGCACAATTCCTTCCAGTCACAGTTAAGAAAACAAGAAAACACAACAATCCCAAAGTGTAATTAAACAAACAGGCCACCACCAAGACAACTTCTCCCCAGTTATGACTCTGCAGTTCTGTAGCTCATAGCAAATCCATAAATCAATGGCATGATGCACTATTTATTCACAGATGCACAGAATGGTTTAGGTTAAAAGATCATCCAGTTCCAACCCCCTCTGCCATAGCCAGGGACACTTTCCACACTTTCCAGCAGCCCAGGTTGCTCAAAGCCTCACCCAAGCTGCTCTTGAACACCTCCAGGGAGGGGACATCCACAATCTCCCTGGCCAACCTGTTCCAGTGTCTCACCACCCTCACTGCAGAGAATTTCTTCCTAATCTCCAGTCCAAATCTACCCTTCTGGTCTGTTAGGTAGTTTCCCATCTCTGTTCTTCCCTCCAGCCTTGGGTGCATCTCTGTCACCAGTGTGTGCTCATCTGGGCAGGGAGCTGGGGCTGGTCTAGATGATCTTCAGGGGTCCCTTCCAACCCCCAACATTCTGGGAATGTTTTTCCCTCCAGCCTTGACCTAAACTGTACAAGAAATTCCCAAGACCTTCTCACATTATGGAAGACATCCACACAGAGTGCCACAGAGATACCCTACAAGTCAGGCATTCTCCTTCCATGAAGCTATTTAAGAGCAGTTTCATTATAAGAAGTAGACAGCTAAAGAAACATTTCTTGAGATCCTGCTGCCAAGAGCTATAAATAAAACCTTGTGCATCTGCCACATGTAAAGGTAGCAGATACAACTATTCAAGAAACCATGGATTAATTTCTCCTATTTAGTGTCTTTCTTACCACAAACTTAAACTAGAATTTCTTCATTTGTAAGGGAAAAATCAGAAGAAACTATTAGGGGAGCAGGTCCAGAGAAGGGCAACTAAGCTGGGGAAGGGTCTGGAGAACAGGGCTGGGAAGGAGCAGCTTGAGGGAGCTGGGGGTGTTCAGTGTGGAGGAGGTTGAAGGGAGACCTCATTGCTCTCTACAGCTGCCTGAAAGTGGGAATTGGTCTCTTCCTAGTATCAGGTGATAGAATGAGAGGAAATGGCCTGAAATTGTGCCAGGGGAGGGTTAGATTGGAGATTAGGAAACATTTCTTTGCTGCCAAGAGTGGTCAGGGACTGGCACAGGCTGCCCAGGGAGGTGGTGGAGTCCCCATCCCAGGAGGTGTTCAAGAAATGTGTGGAAATGGCACTTGGGGACATGGTTTAATGGTCATGGTGGTGTTGATAGTTGGACTTTATGATCTTAAAAGTCTTTTCCAACCAAAACAGCTCCATGATTCTGACTGCCACTCCCAACAAAAGGCAGCATGGTGCAAGGGGCGTTAATGCTGAAGAGAAAGCATCAGCTGAGTAGCTTCTCAGTATCTGTAAGGGGAAAAAAAAACCACCACCAAAAAAAAAAAAATCAAGAGAGAGAGAAATAAATCTGGCTTGTGCGAGGAACTTGTTCAACCCAAATCAAACACCTGTCACCCAGCTGGGCTGCCTGTGTCACTGCTGAGCCATCTGCAGCAACGCAGCCTGCGCCAGTTGCTTTACTTAGTGTGGCCTGGGAACAAGAATCCATTAGACAGAAAGTCAACAGTGGAATTAGNACTTTTTTTTTTAATGCCCCATTTGTGGGTTACCACTTTTTTTTTTTTTTTTTTTTTTTTTTTTTTTTTCTTTTAGTGCCCTTCCACTTGTTTGACTTCTTGAGTTTCTATTTTTGGGAGCCTCATGCCAGAGCAGCAGTGCTGACTGCTGATTAGACAAGACTTGGCCCGGCCTCGGCGTGTCACGTTGATTTAAATCCATTCAGACTTGAAGCAGCCAGGGTGAGGCTTAGGTGTTGATAAATCCTGCCTAGCACTATAAGTGAAAAAGAAACCCAAACACTCTGCTTTGCAACACCTAGGAAGGATTTTACTACCAGAATAAAATTTTTAAAAAAAGTTTGTGTCCAACAACTCTCTATGGTCCTGCTCTGGCAGGGGGGTTGGACTTGAAGATCTCCAGAGGTCCCTTCCAGCCCCTAACATCCTGTGAGCCTGTGATCTATGAGGAAAAGGGAAAAAAAAAAAAAGAAAAGGAATTTATATGGAATTTGAAATATAAAACCTACATTACAGTTTTTAAGAGGTTTGGGGGAAGAATTACATTTGTTGAAAACCAGACATCTGAGCTGGGTTTTTTACAGCAATTATAGGAGAAATGAATTTGAGCTCGAGGAGGGGAGATGTAGATTGGGTATTAGGAAGAAGTTCCTTATACTGAGGGTGGGGAGACACTGGAACAGGTTGCCCAGGGAAGTTGTGGATGCCCCCTCCCTGGAGGTGTTCAGAACCAGGCTGGATGGGTCCTTGAGCCACCTGGGCTAGTGGGATGTATCCCTGCCTTGGAAGAAGATGATCTCCAATCAATGTCTCTTCCAAACTAAACCATTCTGTGAATGAATCTATGATATAGAACTCATCCAGCATAAAAGGCCAAAGGAGAGTTAACAAGTTGCAAGTCACAGCAGCCAGCAATAGTATCTAAAACCTCTCTAGAATTCCTTCTATGTGTACATTTTCTGTTCCATGCAGCTAACTTTTCTCTTTTCTTTTCTTTTCTTTTCTTTTCTTTTCTTTTCTTTTCTTTTCTTTTCTTTNTCTTCTCTTCTCTTCTCTTCTCTTCTCTTCTCTTCTCTTCTCTTCTCTTCTCTTCTCTTCTCTCTTCTCTCTTCTCTCTTCTCTCTTCCCTTCTTCTCCAGCTCTATTTGTAGTAGAATTTGTTAGCCAGGGAGATAACAACGTTGCCTACAAACTCAGCACAGCACCAGGAGCTCTCCATAATGGCTCTAACACAGAGCAGTGCTTCTAACAAGCATCTGGTACAGCCCAATATCTAATTCCTCAAAAGAAGACAAACAGAACTAAGCAAAACGTGTCAGACAAAGCTGCACAGTGCTGCAGGACAGTGAGAAAATTCCTTCCTCCTCAAACAGTCCATCTCCTGCAACCCTCTGCTGCCAACTCTCTCAGCACTAAGCCTTGCAACCAGGAGCATTTATCTTCAAGCCTTACTTGAAGATGAGGCTCAGAATATTAGTTACAAAACCTAAAGTCTCTAACCCTCACAACTGAAGGAAAAATGCAACACCACTGGGGGGGATAAAAAAAGGAAAGGAATAATAGTAAAAAATAATCTCTGTGCCACAGAAGCCTCACAGAAAGAAGGCAATAAAACAGAATTTACGAACAATGGAAGAAGACTCCTCAAGCCTTCCCCACCCCCACCCCAGTCCTTCCAAAGTCTGTAAGGTCCTGACTGAGGCTTTTCAAACCCACTTAAGAATCCCAGAGCCAGGCTGGCTCCCAGCTGGTGTATTCATGGCTCTCTGATTAAGGAACAAAGAGCTGCATTTAATGACTGTGCTGTTTAACGACTGCATTATTTTTCACTTCCACATTACATAACTTGCTAACAAAAGCCTGTCCTGCATGGCAGCTTGCCACTCTAAGTCTTGCTCCCAGAAGCCCAGACCCCTGGAAAATGGATGGTGACCTCTGGTTTCTTCTGGCCACACCTCACATCACAATAGTGGCTGCTGCATGCCAGACCCCAGGCTCTGCTGGTCTGCAAACACCAGAGGGTATAGAATCACAGAATTGTCAGGGCTGGAAGGGACCTCAAGGATCATCCAGTTCCAACCCCCCTGCCATGGACAGGGACACCTCACACTACAGCAGGTTGCTCACAGCCACATCCAGCCTGGCCTTCAAAACCTCTAGGGATGAGGCTTTCACCACCTCCCTGGGCAACCTGTGCCAGCGTCTCATCACCCTCATGGGGAAGAATTTCTTCCTGACATCCAATCTGAATCTACCAATTTCTATTTTTTTCCCCATTCCCCTCAGTCCTATCACTTCCTGACACCCTCAAAAGTTCCTCTCCAGCTTTATTGTAGCCCCCTTCAGATACTGGAAGGCCACAATAAGGTCACCCTGGAGCCTCTCTTCTCCTCCAGCCCTCTGCTCATCCTCATGGCCCTTCTCTGGACACTTTCCAGCACCTCCAGATCCTTGTAATAAAGGCTCCAGGGCTGGACACAGTACTCCAGGTGGGGTCTCACCCTGTCCACCTCGACTCTCATCTCACCAGTGGCACTCTCCTGAAGGATGCCAAGCAAGGCAAACATCAGTGCCTGGCTCCCCAAACAGATCTGCACTTTTGTTCTGCTGAGTTGTACTAATTTGATTTTGTGGGAGACCACAAGAGGACAGAAAGCAATGCATTGCCTTGCCTCAAATGGATTAGCTGAAAGACTGAAGCATAACCTTTTTTTTTCTCCCCCCTTCCTTCAAGAAGCAACAATCCTTTAATTAAAAGTGAAGTCTCTACTCCCCACCAGCAGCACACAAGCTACAGCAGGCTGCAGCACCATTCCCTTCAGAAGGAAAATAACCCCCAACGCTGGGCCACCCCACACAAAGTAACCTGATTCTGTGGAGCTTTCTATGAGAACCAAACTAAACTGCTCTCCTTTTAGCTTTAGGAATTGAAAAACCAGGGAGGCTCAAGAGTTCCTGGAGCTGAGAAGGGCCAAAAAAAATCACCTAATAAGGCAAAAATAAGTCAGCAGAGCAGACAGCTCTCTGGAATCAAATTTATGATCAAAGGCTATTCAAAACACTTCCTTGTAACGCCAAGGAGGGAGAGAGCAAGAGCTATACGTGCTGAAGCAGTAAGTTTTGCCAGACAGAGTGGTCTGAAGGGGATTTGCCCAGTAAGGTTTTTCAGAAAGCAAATGTATCCACCAGAAAGCTGTGGAGAGCTGCTCTGTTCACATGCATTCACCTCTTCATTATACACAAAGATATCCCTGAAAACAAAACAAAAGGACGAGGTAAAATTTGTGGCTTTAGCAGCTGAGGTCCAACTGCTTGATGTAGGTGCCAGCAACTCAAGGCTTTAAACTTGGTGGTAACAAAGGTTCCCATTGGAAAATTACTGGGGTTAGTTTAAATTTAAGCCCATAAAATAATATAATAACAAAAATAATAGTAGTAGTAGTAATAGTAATAATGATAATAATCATCATCATCATCTATTCTTTTAAAAATCTGCACCATATTTCCTATTAAAATGTTGGTTTGGTTTTACCTTCTCACAGCTCATAATTCCCCTGTTTGCAAAGGTTTTTTTTTCTGTATTAATGGTATTAGCCTAAAGAAGAGGAGACTGAGGGGGGGATCTCATCAGTGCTGATCAATACTTAAAGGGTGGGTGTCAGGAGGATGGGGCCAGGCTTTTTCTCAGTGGTGCTCAGTGGCAGGACAAGAGGTGAAGGGCACAAACTTGAGCATAAGAAGTTCCATCTAAACATGAGGAGAAACTTCTTCACTTCAAAGGTGGTAGAGCACTGGGACAGGTTGTCCAGAGAGGTGGTGGAGCCTCCATCTCAGAGGCTTTCAAAACCCACCTGGATATGTTCCTGTGCAACCTGCTCTGGCAGGAAGGTTGCCTGGTGACTTCCAGAGGTCCCTTCCAGCTCTTATCATTCTGTGATTTTTACCCTGTCAAATAGGGTTTTTTTCCCTGTATTCTTTCCTATATTCTTTTTCTCTCTGCTGGAGACTCCAAAGTAGGAGCAGGAGTTCTCAGTTGTGCATAAGTTGCACAGTTTATGTCCATACCTGCCCTGAAATCTAACTGATTAGCAATGACAGGAGGTCAGAAATTGGATGGCACAGAACAAAAGACAGATAAACTGAGTAAGTTGGCTTTGGGCAGCACCTATCCAGCACTCCACATGCCACTTGGGAAGCTTTTCCAGAGATGGCTGAGGAGCTACTTTGGAATTGCACTGACCCCTGTCAAGGATCAGTACAGCAGATGAAATGTGGAAGGCACAGCGCTCAGAGATCTCCTGAGACAGCTGCAAGGAAAAGAGTGCATCACTGTCAGCTCAACACCAATGTCTCCTCAGGTTTGTATATTAGCACAAGTGATTGATGTTCCAGGAGCAGATGCTGAAGTGACAGAACAGGCCATAGATCCATGGCTCTTCTGCTAAGTCAAATATGCCTTGCAAAATTCTACACAGGGTTTCCATGCAGTGGGGAAAGCAGGTCAAGGATCTTCAGGATGACTCCATTTGATTTGGAAGCACATTTTAACAAGTTTCCTGTTTGTGCATTTCATGACATAGTTGGCCCTGAAGACCTGGCCCTGGAGTAACTCAGTATGGAGCTGGGGATTAAAAGCATCCCTGACAGCAACTTGAAGTCACATGCTGCAGTAGCATGCCATTTGTTTATTTTTAATCCTAAATTAATGAGTGTTTATATTTAAATCAGGGTGGAAAACAAAGCACTGGATGTTTCTAAGCCATGTTTGACACTGAGTTGCTTAATTCAATTTCTTCTTTAATAAATAATCTCAAAAGGCAGCACTTCTCACACTCATTTTCTAGGTGCTGCTAAGGGCAAGGGGAAGCTCTTCCCACCAGGCAGAGCAGAGGGAAGGAAGTGTTAAGATGCCACTTGGATGCAGCACACATACCACAAATGGTATCTATATCATGTTTTGGGCAGCCTTTTACTAATCATTTCCTTACTTGTACCAAATATAAATGGAAAACTCGATGGTAAAAGGGGAATTGAATTTAAGGTGAATAAAATCACCAGGGTTAGGTTTCAGAGTCAGGGAGAAGTTCAAAAAGGATAAGAGTGGAGCCCTGCACCTGGGCTGGAATAAGCCCCTGCACCAGCACAGGTGGGGGATGGAACTGCTGGAAAGCAGCTCCATGGAGCAGGGCCTTGGAGTCCTGGTGGACAGTAAGTTCTCCATGGGACAGCACTGTGCCTTTGTGGCCAAGAAGGCAAATGGTCTCCTGGGGTGCATTAAGAGGTGAGCAGGTCAAGGGAGGTCCTCTGCCCTGTGAGGCTTCACCTGGAGCACTGGGTCCAGTTCAAGAGATAAAGGGAACTACTGCAAAGTCAAACAGAGAGCTATGAGGATGATTAAGGGACAGGAAGATCTGATGAGGAAGGACTGAGAGACTTGGGACTGTTTAGTCTGGAGAAGACTGAGAGGAGATCTGATTGATGTCTACAGATATCTGAAGGGTGGCTGTCAGGAGGATGGAGCCAGCCTCTTTTCAATGATACCTAGTGACAGAATGAGGGACAATGGACATAAACACAGTCCCAGGAAATTCCATCTCAACAAGAGGAGAAACTTCTTTGCTGTGAGGGTGCTGGAGACTTGGAGCAGGCTGCCCAGAGAGGTTGTGGAGTCTCCTCCGCTGGGGGCTTTCACAAGCCACCTGGATGAGTTCCTGTGTGACCTACCCTAAGTGATCCTGCTTTGCAAGGAGGATTGGACTCAATCTCCAGAAGTCCCTTCCAATCCCCAGCATCCTATCATTCTAGGAAAACTTGAGACAAAGCACTGATAACAGCCTTGAGAAAACTTGAAGTTACAGACAACCATCTCCTAGAGTCACATGAGAACAACTACCACAAACAGCACTGTGTGTTCTAGTCCTGTTGTCTTCTAGCTCACAAAGTATGTGAGTTCATGTACACCCTCCTGGGCCACCATCACCAACATGCAAAACAAAGGAACAATCCTTTAACAGATCCTACTGCACAGCTCCACACCAATCCAATCTTCTTTCCATGCCTCTGGAAGTACAAACAGCATTCATGTACTTGGTAGAGCTCTGGAAATGTACACTCAGGGTTTGGTTTTGTTTTTTTTTTTTTTTTTTTTCTCTCCAGCCTGACTTTGAACATAAATCTAAGTTGTGTAGTGCTGAACATTGTTTTTATTCTCATAAGCATTTCTTTCTCCTTTCACTCTAAACTGTTTATTTTATTAACACACTGTGGGAGCACCCAGGGAGTGGAGTAGCAAATGCAGAGCATGTTGAGTATTCCACTGCTTCTTCAAGCTCACTGTGCAAACCCAGCTACTTCAGAGGGCTTACTCAGTATAGTTCATACTTTAGGATGCCTGACTGCAGAAATATTTAGTGCAGAGAACTAGAGCAGCAAAGCTAAGCCACTGCAAAAATGCAGTGCAGAGAACTTCAAGAGCAAAGAGAAGCCATTTGGAAGTATTAAAAGTGAAAGATGCCACAAGCATGTCACAAGAAGAAACAGAGATGTAGCATCTCCACCACTGTCACCTGTGCACAAAGAACTGTAAGAAAGAGGTCTTGAGGAGGAGGTCTTGGGGGTGTCAGTTGGTGACAAACTCCCCAGGATCCAGCAATGGTCCCTGGCAGCCCAGCAGGCAGCTGTGTGCTGAGCTGCATCCAGAGCAGGGAGAGCAGCAGCACAGGGAGGGGATTCTGCCCCTCTGCTCTGCTCTGCTCAGACCCCACCTGCAGCACTGTGTCCAGGTTTGGTGCCCCCAGCATAAGAGGGATATGGAACTGGTGGTCCAGAGGTGGCCATGAAGATGATCTGAGGGTTGGAGAACATCCCCTATGGGGACAGGCCAAGAGAGTTGTGTCTGCTCAGCCTGGAGAAGAGAAGGCTCTGGGGAGCTATTCCATATTTATTTGTAATGCAAATACTTGTTCTTCTTTCTTGGTCACCACATTCTGAAAAGCAGAACTGATCTAGCCAGAAATGTAATTCAGAAGGCTTCCCAAACTAAACTGCTTTTGTCTGGCCTTCTTTATCCAAACCTCCACAGCAACTGCTTTTATAGCATCACAGAATGGTTTACATTGGAAGGGACCTTAAAGATCATCCAGTTCCAATCCCCTGCCATGGGCAGGGACACCTTCCACCAGCCCAGGTTGCCCAAGGCTTCATCTAACCTGGCCCTGAACACCTCCAGGGAGGGGGCATCCACAACCTCCCTGGGCAACCTATTCCAGTGTCTCACCACCCTCACTGTGAAGAATTTCTTCCTAATCTCCAGTCTAATTCTGCCCTCCTCAAGCTTCAGTTCCACTCAGCACTGTATTACTGGGCACAGACATGCCAGCTCTGGCCAGTAGAAGCTGGGTGGCTGGATCTCAGTTTCTTCATCTAGCTACACATGTACAAAACACTTTGTTTGCCACTCCCCTCCTTTTTTGTTGTTGTTTTTGTTGTTTTCAGTCCAGCAAAGAGCCACAAAAATGCTGAAGGCAGTGGAACATCTTCCTTAGGAGGAGAGCCTGAGGGAGCTGAGGGCTCTGTAGCTTGGGGAGGAGGAGCCTGAGAGGTGAGCTCATTGCTGTTGATAAAGATGTGCAGGGTGAGTGCCCAGAGGCTGGAGCCAGGCTCTGCTGGGTGATGCCCAATGCCAGCACAAGGAGCAGTGGTGGAAGCTGAGCCATAGGACGTTCCATGGAAAGAGGAGGAAACATTTCTTCACTGTCAGGGTGACACAGCCCTGGAACAGGCTGCCCAGGGGGGTTGTGGAGTCTCCCTCTCTGGAGATATTCAAGACCCACCTGGAAGTGTTCCTGTGTGATCTGCTCTGGGTGATCCTGCTCTGGCAGGGGGCTTGGCCTGGATGAGCTTTTGAGGTCCCTTCCAACCCCTAACATTCTGTGATCCTGTACTTTTTAAACAGCTTTTGGGTTTGCTAGTTTCAGATTCCACAGTAGCTGATTTTTAATTTGAAACAATCCTATGGCTTTTCTGCAGCCAGAATTCAAAGAGCTCCAACCTTCAGGAAGATGACAGTGTTTTGATATTAAATATGCTCTGACTGTTCAGCCTTACATAAACTAACAGCAGTTTGGGGATTTGGCCTGACTGGGAATCTGTGAGGTGCTAAGCAAAAGAAACCCAAACAGTATTAACCATGGAAACTGTAATAATAACTTGCACTGGCAAAACAATGTGGCTTGGTAATTTTAAAGAAAGATAACATCAGAGAAAGAGCTCCAGAAAGAGAGTCATGGGAAAACTCAGCTTCATTCTACATCAACCTTATTCAATCTCACATGTTTTACAATAACTTTCACATCTGGGAGCAGAGTGAGGTAAAAACTGTCTAACTGGATTCAAGAAAAGGTTTCTCTGGTCCAGTATATGACTACAGAAAAGTATAACAACAGGGCAACCATAAGGCTTGTCAGTGGGTTTCCCAGGCTTCAGTATCTGGGAGCTCAAGGAGTTCCAGGCACCAGCAGTGTTTGTCTGACACACTCCATGGATTTTTATTCTATTAACTTTCTGATATATTTTCAGTGTCTTTAAACTCTGCAGTGCCCTAAGAGGAAGAACCTTCCCTTTCTATCCCCTTGGAATCTTCTCTCATTTACACATTGAAAGGGAGAGCACAAGAAACAAATCCCTGCTAATATTTTCTGTTCCATTTATGACTGTAGAGAGCACAGAACAGGGCAAGTTTCACCTCAACTGTGTCTTTTTCAAAGTCTACACTGACCTGGGGGGTCTTGGTGGATAACAAGCTCAGCTTGAGTGAACTGCAGCAGCAAAGAAAGCCAACAGGATGCTGGCAGGCACCGTGAGGGCATTACCAGCAGAGATAAAGAAGTCATTGTCACACTCAGTGCTGCTTGGGCCACACCCATGGCAAAGGGGTTGGAACTGGATGATCTTTAAGGTCCCTTCCAACCCAAACCATCCTGTGATTATTTTAACCATGGCAACATTCTAGATGTACCTCCCCTTTTAACCAAAACACAACTTGAGACAGAGAGCGTAAGGAAAGATACTTTCATCATTCTGTAGCCTGTTCATTCCACGTTTTACATGGAATGTTTACAACAGCTGAAGTGAAGCTTTACATCATTACTTCTAAATCTGGGTAATTACTAAATAAACCAAACCCTCTGCTGTTCCTGAAATGCTGCATGCCTGTGAAAGCAGCACAAATGAAGTGCTGAGCTTCTCACAGCAACAGCTGCCTGTTTTTAAAGGCATCCTTGTTTATGGCACTGAAGTAACAGAAACCAGAAGCACACAATGAGAAAGATTCCAAACTGATAGAAGTGAGGCTTGAGGATGTCAATTGTGATGCTAAAGATACAGCTGCAATAAACAAAAGGACAATGTAGGGACATCTTTCACTAATCACTGCTCAGCCTGGCCTTGAGCACCTCCAAGGAGGAGGTATCCAAGTACCACTAGAGTGAGTGGGCTCCAAAAGCATGGCAGTGGAGGTAAAAAGTTCGTTTTCTAAGAGAAGTGTTCTGCTCTCCCATTTTTGTAGACAGTTGCAGGTAGGCCACTGCTGACACAATGAGCAGTGCCTGTGAGTCAAACTACACATCAGTGCACATCCAGGTACCTTTTCACCAGGAGGACCAGCAACACCATCCTGTCCTTTCATGCCCATTTCACCCTACAAAAGAAATTGTTCAGTTAGAACCTCAGAAGACCTCTGAGGTTAACAAGAGCTACTTGGGTCATATCTGATTCAACTTTAAAAAGTATCTTCTGCTTTGTTTTGTCATGCTAAGAATGTAATCACTAGGGGGGAGAGGAGATGGTTTACATTTTAATTAATGCAGGTTCAATACAATAACACAGAATGGCTCAGGTTGGGAGGGACCTTAGGGATCATCTCCTCCAGTCTTCCTGCCATGGGCAGGGACACCTCTCAACTAGACTTAGCTGCTCAAGACCTCATCCAATCTGTTCTTGAACACCTCCAGGGAGGAGGTAACCACATCCTCCCTGGGCAACCTGTTCCAGAATCTCACCACCCTGATACTGAAGCACTTCTTCATGAGATCCCTGCTCTCCCTGAGCTTCAAACCATTCCCCCTTGTCCTATTGCTAGACACCCTTATGAAAAGTCCCTCCTCCAATACTTTAGGTATCCCAGAACTCAGTATCAAAATACAAACATTGCTGTCAAGCTTTTATTACAAAACCTGACAACAAAACAAAACCCAAAACAAAGAAAAAAAAAACCACCCAAACCAACCACAAAACCCCAACCAAAGCCCTAATTCTCTGAGAGCTTCACAGACAGAATTCTGTAGTACCTTCATCTTTTCAGTGTAAATGTAATATCTCTGTTCTGAAATCATAGAATCATAGAATTGTTTTCATTGGAAAAGACCTCTAAGATCATCCAGTGAACCATCAACCCAACACCACCATGGCCATTAAACCATGTCCCAAAGGGGCATGGCCACAGGTTTCTTGAACACCTCCACCTCCCTGGGCAGCCTGTTCCAATCCCTGAGCACTCTTGCAGCAAAGAAATATTTCCTAATTTCCAACCTAAACCTTTCTGAAGTTAAGAGAGAAGCAGGGAGATGGGCCAGAAGAAGTAGACAACAACAGTATTTGCTCTATCCCAGAAGAGTCACTATGAAAGATTTCACCCCTGGACAAGGAAGGGTTTGCAAGATTTTGGTTTTCCTCAGCATTCTCTCTAGTCTGGCACAAACCAGCTGCTGACTCAGCACACTAAACTCTGAGATGCTTCATTCTCCTGATGCTCTACCCAGTGTGGCTCAGATCCAGAGCCTTGGATGGCAGCCTCAGTGAAATGCTGAGAATTCAGTAGTTTTGTCTCTAGTTTCAAGGGTAGAAAAAAAAAAAAAGGATAAATCCACTCCAGAACATGGGCAAGGACACCTTCCACTAGAACAGACTGCTCAAGGTCTTGTGCAACCTGGCCTTGAACACTTCCAGGGATGAAGGATCCTTGACCAGGGAGGTTGTAGATATCCCCTCCATGTCTCTAAGCTTCTCATCCAAACATCTTTTAAACACCTTCAGGGATGGTGACTCCACCACCTCCCAGGGCAGCCTGTTCCAGTGTTCAATGACACTTTCAGTGAAAAAAAATTTCCTAACATCCAGTCTAAACTTCCCTTGGTGCAACTTGAGGCCATTTCCTCTCATTCTATTACTTGTGAGAAGAAGCTGACCCCCACCTTGGTACAACCTCCTTTCAGGTAGCTGTAGAGAACAATGAGGTCTCCCCTCAGCCTCCTCTTCTCCAGGCTGAACACCACCAGCTCCTTCATCCCCTTCTCATATAGGATTGGGATAGTCCTTAGTTAGCTCTGTCTCAAAAGCAGACAAAAAGCCTCTGTGCACAAACAGCAAGACCCCATGAGCACTAGGAGAGACAAAAGCAGCAGGACTGGCCCCTGCTTGCCTTATCTAAGCACCCAGAGCACTCTCTTATCTCTGCACACTCTGTTCCCTTGTGCTGCTTGGCAGTGTTTTAAAAGAGCAGAGCTCCCCTGTACCATTCAGCAGAGGATTTTTATAGGCTGCAGAGGCTAAACTGCCACAGCCTGCCACACGCCATGAAGCCTTTAGCCTACTGGCCACTTAGCTGAGCAGTGTTTGCACTCCTGCTCCACTAACTGCAGACAGTTCTTCACCACTGCAAATTAGATCAGGTGAGGCTTCTGTCTTAGGAGGGATGCCTGAGGGAGATGGGGTTGTTTGGTTTGGAGAAGAGGAGGCTGACAGGAGACTTCATCATCCTCAAAAGCTACCTCAAAGAAGGCTAGAGTGAGGTGTGGGATGGTCCCTTCTTACATGCAACAAGTCACAGGACAAGAGGAAATGGCCTTGAGCTCTTCCAGGGAAGGTTCAGGTTGGTTAATGAAGTCATAGAATCATAGCATTGCTCTGGTTGGAAAAGACCTCTAAGATCATCAAGTCCAACTATCAACCCAACACCACCATGGCAAACAAACTGTGTCCCCAAGTGCCATGGCCATACATTTCTTGAACACCTCCAGGGATGGGGACTCCACCACCTCCCTGGGCAGCCTGTTCCAACCCCTGACCACTCATCTAACAATGAAATTTTCCTAAATTCCAATCTGAACTTCCCCTGGCACAATTTCAGGCTATTTCCTCTCCTTCTATCACCTGATACTAGGGAGAAGAGACCAATCCCCACTTCTCTTCACCCTCCTTTCAGGGAGTTGTGGGGAGCAATGAGAGATTTGAGGGTACTTCCCTTTACTGATGTGGAGCCATGGGTGTTTCAAAACTGGCAATGCTGGTGCATTATAAAGAGGAAATCTGAGGTGTAGATATTGTTCAACATAAGGGAAAACATTGATTTAATGTGAGGGGTTCACTTTTCCCTTCTGTTTAGACAGACAAAAATCAGAGTGAACTGGGAGAAACTGGAACTGTAGAAATGCTTGGAGTTTCCAATGGGATTGCTTTGTTGAATCAAGATCATTTGGAACAAGAAAAAATGGCCTCAAGTTGTACCAGGGGAGGTTTAGGTTGGATAGTAGAAGAAACTTCTTCACTGAAAGGATTCTCAAACTCTGGAATAGGCTGCCCAGGGAAGTGGTGAAGTCACCATCCCTGGAGATGTGGTGATGGCAGACTCAAGCTCATTTGGGACAAGAAGAAATGGCCTGATGTAGAATCAGGTGGACCAGGGGTATCAGGAATGACAGAAGAGATGGAAGGAAAGCACCAAAATCATTAAGCTTGGAAGAGATCTCTAAGACCCTCAAGTCCAACCATGAAGACTAGCAAGGAAAATAGGCAGAAGGAGCACACACCTCATTTGTTCTCCTTGGGTTCTTTTTCCTTATAGTCCTGCCACAAATATTTCCCTAGTGCAACAGCCTAGTGCATAAATCTAACCCTAGATGTCCTAAAATAGTCCTTCAAATGTCTTTTTCCTTAAGTAATATTTAAATTAATGAAGGTCACTTGACCAGCAATAAATTTTCCATGTTGTGCATCAACAGGCACTTTAATGGTTGACTTTTTGCTCCCTGCTGTACTTACAGCATTAACCAATGACCTATTAACACAGCTTGGAATAGTTTATTGTTGTATCAAAATATTTAATTATTTTTTTGGATTTCAATTTAAAAATCTTTTATGGGCACTAAGTCTTCTTAAATAAAAATAAAAAGGTAACATGCAGTTACTTTAAGAAAAGAACAGTTTGTATTTTCAGTGTATACCAGAGAAACACAAGAAAATGGTCTGGTTTGGAAGGTGGCTTTTGAAAGCCTCCAGAGGAGACTCCACAACCTCTCTGAGACAGACAGTTCCCCCCAGATGCAAGGCCAAGGTGAGACAGCTGTAGGCTGCCTGGCAGGAATCACAGAAACATTCAGATTGGAAAAGTCCAACCATTAACCCTACCTCACCCCTAAACCATAGCCTCAAGTACCACATCCAGACCACCTTTAAACACATCCAGGGTTGGTGACTCCACCACCTCCCTGGGCAGCACATTCCAATCCCTGACCACTCTTGCTGGGAATTTTTTTTCCTGCTGTCCAGTCTAAACCTCCCCTGGTGCATCTTGAGGCCATTCCCTCTTGTTCTATCACTAACGACCTGTGAGAAGAGACCAGCACCAACCTCTCTACAACCTCCTTTCAGGTAGTTGTAGAGAGCCATGAGGTCTCCCCTCAGCCTCCTGTTTCACACTAACCATATCCTCAGCTCTTTCAGTCTCTCTTCATCAGATTTATTCTCCAGCCCCTTCCCCAGCTTCCTTGCCCTCCTCTGCACTGGCTCCAGGACCTCAATGTCTCTCTTGTATCGAGGTGCCCAAAACTGAACACAATACTCGAAGTGCAGCCTCACCAGAGCTGAGTACCAGGGGACAATCCCCTCCCTGCTCCTGCTGGACACAGCATCTCTGATCCCAGCCAGGATGCCTTTGGCTTTCTTGGCCACCTGGGCACACTGCTGGCTTGTGAGTTAGAACCCTCAGGTCCCTTTCTGCCAGACAGCTCTCCAGCCATACTGCCCCAAGCCTACAGCAGAAGCAGAAACTAACCAAGAAAGCATTGAACCTGTGGACAGGGAGCAACCAAATCCATCAGGTTTCTATTTATGAAAGATAAGCCAAAGGTGCAAGATTGGAAAGGGAGAATTAAACTGATGGGTTTACCTTTTCACCTTTCTCTCCTTTATGGCCTGGCAAACCAGCTGCTCCTGGCAACCCTGCTTCTCCCTGGTTTTCAAAGGAGGAAATAAATTAAATTAACAAATAAGGAGATCCAGCATATTCACTTTGTTTGCTTTCTTTGTCCTTATCACAGAAGTCTAAATAGAAAATGATATTAAAAGATAGAAAATGATATTAAAGATATTAAAATGAAAGAAAAAGAAAATATAGCAATTATGAAATAATAAAAATTAATAAAATAAAATAAATAATAAAAAATAATAAAATAAATAGTAAAATAACAAAAATATTATAATAAAAAATAAAATAGTAATAATGAGGAGAAGATGAACAATAAGAATAAATAAATAAATACATAAATACATCAATAAATAAAACTATAATTGTACATAATAAATCCCTAGTTTTCAGATGAGGAAAAAAAAAAAAGAACAAATAAGTAGATCCAGAATATGTATTTGGCTTGGTGTCTTTCTCTTTATCACAAAAGTCTAATCAAAAAAGAGAAGGATACAAAATAAAACATACCTAATAAAGATGGATAAAAATTAAAGGAATAGAAAGAAGAAAACTAGAATAATAAAATAATGAAATAATAATAATAATAGACAATAACAAGCATAACATCCATAACATTATTATTATCATCATCATCATCATCATTATCATTGTTATCACCAGTAATTGTACATAATAAATCCCTGATCTTCAAATGAGGAAAAAAAAAAAATTAACAACTAAATAGATGCAAAACATGTGTTTGGTTTGGTTTGCTTGCCCTTATCAGGAAAGCCTAACCAAAAGCTGCTAGATAATAAAATATGCATACTAAATGTATTAAAAATAAATAAACTGAAATAAATAAAATGATATAATAATAGCAATCACTATAATAACAACAACAATAATCACAACGATTATAATAATTACAATAATCATAATAATGAAAATTATATACTTATATTATATTATTATTATTTCTATTCTATTCTACTATCATCTCCTATATTGTCTTCTGACATTCCATTCTATTCTATTCTATTCTATTCTATTCTATTCTATTCTATTCTATTCTATTCTATTCTATTCTATTCTATTCTATTCTATTCCGTTCTATTCTATTCCGTTCCATTCTATCACTTTATTATATATTATTATATCTATAATAACAATAATTCTACATAATAAATATAACCAAGGTAATAAAAATGAAATGTAATAATAACAACACTCATTATGACAACAACAATAATCATAATGATGACATAACACTGATGATGCTAATATTATAATATACTATAAATTATTAGATATTTAATAATAATAATTCTACATAATAGATACAATTCTTCAGGAGAGGAACTTTTTTTTAGAAGCATTAATGCAGAAAATCATTTCTTCTGCAGTAAAATGCCCTACTCTGAGCATGATGGCTAAATACAATGATCATTTTGACCTTGGATCTCTTTCTTTGTGTTTCTGTTCAAACAATGAACTTTGACACAGCTCTGCAGCTCTCTTAACTGAACCTGAAGCATCCTGTGTCTTAACTGAGAAGCCTCATTTCAGGATATCCTAACACTAAAAACCAGTCAGATGTTTTCATCACTAATAAAACTCCAAAGCACTATGGCAATCCCATACTTTATTTGGGAAGCAGTGGCATTTCTCTCCAGGTTCTTGCTGCAGGGATATTTTGCTGTCACGAGCAGTCACTGGTGATGCAGTTGTAGCAAGGAACCTCTCCTCACGTGAGCACTGAAATGGAAAAGGAGATTTGCTGCTCACTAACCAAGAATCACAAATTGGTCTGGGTTGGAAGGGATGACACAAAGATGTGTGGTCCAATTGCCACCCAGAGGGACTTGAGCAGACTCAAGAGGTGGGCCCCAGCCAGCCTCATGAAGATCAACAAGGCTGACTGCAAGGTCCTGTACCTGGATTGGGGCAATCAAGAGAAGAGAAAGAGAAAGAGAAAGAGAAAGAGAAAGAGAAAGAGAAAGAGAAAGAGAAAGAGAAAGAGAAAGAGAAAGAGAAAGAGAAAGAGAAAGAGAAAGAGAAAGAGAAAGAGAAAGAGAAAGAGAGAAAGAGAGAAAGAGAGAAAGAGAGAAAGAAAGAGAAAGAGAGAAAGAGAGAAAGAGAAAGGGAAAGAGAAGAGAGAAGACTCCAGGGGGACCTTAGAGCAGCCTTCCAATACCTGAAGGGATCCTACAGAAAGGCTGCAGAGGGTCTTTTCCTGAGGGTGTGTGGTTTGAAGCTGAGGAAGAGCAGGGCTAGCCTGGATCTGAGGAAGAAGATCTTCAGTACGAGGGTGTTGAGCCTTTGAAATAGGCCACCCGGGAGGTTGTGGATTCCTCCTCCCTGCAGGTGTTCAAGGTCAGGTTGGATGAGGCTTTCAGTAGCCAAGTTGAGTTTAGAGGTTGGAATAAACAATCTCTGAAGTCCCTTCCAACCTAAGCCATTCTATGACTCTAACAAACAACTTACCAGGTCTGCAGATATCTCACAACACGAATCTTCCATTGCAAGGTTGGGATTGCAGTAAACAGTTAAGTGGTGAAGCTCAATCTAGCAAGAAACACAAAGAGAGATAGATATGAGATGTCTAAAACCATGTGTTAGGGCATGCAGTTCCTTATCTTGGCTTCATAAACTTTCTCTCTGAACCACTGCACATTTCTGAAATGCTGGCAAAAGAGACAAACCCAAACTAAGTACAAAGCTCCTCACGTAAGGAACATGCTGCAGTCTACTGCTTTGAGGTAAATCACATTAGGGATTTAATTTATCTCCCTCTGTTCTGTTCCTGCTATGCCACACAGGCATTTCAGCTCTCTGGACACCCTCTGCAAATCTTGTCAGAAGCATTATTTTCTTCTGCAGTGAATGCAAGTTAAGGTTTGATAATCTCACTTTCACACAGAACTTCTATCACTATGGATACATCCTTGTGTGGGCCTTGCCAACAAATTACTTGAAGAGTAGACACCCCAGACTCTGTAGATAAAGCTTCTGTTGCAGAGATTTGGGGTGGATTGGTGAGATGAACACCATCTCATTTTAACTAACTAATTTTGTCCTTCTATGCCCCTTCTGCATGGTTTATATCCTCTTATTCTTTCCCTTGCACTCCCTGAGAAGAGTGACTGGTGGGGCAGGATCCACTCTGCTGCCTTCATCAGCTTTATGCCTGCAGTGTTTGCTTGCAAATGTGGAAATCCCAATTTACAAATTCCACCTGGAATTATCCAGCTTGTGCCAAGATAAAAAGAATCTGCTCCTCCTCCTGTGTGCTGCTTGGAAATCAGGAGAGAGTACCCAAAATTCACAGCTTCATAGCAGAGAACACAGCCATGGTGGTCTTAGGTTGGTAGTTGGACTCTACCTTAGATGCCTTTTCCAGGTGAAAGAATTCTATGGTTCTGTAGATTGTTGTAGGAGTAGCTCAGTAATGAAACTGTGTGTGAGCCCAGATTCACAGAGTGGTTTGGCTTGGAAGGGACCTTGAAGATCATCCAGTTCCAACCCCCTGCCATGGGCAGGGACTCCTCCCACTAGCCCAGGTTGCTCAAGGTCTCATCCAACCTGCCCTTGAACACCTCCAAGGAGGAGGCATCCACAACCTTCCTGGGCAACCTATTGCAGTGTCTCACCACCCAGTCTTAGAGAAGAAAAATGAAGCCTGAGCTTAGCCCCATGAAATAAGAGCTCTGAGCCCAGCCTGAAGTGTTTAGCACCTGCCAGGACCAATTCCTCCCAGAATGCAGTTAAAATGTGCTATTTTCATCTGGAAACATGCAGTGTCCATAAAAGAGCTGCAACTTTCAAATGGTCACCATCAACTCCAAGCCAGATGCTTGCAGTAACCTAGTAACTGGATGCCAGCATACTTAAAACAAACTGACATTTCCTGCAGCCTTCAAACTGCTTGCTGTGAGCTCTCTGCATGAGGAAACTGAGTAGAGCATCTCTATGACAGAACACAGCCCAGATTGTGGAGCTGCCTTGAGTAATTCTTGCACCAAAGGTTGTAGGAAACACTTCCAGCCACTTCTTAATCCCTTTCTTTCAGAAGGGGGAGTGACAGCAATGAAGAGTGTGCCCCAATTTCTGCATAGCTGAACTGCCCTGGAATGTGATAACACAGAGGCAGTCCTGAATTTTTTTGTGTCTCCCCTTGATCAAAGGGAGAGAAATTTTAGCAGATGACTGATACAAACTTAGAAATCTGTCATAAAAAATGGAAAGAAAAGAGAATTTCCCCCGGAAGTTATCTCTGGATGTAGTAATAATACAGAATCATAGAACCATAGAATCATAGAGTCATGGAATCATAGAATCATGGAATCATAGAGTCATGGAATCATGGAATGACAGAATCATGGAATCATAGAGTCATGGAATCATGGAATGATAGAATCATGGAATGACAGAATGGTCTGGGTTGAAAGGGACCTCCAAAGATCATCTCATCCAACCCCTAAGGCAACTACATGGCTCTTACTCCAAAGAGAATACAGAAAACCAGACTCCTAAACCAAGACTGGGATTTTGTGGTAACTTTGGTGACAGGTTTGCCTTAGCAGATGCTGCAGCACTGACCACTGATTAGAGGAGAAGGACTTCAGCTTAAGAATACACACTCAAAATCAATAATCAGTTTTGATCCTTTTCTGGAATCACAGAATGTGTCAGGTTGGAAGGGATTCTTGAAGGTCATCTTGTCCAACAACCCTGCAGTGAGCAGCAACATCCCCAACTAGAGTAGGTTGCTCAGAGCCCCATCAAAACTTGAACGTCTCCAAGTGTGGGACCTCTACCACCTCTCTGGGCAACCTGTTGTGGTGTTCCACCACCCTCCTAGCTAAGAACTTCTCCACATCATTCTTTACGGTGCTGTTAGCAAAAGCGCGGCCAAAAGAGAGTTTCAAGGCAGCAGGATTTCCTTGCTACTCACATCTACAGGCTTATCATCTGCAGCACGAGAAGCAATCAGAGTCCTTCCCTGCAAGTCAATGGTGAATTTTTCATCAGTCTGCTTTCTCTCAATTAAATTACAATCCAAATAGAGGGAAATGACCCCTGACTGCACGCTAATACCAAGCTTATGCCACTGGCGGTCGAACAAGGGATACATTTCCCGGCTCTTAAAAGTGTAGTGCAGTATATTGCTCCGAGAGGATTTGGTCATGTACTCCACCACCTTTTTTGTACCATCCAGAAGGACTGAGATCTGAAAGCAAAAGAAAAGACAAGGGAAGAAATGGGTCATTAAAAAAGTGATGAGCCTATGAAGGATGCATATAAAATAAAAATAACAGGATGGGTTGGGTTGGAAGGGATCTTAAAGACCATCCAGTTCCAAACACCCTGCCATGGGCAGGGACACCTTCCCCTAGTCCAGGTGGCTCAAGGTCTCATCCAACCTGGCCTTGAACAACTCCAGGAAGGGGCATCCATGAGCTCCCTGGGCAACCTATCCCAGTGTCTCACCACAGGATCAGAGGATGTTAGGGGTTGGAAGGGACCTCTGGAGACCTTCCAGTCCAACCCCCTCCTGCCAGAGCAGGACCATAGAATCTAGTACAAGTTACACAGGAACACATCCAGACAGAGCTGGAAAGTCTCCAGAGAAGGAGTCTCCACAATCTCTCTGGGCAGCCTGTTCCAGTGCTCTGGAACCTTACAGTAAAGAAGTTCCTCCTCATGTTGAGGTGGAACCTCCTCTGCTGTAGTTTCCATCCATTGTCCCTTGTTCTATCACAGGGCACAACTGAGCAGAGGCTGTCCCTGTCCCTTCCTTCCTGACCCCCACCCCTCAGATATTGATAGACTTTGATCAGATCCCCTCTCAGTCTTCTCCTCTCCAGGCTAACCAGCCCCAGGTCTCTCAGCCTCTCCTCATCAGGCAGTGCTCCAGTCCCTTGAATTTCTTTCTAATCTCCAGTCTCAATCTCCCCTCTTCCACCTTCAATGCATTGCTCCTCATCCTATCACTACAAGCCCTTCTAAAAAGTCCCTCCCCAGCTTTCTAATAGGCCCCCTTCTGGTACTGGAACATTTCAGCTACATAAATTGAGCAAGAATTATGTCCTGAAGCATTCTTGTAATTTGTGAACACCTATCAGCTTTAAATTATGACATGTTTCTTCATCCTGGTTCACAGTCTAACCTCCATAAATTGTTGCCTTTCTGTCATTCCTATAACAAACCATCAATTACTTCAGAGCAGTCTATTCTCTATAAACTGTAACTAAATCCAGCGGTGAAACATCCACTCACTTTGTTTTAATATATGAAAGGAAAGAAGTAACTTAACTGAGATCACAGAATCACAGAATGTTAGAGGTTGGAAGGGACCTCTGGAGATCATCAGGTCCACCCCCCCTGCCAATAGCAGGATCCCCCTAGGGTAGTCTGCACAGGAATGCAGCCAGGTGGGTTTTGAAAGTCTCCAGAGAAGGAGACTCCACAACCACTCTGGGCAGCCTGCTTCAGGGCTCTGTCACCCTCACTGTAAAGAAATTTCTCCTCATGTTGAGGTGGAACCTTCTATGTTCAGGTTGGTATCCATTCTTCCTTATCACTGTGCACCACTGAAAAGAGCCTGGCCCCCTCCCCTTGACACCCACCCCTCAGCTCTTGATAGACATTGATCAGATCCCCTCTCAGCCTTCTCTTCTCCAGACTAAACAGCCTCAGGGCTCTCAATCTCTCTTCACAGGGAGATGCTCAAGTCCTCTAATCATCCTCGTGGCTCTTTGTTGGACTCTCTCCAGCAGGCCTCTGTCTCTCTTGAACAGGGGAGCCCAAAACTGGACACAGTATTGCAGGTGTGGTCTCAGCAGGGCAGAGCAGAGGGGAAGAAGAACCTCCCTAGCCCTGCTGGCCACACTTTTCTTGCTGCACCCCAGGATGCCATTGGCTCTCCTGGCCACAAGGGCACATTGCTGTCCCATGCAGAACTTGCTGTCCATCAGCACTCCAAGGTTTTCCTCCATGGAGCTGCTTTCCTGCAGGGCATCTCCTAACCTGTCCTGGTGCCTGCTGTTATACCTCCCCAGATGCAGGACCCTACACTTGTCCTTACTGAACTTCATGAAGTTTGCCTTCACCCAGCTCTCAGCCTGTCCAGATATCACTGGATGGCAGCACAGCCTGCTGGGGTGTCAGCCACCCCCTTCTCCCCCCAGTTTTTCATCATCAGGGAACAAATCAGAGTTGCCTCTAACCTCAGGTGTGTCATACTGGTTTAACACTTGCCAGATGTACCAACGTTCTTTCTTGGTACTGCGCCGGACGCGGAAGGTAGCAACAAGAGAGTACTCTTCAGGAATCCCCTTGGGAAATACTTGCCTACAATAGGAGAGAGGGGGGGAAAGAATTCTTGTTATTCTTACAAACACAAACTGCTTTACAGGAGTCAACAGGGGAAAAAAAATAGCTGGTGAAAACAAGGAGTTGAACGTCCACAACTCATAGAAATTCACAGGTGGCAGCATTCAGAAGAGTCTCTTCTAGAGATGGTTTCAACTAAGGAATTTTTTATCACATGATGAGCCAGCAGTGTGCCCAGGTGGCCAAGAAGGCCAACAGCATCCTGGCCTGGATTAGCAACAGCGTGGCCAGCAGGAGCAGGGAAGTGATTGTCCCCCTGAACTCAGTGCTGGTGTGGCCACACCTTGAGTTCTGGGTTCAGCTTTGGGCCCCTCACTACAAGAAAGACACTGACGTGCTGGTCTGAGTCCAAAGAAGGGCAACAAAGTTGGAGAAGGGTTTAGAGAAGAGATCTGGTGAGGAGCAGCTGAGGGAACTGGAATTGTTCAGCCTGGAGAAGAGGAGCCTGAGGGGAGATCTCTTTGCTCTCTTCCTGAACGGAGGTTGGAGTGAAGTAGGGGATCAGCATCTTCTCCCTAGTATGGCCTGAAATTGTGCCAGGGGAGGTTTAGGTTGGAGATTAGGAAAAATTTCTTTTCTGAAAGAGTAGTCAGGGCCTGGAACAGGCTGCCCAGGGAGGTGGTGGAGTCCCCATCCCTGGAGGTGTTCAAGAAACCTGTAGCCATGACACTTTGGGACATGGCTCAATGGCCATGGTAGTGTTGGTTTGATGGTTGGACTCAATGTGATAACTTCTGTAAGATCTGTGATTCCTATAAACAGGCACATTGGAAGAACTGCTGCAAAGTGAAAGGCACACACAAACATTTTACAGTACTGGGTTTCCCCTGTTTGTTTGCTTGGGAAACTGGAACAAAATTTCCTAAAGGACTGGTGGAATAATCTCCATTCTTGGAGACTCAAAACACAGCAGGACAGGGATCATAATAACTTGACCTAACTTCCAAGTTGATCCTGTTTGGAGCAAGGAGTTTGATCCAGTGACCTCTATTTGGACACAAAGAGAAACAAACCAACCCCAAACCAATCTAAAAACCAAACCAACCGACCAACAAAACCAAACCAAACCAAGCAACCAACCAACAAAACCAAACCAAACCAAACCCTAAAAATCCCCAAAACCCCAACCCTAAAATCAAATCCCCAAAAAAAAAAGGGGAGAAAAGAGGGCTGACAACCCCACAACCCTCCTGCAAATCACTTCAGTGAACTTAGGATCTGAGGAAAAATGCCTTCTGTATAGGGAAGCCTGCTCTAAATCCTGCCAAAGAGCTTCTTTAATGGCCTAGCACCTATTTTAAGGCCCTTATGTGGGAATCACCCTTCTTTGGCTTATTCCCCACAGCTGGTATGTTTTATCCCAGGAACAGTCTGGCTGCTCTCCCTCATACAGCTATAGATGTTGCAGTGTCGAAAGGCAAGGCACAAGCAAAGAGGCTTTGCAGGACTTAGATCTGGATTTCAGACTAATCTGTATCTTAATTACAGCACAAATAATTTGTCCATGGTTTATAAAGAAAATACCTACACTGGACATCAGTAATACACGAGTGCATCTCTGCACAACAGTAACTAACCTGGGCAGAGATTCACAGAATGGTTGGAAGGTGGCTAAAGAGGTAAGAGTTAAGTAGAACAGGACCAAGAATAAGCTCAATCAGATTCATAGAATAATTGAGGTAGGGAGTTACCTTGGAAGCCAATGAATCTAATCCCCTGCTCAAAGGAAAGCCAACCTGACAATTACCTCAGGTTACTACAACTCCTTTGCACAGCTGAGGTTTGAAAGTCTCCTAGAATGGAGGTTATCTCACATAGAATCATAGAACTGTTTCAGTTGGAAGAGAACTCTAAGATCATTGAGTCCAATCATCAACCCAACACCACCATGGCCACTAAACCATGTCCCAGAGTGCCAGGGCCACAGGTTTCTTGAACTCCTCCAGGGATGGTGACTCCATCACCACTCTAGGCAGCCTGTTCCAATGCCTGACCACTCTTGCAGCAATGAAGTTTTTTCCTAATCTCCAATCTAAACCTCCCCTGGCACAATTTCAGGCCATTTCCTCTCATTCTATCACCTGATATTAGGGAAAAGAGACCAACCCCCACCTTGCTGCAACCTCCTTTCAGGGAGTTGTAGAGAACAATGAGGTCTCCCCTCAGCCTCCTCCACAGTCCTGTCCCCCAGCCCCTTCACCAGCTTTGTTGCCCAGACAGATGTGAAGCTGAGATTTTCCTCTCCCAGGAAACATCCTGAACAGTGAGATAACAAAAGCAACGTCCTCCCATTCCTGTTGAGCTTCCTTAGCTGAGGACAATCTGAACCAGATGTCCCTCCTGGATGACTGCTCTAACCTGTGAGACTATCAAGAAGGTCCTCTCTCCCTCTTCTACCCTGGGAGTGCTCATGCCTGCTGTGGTTTGTGTCAAATTCTTTGCTGTCCAAGCTTATTATGTGTGACTTAAGCACAGTCAATGGCTTGGGCATCTCTGGGGACACAAGCAGCCCTCAGCTATCTCTGCACACATCTTGGAGTCACAATGAAACTTGGGTGGGATTTGTATGACTGCCTGCTTTAAGTATGGTGCTTCTGAGCTTCACAGGAACCTATGCCCAGACACTGGGGGAAATCTGTTGTGCAAAGTGACTCATTTTGGGTACCCCCAGGGGTTAGGTGGTGCTGGGGAGCAGGCAATTGAAATAATTCACCGAGAGGCAGGCGCCCACAGTCTGACTAAATTACACTTTAGGTGGAATTTGGACAATTTGATTTTCTCTCTCTTTTTTTTTTTTCCCCCCCATGTTGTCAGCAACATATAATAACAATAATAATCATAATAAAAGAAAGGTGATGACTGGAGCACTGTGTTCTCAAAGCAAAGCACACCCTTGGTGGGAACTGCTGCAAACAATAGCAGGAATTGAAACACACAAACTGAATACATAGGCTTGAATGTACACCACCCCAGACTGCAGGATTGAGGTGCACTGTACAGAAGCCCCAGCTGAGAGATTGAGGAGAACAAAGACAAGCAGGAAAATCCCTAACACCCCAAGGTGTGATTCTCCCACTCTGGAAGTGATTTTCTCCCTCTGCTCTCATGAGCTGCATTCATGCACACCTGCAAATGCTTTTTGGGAAAATAATTGCTTTTCCTTTTGTCTGGAGAGTTTCCAGAGAAGGGCCATGAGAATGATCAGAAGGCTGGAAGCCCTGCCATGTGAGGAAAGGCTGAGAGAGCTGGGGTTGTTCAGCTTTGAGAGGAGAAGGCTTAGGGGAGACCTAATAGTGTCCTTCCAGTACCTGAAGGAGGCCAGCACCATGGACCAGTATATAAAGTCCAGGAGGATGGAGACTCCCTTTTTACAAGGAGTCCCATGGAAAAGGTGATGGGGACAAGTTGCTCCTGTGGAGATTCCAACTTGGCTTCAGAAGAAAGTGTTTCACCATGAGGATGACAGAATCACAGAAATATTGAGGCTGGAATAGACCTCTGAGATCATCAAGCCCAGCCTATGACCTACCACCACCACACTGACCAAGCCATGTCACCTTTCCTTAAACACCTCCAAGGACAGTGACTCCACCACCTCCCTGGGCAGTCCATTCCAGTGTCTGATTGCCCTGAGGAAGTGCTTCATGACATCCAACCTAACCCCCCCAGTGCAGCTTCAGGCCATGCCCTCTCACCTTGTCACAAGTTGGGACAGGTGTCTCTGGGAGCAGAGCCTGGCCCCCACCTTACTACAGCTTCCCTTTAGGTAGCTATAGAGTGTGATAAGGTCCCCTCTGAGCCTCCTCTCCTCAGGCTAAACACCCCCAGCTCCCTCAGCCTTTCCCTCCAGTCCCTTTCCTAGCCTTGGTGCTCTGCTCTGGACTCTCTCCAGCACCTTTCTTGCAGTGAGGGGCCCAGCACTGCACACAGTGCTCAAGATGAGTGCCAAGTACAGGGCAGAATTCCAGCCCTAGCCTTGCTGGCCACATATTCCTGATACAAGCCAAGATGCCATTGGCCTTCTGTGTCTCCTGGGCACACTGCTGGCTCATGTTCAGCTGTTGTCACCCAGCACTCCAGCACCAGAACAGTCAGACACTGGAATCATCTCCCAGGGGAAGCAGTGGTTTCCCCTACATTGGTCACTTTTAAGACTCAGCTTGCCAGGGTGCTGGGACAGCTCATTTCAGCTCCACTATCACCTAGAAAGCTTGGCCCAGACCATCCTTGGGGTCCCTCCAACCTGGCATTCTGTGATTCTGCTTCCTCAAAAGTTCTGAAAACCTCTGAAATGCAGATCCCAGCTGGTCTCCCTCGTGCCACCCTGCCAGAAGAAGTAATTATGAATGAATGTGGAGCACATTCCCCCTGCTATAAGGAGGTTCAGCTCTATCTTTGTAAAGCAGCATTGAGTTACCCCTATCAGATGCAGTAAGGCAATCCTTTATTTACCTTTTGGGTTTTATTTTATTTTTTTTTAAGGAGCCCTGGTGGCAAAGCTGCAGCTATTTTTAACCCTTCTGCACTCTAATTGTTCCAAGTGGGACCAGAGCACTCTACAGCACAGGAGAAACTTCCCTATTTACAAGTATCAATGAAGCCTCCAAGCTTGCTGAGCATCTTCCAAGAAGAGAAAGATGAGCCAACTTACATTTCCTGAGACTGAAGTGAGAGATGTTTAAAGTTTCTGGCAAGACATAGCTCTTCCAGCTGACATATACTGTTACCTGGTATATGTCACTTGTAACATGACAATGTTTAAGGGTGGTTTGGTGAGCAGAGCTCCAGCAGTTAGTTGAAACAACTTTTCCTGGGGTGGGTAATGATTTATTCAGTGCCTCAGTGATGCAGGCACTCAATTCTTAGCCTTTTTTGTGTTTCAGGGGTTTAAAAGGAAATCAGGCTCCCCAGGGAGGTTGTGGAGTCTTCTTCTCTGGAGACTTTCCAAACCCACCTGGCTGCATTCCTGTGCAGACTACCATAAGTGATCCTGCTCTGGCAGGGAGGTTGGACCCAATGATCTCTTGAGGTCCCTTCCAACATCTGATATACTGTGATAGGATCTACAGAATTGTTTTGGTTGGAAAAGACCTCTAAGATCATTGAGTCCAACCATCAACCCAGCACCACCATGGCCATTTAACTGTGTGCCAAAGTGCCATGGCCACAGGTTTCTTGAACACCTCCAGGGATGGTGACTCCACCACCTGCCTGGGCAGCCTGTTCCAATGCCTGACCACACTTGCAGGAAAGAAATTTTTCCTGATATCCAACTTGAACCTCTCCTGGTGCAACTTGAGGTCATTTCCTCTCATTCTATCACCTGATACTAGCGAGAAAAGACCAACCCCCACCTCACTGCCACTTCCCTTCAGGAAGTTGTAGAGAGCAATGAGGTCTCCCCTCAGCTTCCTCTTCCTCCTCACTAAACACCCCCAGCTCCCTCAGCTGCTTCTCCCCAGCTCTGTTCTCCAGACCCTTCCCCAGCTTTGTTGCCCTTCTCTGGACATGCTCCAGCCCCTCAATGTCACTGATGAACAAAAAAGTAAAGCTCAGGTGGCCAAATGACAATAAAATCTCCATATCATCATCAATATTTCCACATCAAATTATTATATTTTTGTTTCTTGGGTTTGATTTTTTGTTGTTATTGTTGTTCTGGGGTTTTTGTTTGTTTGTTTTGTTTTGTTTTTTTTCTCCTAACTTGAGTGATACAACAGAAGAAGGGCAACTAACTAACCAGAACAATTCACCAACCTCTGCCTAGAGGTCTCAGCAGATTCAAACTCAACCTAGGACAAAAGGGTATTTCAAATTCTTTTCAAAGAAAAGTCTAAGAGCAGCTGCTTGTTACTGAGAATAAGAAATAATTTCCTTCCCATCCATCTTCCTCAAATCACATTAAGATGCACTCTCCAGGCTCAGGTTACCTTCGGCCTCGAGTTGTTTTCGTATGACACATTATATGATGCAACTCAAGGGAAACTATTCAGACAGCTTAAGAGTTATTAATTACTGAGGGAGAGCTCAGCCCACTCAGAAAATGCCCTGCTGAAAGCAAAGCTGCAAATTATTTTCACATTGAGAAGAGGGATTTACCAAACACTTCATATCCTTAGCATGAGGCTCTCCTCAGGAGCGATGCTCTTATCCCCTCAGCATCTTTGTAGCCCTCAAATATGCTTTGTACAAAGCACATAAAGGAAATGGAGAGGGTAACAGAAGTATTTGGGTGGCTTTTGCAATCTTCAGGCATGGCAGTGTTCCTCCAGACACTTCTGAGCTCAGCTTTTCAGGGAGGGTCTGCCTCTTCTCCTTGGTGGCAAGTGACAGAAGCAGAGGCAATGGTTACAAGCAGCACCAGGGGAGGTTCAGGCTGGATGTGAGAAAATATCTCTGCACTGAAAGGTTTCTCAAACACTGGAATGGTCTGCCCAGGGCAGTGGTGGAGTCACCATCCTTGGGGGTGTTCAAGCACTCTGTGGATCTGGTGCTTAGGGACATGGTTTAGCGTTGACCCTGCAGTTCTGGGTTGAAGGTTGGACTGGATGATCCTGGAGGCCTTTCCCAACCAGCTATGTTCCATGATTCTGTGATCTAATGCATGGTTGCCTGTGATTCAGAAAGACTGCAGTCATCTCCAGGATTCACTCCAGTCTTACACTAAGCTCAGTTTTTGCATTCACATCATCACAGAATGTTGGGGTTTGGAAGGGACCTCAAAAGATCTGTTCCTTTTCTTTAAGGAGCTGGCCAGAGAACAAGCAAACATAATGAGTTTGGTGTCTAAGAGATGGGGAACACAGAGGAGAACAATAAATGGGAAAAAAAATTTAGATTTGATATTAAGAAACAAAGTCCTCTACTGAAAGGGTGGTCAGGGATTGGAACAGGCTGCCCAGGGAGGTGGTGGAGTCACCATCCCTGGAGGAGTTCAAGAAACCTGTGGCCATGGCACTTTGGGACATGGTTTAATGGCCATGGTGGGGTTGGGTTGATGGTTGGGCTCAATGACCTTAGAGGTCTTTTCCAACTGAAACAATTCTATGCTTCTGTTGGTTTTATAGTCCTGTCAACACAGTGATGTTTCTCATAGCAAGAGCCTTTCACTGGGCATTTCTCCACATTCCATGGATGCTAGATCTGCTCACGTATCAACATTAAAAAACGTCAGCTAGGAGGAGCTCCTTCCAGCCCCAGGATCCATCTCCCTACCAGAGCTACACTGAAAATATGAAAGTAAACCAAACCCATCTCTGCTGAATTCCCATAATCCCTTGTCAGGAATCATGCTCTTCCTAGTTATATAATTGAATCAAAAATTGCTTTTGTTGGAAAAGAACTCCAACATCGTTGAGTCCAACCATTAACTCAGCACTGCCAGGTCACCACTTAACCGTGGTGCTCAGCACCACATCTATATTGTTTTCAACAGTTGCATGGATGGAGCTCCACCACCTGCCTGGGCAGCCTGCTGCAGTCTTTAACCACACTTTCAGTGAAGAAATTGTTCCTCATGTCCAACCTAAATATCCCCTGGTGCAACTTGAGGACATTTTCTCTGGTCCTGTCACTTTTCACCAGGGAGAAGAGACCAAGCCCCAGCTTGCTCCTTTCAGGGAACTGAAGAGAGCAATGAGGTCTCCTCTCAGCCTCTTCTCCTCCAGACTAAACACCCCCAGCTCCCTCAGCTGCTCCTCCCCAGCCCTGTTCTCCAGACCCTTCCTCAGCTTTGTTGCCCTTCTCCAGACATGCTCCAGCACCTCAATATCTTTCTTAGACTGAGAGGTCCCAAAGTGAACTCAGTAATTGAGGTGTGGCCTCACCAGTGCCCAGTACAGGAACACAACCACCTCCTGGTCCTGCTGACAACAAACTCTTGCTGATCCAGGCCAGGATGCTGGTGGCCTCCTTGGCGACCTAGGACATGCAGGCTCACGTCCAGCTGCTGTAACCACTATACTTCAAGAACTGTTTCAAGCTTTTGGCATTCCTACATAATCTCTCAAGGTCATTTTTGCTGTGTTAGATGAGAACTGCAAAGAGTACCAGAGCTGGATTTGAAGTGTGGCAACCATCAAGAGGAGAACATGTGAACTTCAACACTTGAACAGGAACTTTCCTTATTCAACACCCACCCAGGTCTTTATTTAGCTATTTTACGAGCAGCTCTCTAACTCATGTGGTCCTTTGTGTGCTCACAGGAATGGAACAAAGACAACAACAGGTCTACTTATTAGAGCAGCCTAAGTAGAGGAGATATTAAATTCCGCTGCTCAAGATGATTGTTTACAGTGGAATGGAGTTGTTCTGCTGATCAGAAAAGCCTCTGACAACAATAGAGGGGGAAAAAAAGTCAGTGGCAGTGAGAATTGCTCTGTATTTGAACATGCTTCCTACCCCAGGGCAAGGTGTGTGGTACAGTGCTAAGTATCTGAGAATCATAGAGTCCTGGAATAGGTTGGGTTGGAAGGGACCTCCAAAGCTCATCCAGTCCAACCCCCCTCTGCAGTCAGCAGGGGCATCCACCACTAGATCAGGTTGCCCAGAGCCTTTTTGAGCCTCACCTTAAATATCTCCAGGGATGGGGCCTCAGTTACCTCCCTGGGCAACCTGCTGCAGTGTTTTAATACACTCATGATGCAGAACTTGTTCCTAACATCCAATCTAAATCTGCTCTCATTTCAAACCCTTGCCCCTCATCCTATCTCAGTGGCTGCTCTTGACTGGAAAAGCAAAGAAAATGCAGAGCAGAAGAGAGGATTTGTCCATTGGAGGAATGATCATTCAGCCTGAAGACAGAGGATGCACTTCATGCTTTGGAGATGAGAGAGGAAATCAGGAATGATGTTCCTTTTCCCTTGGTCTAATATATCCACCTAATCTTGTTTAGAGGAGGATGAAAGCTAAGCATCCATCTCTCCTTGGAGCTTTTCACAGCCAATTTGCCAGCACTGTGCAAGCATTTGTCCAGGTATCTAGAGATGCCTGCTGATCCCAGAAACAAAATGGTCTTTTAGCTTGGTACACAGTAAGGTTAGTCAGCTCCAGCAGAGCTGCATGCTGAGAGACACAGCCTCCCACTTCTCACACTGCTGAGAAGGGAGCTACCTTGTGCACTTCTGCCTGGCATCGTGCTACCCAGCCTCAGTGCTTTGTTCCCTTGTGACCTTCAAGCCCTTCCTGTTTAGTCTCCCCTCACCTCCATCACAAACTTTGGTAGCTTTTTACAATGAATCAATGGGGAAAGTGCTACCAAAGTGAACTCTGATTGCTCTTGGAACAGGCTCTCCCCTTCCTTCCTGGGCTCATTCTGCCTGGCTGATGGCAGAAGGCAAATTGTCTTGCAGGGTGAGTGCTCACAGTAAGCATAACACAAGGTCTGGCAGGGGAAGAGGAGAGCTGGAAGGACTGAACCAAACTGAGGGATGCTTGTCTCCTAACCTCCCCAAATAATTGCCTGGCTAACAAGCCTCCTCCTCCTCAACACGCAGGGCTGCCTATAAATAAATTCATTCCAGGCTAAAGTCACAAGCAGGATGCTGGCCAAGCTTCTTTTGATGAAGCCCAGGATGTCTTTGGCCTTCTGGGCTGCAAGTGTCTACTGCTGGCTCCTGACCAGCTTCTCATCCACCAGAAGTCCCAAGACCTTCTCTACAGGGCTGCTCTCAACCTCAAGGCTCTCAGCCTGGATTGCTATCAAGGATTTATGTCCCTGCTCACTACAGAGGGGTTGGACAAGGTGACTTTTGAGGGTCCCTCCCAACCCAATGTATTCTATAATTGCATGATCTTACTTCTGACCCTCCTGAAGTACAACAGTATGTCTGGTGGCAGAAAGGGAGAGCTGGAAGGACTGCAGTATGGACTGCAGTTGGGATGCTTTCCTCCTAACCTTCCCAAATAATTGCCTGGCTAAAGAGCTTCCTCCTTTGCAGCATGCAGAGCTGCCTATAAATAAATTCAATCCAGGCTAAAGTCACAAGCAGGCCATGCTAGAAAATGCTTGAGAACAAAGGCAGAGACAACACCTAAGGTACCACAGCCTGCAACCCTGCTACAGATGGAGCTCTCTACCCATCTTGGTTCCAGCTGATCTCCTGAAAAAGAATCACAGAATCAACTAGGTTGGAAGAGACTTCCAAGATCATTAAGTCCAACCTAACTAATCAACTAGACCATGGCACTGAGTGCCTCATTCAGGCTTTTCTTAAACATCACTTGGTGCCATGGTTTAGATGGGCATGAGGTGTAGGGTGACAGGTTGGACTCCATGATCTTTGAGGTCTCTTCCAACATTCTTGATTCTATGATTCTATGATTCTATGATTCTATGATCTCCAGGGACCTCGACCCCACCACCTCCCTGGGCAGCACATTCCAATGGCCAATCTCTCCTTCTGGGAAGAACTTCTTTCTAAGATCAAGCCTAAACTTCCTCCTGCACAGCTTGAGCCTGTGTCCTCTTGTTCTGTTGCTGGTTGTCTGGGAGAAGAGACCAACCCCCACCTGGCTACAACCTCCCTTCAGGTAGTCATAGAGAGCAATAAGGTCTCCCCTGAGCCTCCTCTTCTCCAGGATAAAGAAGGTGTAAGTGCTGAAGATATAGTTCCCAATAGGAGAGATGGGAGTAAAGAAAGAGGGTTAATGATACCAGACACCAAGGTCTGACCTGAAATGAGTAGCTCTGTCAGCTGCAGAAGTGAAGCTCCAGAGAGAGAACATGCTTTGGCTTTGACACCCCACCCCACACACAGCATGACTGGTCCATGAACACTTCAGCCTGGTGTTCTGCTTGCAGTTTAAAGGATGATTAGATAGTCTGCTCTTTTTACAGCTTGCACAATGCCTGAGTGTTGCCACTTTTTAAGTGAATGAATATGGAAAAGAGAAGAGCAGAAAATTCATTTGCAGCACAGACTTCACAGCGATTTCAGAAAGTGGAAATTAGCACTTCTGAAGCCTCAGGACTTAGAAATGACTCAATTAAAGCCAAGTTAAAATTAACAATGAGTACCTACAGCTTAGCCTGCACCTGTCAAGCTTTCTGTAACGCTGAGATTTGGGGTAAAACATGGATTAAATGGGGTTAAAATATATCAAGCTCAGATATATCAACATTGCATTGCTGTCGGCTGAGTCATAGTGAAGTTCGACCAAGGCCTGCAGTGATCAGAGTCACAGAATTGCCAGGGTTGGAAGGGACCTCAGGGATCATCCAGTGCCAACCCCCCTGCCATGGGCAGGGACACTTCACACTAGATAGGACAAGGGGCAATGGTGTCAAACTAGAGAAATGCAGATTTAGATTGGATGTTCAGGAAGAAGTTCTGCACCGTGAGGGTTGTGGAACACTGCAACTGTTTGACCAGGGAGGTGGTTGAGGCTCCATCCCTGGAGATATTCAAGGTGAGGCTGGACAGGGCTCTGGGCAACCTGATCTAGTGGAGGATGTCCCTGCTGACTGCAGAGGGGGTTGGACTGGATGAGCTTTGAGGGTCCCTTCCAACCCAAGGCAATCTGTGAAAATCCACTCAGTGTATAGAAGCACAGAATTCCACAATGATCAGGGGTTGAAAGGACCTCTGGAGGTCATCTGCTCTAACTCCTCTTGTTCAGGCAGGGCCACCTGGAGCCCCTTGGGTAAAAGGACACATTGAAGCATGCATGAGAACTAAAATCAACCCAGCAGAAGCTGTTTAAAGAGAGGACATTCATTTGTGCTAACAGCAACTAGGGTGGTGTGACAAATGTCACCTCTGGCACAGGATGGATTGATAGGAGCAGCATGAACTGGTCCTTAAGGAAAGCAGTGAAGCAGGGCTGGGCTATAACTCTTCAATCTTTCAAGAGCTCTAACCAGTTAATGAGTCAGGACTTTCCTTTCCATGGAATTGTAGCAGCTATCTTGGGTCACCAAGTGTTTTTTCAGTGCTCCTAACACTTTCACAACAAACCAGTCCCCAGCTGATGCAATTTCCTGGTGGCAGAGCAGCTCTGCCTCCACATCCTAACAGTCACACAATCAGTTATCACTGCTGAAAGGTAAAGAGAGGCTTGCAGAAAGGAAAGGAATAGATGAAAAATGAAGAAATCATTTGCAAGTCTGTGCTTCTCTTTGACTACATGCAGACCTCTGAGGGCATTTAATCAATGTTTATAAATACCTGAGGGCTGGGGGTCGAGAGGGAGGGGACAGGCTCTGCTCAGTTGCACCCTGGGATGGGTATGGATCTAAACTACAGCACAGGAGGTTCTACCTCAACATGAGGAGGAACTTCTTCACTGTGAGGGTCACAGAGCACTGGAACACTGTGGAGTCTCTTTCTCTGGAGACTTTCAAAACCCATCTGGATGTGTTGCTGTGTGACCTGTGCTGGATTCTATGGTCCAGCCCCCATCTCACTCCAACCTTCTTTCAAGGAATTGTAGAGCAATGAGGTCCCCCCTCAGCCTCCTTTTCTGCAGACCAAACACCCCCAGTCACCCCAGCTGCTCCTCACCAGCCCTGTTCTCCAAACCCTTCACCAGCTTTGTTACCCTTCTCTGAACCCACTCCAGGCTCTCAATTTCTGGTAGTGAGGGGCCCAAAAGTGAACCCAGTACTCAAGGTGTGCCCTCACCAGTGCTGAGTACAGGGGCACAATCCCTTCCCTGGGCCTGCTGGTCACACTATTACTAATCCAGACCAGGATGCTGGTGGTCCTCTTGGCCACCTGGGCACATGCTGGCTCATATTCACCTGCCTGTAGCTGGCTCTATTGCTACAGGTGTCGCAATAAGCAGCAGCCTGATCCCTAACATAAAAGCTGTCTGCATTTCCACATGACAATTAAAAGCTTGATGCCATTTTAGGAGCTGTCAACGAGTTACTCAGGGCCTGTATTGTTATGCTCAATCCCAAAATATTTTGGTGATTTATTTTTTTTTCTTAAATAGAATTCTGAGATTCTGCAACCAGTCACATAGACTACCTCCAAAAATAACCTGATCTCTTGCACATGGCTCTCACACAGCAATATCTACATCCTGACTCAGTTCCTATAGATTGCAAACTGCTCTTGACACTGAACTTTATTAAATCCTTCCAAGTCTGAAATGAGTTTGACACAACAAATACTTAAGACAAGGCTGCACTCAGCAAACTCTGTACAATTGTGGCTGAAATCATGTTGATGCCCAGACCTCCAAGGGAAAAATCTCAGGCTCACAGGATGTTAGGGGTTGGAAGGGACCTCTGGAGTTCTTCAAGTCCAACCCCCCTGCAAGAGCAGGACCACAGAATCCAGCACAGGTCGCACAGGAACACATCCAAACAGGTCTTGAAAGTTTCCAGAGATGGAGACTCCACAACCTCTCTGGGTAGCTTGTTCCAGTGCTCTGTGACCTTCACAGTGAAGAAGTTCCTCCTCATGTTGAGGTGGCAAAGTAAATGGTTGCAAATCCATCCAGAGATGGATGCCTTTGGAGAGCAAAGTACTAGCTATGAGAAGGCTTCTTGCAGCAGAAACTAAAAATGCTTCTGCTGATGTCAGCTGTGCTCTAGGAAATGCAATCCCCTATGCATTTTTGGTAGTTAAAAAGGTTAGCATCAAAACCAAACAGAAACCTCCACATCCACTTTCTTTCATCAGTTTAATTGCACAAGGGTAGGTTTAGGCTGGACAATAGGGAAAATTTTTCCCAGCAAATGTGGTCAGACATTGGAACAGGCTGCCCAGGGAGGTGGTAGAGTCATCAACCTGGATGTCTTTAAAGGAGGTTTGGATGTGGTGCTTGGGGATATGGTTTAGGAGTGATCCTTGTAGAGTAGGGTTCTGGGTTGGACTTGGTGATCCTGAGGGTCTTTTCCAACCAGAATGATTCTGTGATTTCTGTTCTTAGCAGAAAGAATCCCTCAGCCTGGAATATACTGACGAGGAGGAGAACTTCTTGTGGCCTTCCAGTATCTGAAGGAGGCTACAAGAAAGTTGGGGAGGGACTTTTTTGAGTTTCAGGGAGTGATAGGACTCGGGGGGGAATGGATCCAAGCTAGAGAAGGGGAGATTTACATTAGATGTTAGGAAAAAGTTCTTCCCCATTAGGGTGGTGAGACACTGGAACAAGTTGTCCAGGGAGGTGGTGGAAGCCTCATTCCCTGGAGGTTTTTAAGGCCAGGCTGGGTGTGGCTCTCGGCAATTTGATCTAGTGTGAGGTGTCCCTGCCCAGGGCAGGGGGTTTGGAACTGGCTGATCCTTGAGGTCCCTTCCGAGCCTAACAATTCTGTGATTCTGTGAGTGGGAACAGCATTTCTGCATCAAGTAACTTGACATCCCAAGGAGGTGAAATGCTTTCTTTGAAATATGGCCAGAGCCATGGCCACAACCCTCCTGGCAGGCAGCAGCGAGTGACAGCACTGCTGATGGAGCTCAGTAGTCCAAATACAGTCAAGCTCCAAGCTCTTTTGAAGCATCTTACACCCAAATGGGAAGAAGTCCCAAAAAAAGTAATGAGAGCAAACCCAACTGCTGTAAGTCTGAGATCATTTAACAGACAGCTAGGACAAGCTCCCCAGCAAATTAATTTGAGTTGTCAAGCTAAACAAACTACCAAGCAAGAGAGCCATGAAAGTGCCATTAAGATCTGCTGATCAGAGAGGTCCATTTCAACATCATGCTGAAACTCCCCCAAAATCAACCTGGTGTTTCCTTTCTTGGTGCCTTCAGAGCAGAAAAAAAGAGCCCACCAGAAAGAACAAGGAACAACTGACGTCTGACACATGTTTGGAGCAGGACAGTGAGATTGTTTCATCATGTGCTATTTATTCTAAGGCAATCACAGGCTCACAGGATGTTAGGGGTTGGAAGGAACCTCCAGAGATCATCGAGTCCAAGCCCCCTGCCAGAGCAGGACCATAGAATCCAGGACAGGTCAAACAGGAACACATCCAGACAGGGCTTGAACATCTCCAGAGAAGGAGACTCCACAGCCTCTCTGGGCAGCCTGTTCCAGTGCTCTGTGACCCTCACAGTGAAGAAGTTCCTCCTCATGTTGAGGTGGAACCTCCTGTGCTGTAGTTTCCAACCATTGTCCCTTGCCTTATCCCAGGGCACAAGTGAGTAGAAGCTGTCCCTGTCCCTTCCTTCCTGACCCCCATTCCTCAGATATTTTTAGACATTGATTAGATCCCCTCTCAGTCTTCTCCACTCCAGGCTAAAAATTAATGAACAAAGATTAGCATGAAGGTCCTTGTGCCCAGAAGCTCTGAACGCTGTTGGCAGATCTCAAAGAGCTGCTATCAGCACATGGCTCAGGTTGGAAGGGACCTCGGAGATCATCTACCCCAGCCTCCCCTCCATGGGCAGGGACACCTCTCAACTAGGCTCAGCTGCTCAAAGCCTCATCCATCCTGGTCTTGAGCACTGCCAGGCAGGAGGTATCCACAACCTCCCTGGGCAGCCTGTGCCAGAGTCTCACCACCCTCATACTGAAGAACTTCTTCCTCAGCTTCAGTCTAACCCTGCTCCCACTCAGCGTCAAACCATTCCCCCTTGGCCTGTCTCTAGACACCCTTAGGAAAAGTCTCTCTGCAGCCTTCCTGTAGGATCCCTTCAGCTATTGGAAGGCAGCTCTAAGGTCTCCCCAGAGTCTTCTCGAGGCTGAACACCCCCAGCTCCCTCAGCCTGTCCTCACAGAAGAAGTGCTTCAGCCCTTGGATCATCTTTGTGGCTTCCTCTGGACTCACTCCAACAGCTCTGTGCCCTTCTTCTGCTGGGGACACCAGAGCTGGAGGCAGGATTGGAGGTGGGGTCTCAGCAGAGCTCAATTTCCCAAGCTGACACGGCATTGTAAATTACTGACAACATATAAATAGGTGCAACACTACTCCAGGCCCATTGAAAAAAAAATAAAAATAAAAAATAAACCAAAGTGGCATCAGAGAAGAAAAATGGCACAGCAGAGCTTTCTGTTACCCACACTACGACTGAATGAATGAAATGCAAGAGGAGCTGTGCCAAGTTACCTGATACTTGCTGGTCAGCTTAATCAGATACTCTCAGTTTCCTGCAGGACGGATAACAAACACTGCTCTGCTCCTTACTGCACGCCACAGCCACTCAAATATTCTCTGAGGCAGAAAAAGGCATCTGAATAATGCAAGGAGACTGGAACCACCCAGTCTGACAGGGTGTAAGGGAAGGAGGTTTAAATTAAAATCATCTCTTCTAAGCCATTGAAGGTGGCTAACTGGGATCAAGTCCACTCTGAGGTTATGGTGACAGATAGCTGAGTTCCTGAATCAAAACCTGACTTTGAACCTCTCCTGTGAAGATAGAGTGAGAGAGTTGGGGTTGTTCACTCTGGAGAAGAGAAGGCTCTGAGGAGACCTTCTTGTGGCCTTCCAGTATCTGAAGGGGGCTACAAGAAAGCTGGGGAGGGACTTTTTAGGGTGTCAGGGAGTGACAGGACTGGGGGGAATGGAGCAAAGCTAGAAATGGGTAGATTCAGATTGGATGTTAGCAAGAAGCTCTTCCCCATGAGGGTGGTGAGATACTGGCCCAGGCTGTCCAGGAAGGTGGTGGAAGCCTTTTAAGTCCAGGCTGGATGTGGCTCTTGGTAATTTGAACTAGTGTGAGGTGCCCCTGCCCATGGCAGGGGGTTTGGAACTGGATGATCCTTGAGGTCCCTTCCAACCCTAACAATTCTGTGATTCTTTGATTTGTGCTCCTGAAGAGCACACAATCAGCCCAGAAGGGAATCAAAAACACTTCAAACACCTCAGGCAAGATTTTTAACAATTATCTCAGCTGTTCTATATGCAACACAGTGAATTTTAAAAGGCAATTCTATTCTTAATTATGACTTTTCTCTGTGAAGAAAAGTTTAAAAAGCATGGATGAGGTTATTACCATGAAAAACTAGGATTTCATGGAAATTCCACCATGGTTGGGTGGTACTGAAAATGCTTTTAACCCTTTTCTTGTTCAGGAAGATAGATTTCAGAGGTGTTATTTGCTTCCCTAGCAAGCTGACTGAGAGAAATGAGGCTGCTTAGTCTTGAGAAGAGAAGGCTGAGAGGGGATCTGAAAAATGCCTATAAATATCTGAGGGTGGGTATCAAGGAGAAGAGGCCAGGCTCTTTTCACTGGTGTCCTGTGATGGGACAAGGGGCAAAGGATACAAACTGGAACACAGGAAGTTCCACCTCAACATGAGGAAAAACTTCTTTACTGGGAGGGTGCTGAGCCCTGGAGCAGGCTGCCCAGAGAGGTTGTGGAGTCTCCTTCTCTGGAGACCTCCAAGATCCATCTGGATGCATTCCTGTGTGACCTGCCCTAGGTGATCCTGCTTTGGCAGGGAGGTTGGACTCAATGGTCTCTGAAGGTCTCTTCCATCCCCTAACCTTCTGTGATTCAAGGAAAAGCTTATCTTCTAATGTGGTATTAATTTATTAGTATTGATACATTAATTAGAACTGTTCTGCATTTTATCAATAACCATCTCAGTGGCTCCATCCACCTCAAGTTTTCACCAGCAAGGAGGGAGTGAGAGGAACATGAGAAGCCAGAGACCATTGAAACTAAACCATCTGCCTACCAGGTCTACCCTTGACTGAAATTCTATATCCCCTACCCAAGATACTCTGAAAATGAAGCAAAATTAGCCAGTGCTGCTCAAATATTCATCCTTCCTCCAAAAAAAATGAAGAGATAAAATACAAAATAATAAATGTTAGATTTCTCTCTCACTCCATAAAAAGTAAAAAATAAAAAGGAGTCTTTGCTGTTGTCTTTCTTGAGCATTTTCCTCTCCAGCTGCTAACAGTCAAGCCACAGCTATCAGCCATCATGTGAATTCTTTTCATTTGCCTTCAATAATAAACTCTTTTTAAAAGAAGAAAATAAAACACTACCACCAAAAGCTACAAAAAAAAAAGCTTTATATTTTTCAACCTCTGCATCACCTGCCAGACCCCCTCCAAAAACCATCAAGTTCTTAGAAACCAATCCTTTCAAAACATGAATTTTTCCCTCAAACTAACGTGAATTTTAAATTAATGAATCCTAGAATGGCTTAGGTTGGAAGGGACCTCAGAGATCATCTACTCCAACCCCCCTGCCATGGGCAGGGACAGCTCTCAACTGGACTCAGCTACTAAAGGCTTCATACAAGGTCTGAAACACTTCCAGGGAGGAGGAATCCACAGCCTCCCTGGGCAGCCTGTTCCAGAGTCTCACCACTCACACTCACCACTCACTTCTTCCTAAGATCCTTTGAACCTACCCTCCCTCAGCTTCAAACCATTCCCCCTTGTCCTCTCTCTAGACACCCTCAGGAAATGTCCCTCTGCAGCTTTCCTGTAGGATCCCTTCAGCTATCGGAAGGCAGCTCTAAGGTCCCCCCAGAGTATTCCCTTCTCCAGTCTGAACAATCCCAACTCCTTCAATTTATCCTCATTCACCCATTTCTAGCTGCTCTCACTCCAATTTTGCCTGTTGATTTTCTTTTTTAGTTTCAGAATGAAGTCAGCTTGCAATATGCATTTCACTCTCCAAGAGGCACTTGCTTAGTGCCTCACTCACTGTCAAATGTTGCTTAAAAGAAAACTGCCCACATTTTTTTTTGGTCACTGCCTTGATTTTCTGCTCTTCTATACTCTCACATTTCCCTCAAATTCTTGTCCAGTAAAAAAAAAAAAAAATCTGTAAAAATGTGAAAATTAAGGGATTTTCTTAAAAATAAAAATGGTTTGTTACTAGGATTTTTTTTACCTATTTTTAGTGAAGACTTTTATGGATGGTACCTAAATTTACCTCTTTTTCTAAAAACAATCTTGGTAATACTGGGAAGACCCCCCAAAAAAACCCAGAGCACTCTGTGTGAAGTAGTTTTATTTAGTCAGTTTTCCTCCAATAGCTAATGTTGAAGGTATTTAAAAACCCAGAGAGGGATTGCTTGAACTTTGCAGAATTACAGCATAAACATTTCATATTTACAGTACCCAATGCTTCAGAAAAAACTTAGGATCTATCTAGTAAGCTACAATATTAGAGTCGTATTTCTTTAATCATTCCCCCCTCCACAAATTCCCTTTGTTTTGTGCCTAGGTGTCTCAGATTCCTCTCCTTTCCCTCTCCCCTGGCCTCATGCTACCCACAGCCCCCTATTGCTCTGCCCAGGATGGGAATGAAGGGGAAGTCCAAGGGCTGGGTGTAATTTTCACCAGGCAAGCTGGAGCCAGACCTCTTGCAACAGAGAATACTCCACCTGCAGACTCAGGATACATTTGCTTCCCTCCTCACCACAGGAACATTGTGTACAGAAACCACAGCCCCATGACTGGGGGCATATCTCAACCAAGAAGCTCTGGGATCATCCTCTCTCTCCACTGAGCATGGGGAACTTGAAACTACATTCCTAACTGCTTCTTGCTATTTCCTTGTCCCCCTGCAAACTTAAATCCCTCCATCCCACTATGCCTCACTCTCTCACACCTTCCCCTTGATTTTTCAAGCACTCTGCCTTTCACCCCACCCTGTGTCAGAACAGGATACTGCCTAATTTCACTTCTCCACTGAGTACCTACCACTCTGTTGCTGCTCAAAGGCAGGAGGATAATTACACTGGGGGGAAAGGGAAGGGGAAAGAGAAGAGAGAGAAAAGGAGAAGGAAAAGAGAAGAGAAGAGAAGAGAAGAGAAGAGAAGAGAAGAGGAGAGAAGAGGAGAAGAGAAATAAGGAAAGGGGAAAAGGGAAAAGAAGGGAAACAGCAGAAAAAGAAGAGAAAAGAAGGAAAAAGGGGGAAGAGAGGAAAAAGGAAAAAAGGAAAAGGAGGAAAAGTGGAAAAAAGGGGGTAGAGGGGAAAAGGGGGAAAGGGAAAAAGAGAAAAAGGAAAAAAGGGAAAAGGAGGAAAGGGGGGGGAAGGAAAAAGGGGAAAGGAAAAAAGAAGAAAAAGGGAAAAGGAGGGGGGGATAAGGGGGAGGAGGAGAAAAAGAAAAAAAAATAAAAAAGGAAAAGGGGGAAAAGAGAAAAAGGAAAAAAGATCCTCTCTCTTTTCAATCCTGCCAGCAGTAATGAGAGCCAGAAGTCAGTGTCCCTGTGGGAAGGTTAGGGTAACACTGGTGTCACACTACAGAAGTTCTCTGCTTTACAAATATTTGTGTACAAACTGCAGAGTTTTCAGCATCAGGCTCATGACTTGAGATAAAGATATTCACAGGTCACTTTCTACTCAGGTCCTTCCAGCCTCCAGAACAAACCCACATTTGAATCCAAACGCTTCTCAAGGAGGAAAAGATGGTTACAGATAAAAGCAGCAGCAGCCAGAGCCATGTGTCTTACTCCTTGGAGACACTCCCTGGGGACACTGCTCAGTTTCAGTGCATTTAGTCTGAGCTGTGTCTTTTAAAGCCTTGGGATGCAAGCAGGATCTCACTTACTTGGTGTCTCTGATGAGAGGTGCGCTTCCCAGTTTGAAACAGACCTTTTCCCCTCCACAAGAGGTTTGCCTCAAAGCAAAGCTTTCTGCCAGGTCAAAGCCTGTGAAACACCAAACAATCCTTTAGTTTCTTTAATGAGTTTTTTTTTTTTTAAGTGTAGGTAAAAACTGTCTTGTAGCATGCATGGTAGTCTTCTAGAGCACAGGCTGGCCATACCTCAAACCAGAGAACATTTCCATACTCCTTTTATTGACAGAGAGACTCTCAGTGCAAAACTCACTCACTAGATGACTTTGCAAGCTGAGAGATGCATTTGTTATTTCCTCTCTCATCTGAACTCAGAACAACAAAGGATGTTGGTGAAAAACAACGGAAACGAGCTGGGCTGCAGACCTTGAACCGATACTTTCCAGGATTTTAGCCCTACCTCCTTAAAAATAAACTCAACAACTTTCAGAGCATAAGGGTGGCACTCTGTAGTCATAGATTCACAGCATGGTTTGGGTTGCAAGGTGTCCCTGGCCCATGCATTGGGGTTGTTGGAGTAGATGATCTTTAAGGTCCTTTCTAACCTAAACTATTCTAAAAATCTGTGGAAGGGAGCTTAAAAATCATCCAGTTCCAACCCCTCTGCCATGGGCAGGGACACCTCCCACTAGATTAAGTTGTTCAAGGACTCATCCAACCTGGCTTTGAACACCTCCAAGGAAGGGGCATTCACAACCTCCCTGGGCAACCTCCCCACCCTCACTATAAAGAATTTCTTCCTAATCTGCAGTCTAAATCTGCCCTCCTCAAGCTTCAATCCATTCCCCCTCATTCTATCACTACAAGCCATTGTAAAAAATCCCTCCCCAGATTTCTTGTACTCCACTTCAGGTACTGCCAGCTTCAGTCACCTATGATTACATCCACTACTAACCATTACTTTAGGTATCCATATTAAGAGTCATTTACCTGAAACACCAGCACTGTCTCTCTTCATTTGTTTGAGATGATGGACAACTGTTTTCATTAAAGGACACACAGCACCTTCAAGAGAACACAGGTCAGTACCTATTGTAAAATTCTATCAGACAGCAATGGCTCAGAACAAACTGTAAACGGTAGTGGTCTTACCAGTGGTAGCAATGTTAACAGTTTCTTTTTGTTTCTTTAGGATATGAAACCCAGCAATAAACCAAATAAAATCTCACTAAGAGCCATGATGTTTCAGATTTCATCCTACATCTCTAATAATCTAAGCAGATACAAATTTCACCACATTTTAATTAGTCATAGAACGGAAGAGATTTGAAGGGACCCACAGAGCTCAGCAGGTCCAACCCCCCTGCCAAGGCAAGTTCACCTAGAGATGGTCACACAGGAACACATCCAAGTGGGTTTTGAATGTCTCCAGAGATGGACACTCTACAACCTCTCCATACAGCCTGCTCCAGTGCTCCAGCACCCTTAAATTAAAGAAGTTTCTCTTCACGTTTAGACGGAACTTCTTGTGTTCAAGTTTATTTCTGACTAAAGCTCACATAAGCAATACAACCAGAAGCAATATAACCAGAAGAAAAACAGTAAATTCTTACCATGTTCTACCCAGAAAATACTTTGGGGTGTTGGTGGATGAGAAGCTCAATATGAACAACCAGTGTACACTGGCAGCCCAGAAAGCCAACCAGAGCCTGGGATGCATCAAGAAAAGTGTGGCCAGCAGGGCAAGGGAGGTGATTCTGCCCCTCTACAATGCCCTGGTGAGACCCCACCTGGAGTACTGTGTCCAGTTCTGGAGCCTCTCTTACAAGAAAGATCTGGAGGGGCTGGAACATGTCCAGAGAAGGAACATGAGGATGATCAGAGGGTTGGAGCTCCTCTCATATAGGGACAGGCTGAGAGAGTTGGGGTTGTTCAGTCTGGAGAAGAGAAGGCTCCCAGGAGACCTTCTTGTGGCCTTCCAGTATCTGAAGGGGACTACAGGAAAGCTGGGGAGGGACTTTTTAGGGTGTCAGGGAGTGATAGGACTCAGGGGGATGGAGCAAAACTAGAAATGGGTAGATTCAGATTGGATGTTAGGAAGAAGCTCTTCCCCATGAGGGTAGTGAAACACTGGAAGAGGTTGTCCAGGGAGGTGGTGGAAGCCTCATCCCTGGAGGTTTTTAAGGCCAAGCTGGATGTGGCTCTTGGCAATTTGATCTAGTGTGAGGTGTCCCTGCCCATGGCGGGGGGTTTGGAACCGGATGATCCTTGAGGTCCCTTCCAACCCTGACAATTCTGTGATTCTGTATTCTTAAGGTGGCTTTTGTATTTCTGGCTGTATTACCAGAAAAATCTCCTTTCCTCCCATTAATGAACATGAAAAAAACCTAAAGTAGAAATGCTTGATTACCATGACAATAATCTATTACTCCTTCAGTGAATCTATTTTTCCTTCAGTGAATCTATTGTTCCTCCAGTGAATCTATTGTTCCTTCAGTGACCAGCTATTTCCAAGTGTGGATTAACAAGGCTAATCCCATCAGAAACAATGGAAGCAATATTTTAGGATTGTTCTTGAAATGGCTGGAAATTAAAACAGCTTTACAGGGGTTTAAGCCCAAACCAAAGGATTTAAGTATCCAAGCAGAAATGGTTTACTATCTGGAATATGGTGAATTCTAATGTGAAATCTAACTGAAGCCTTAGATCAAACACTGGGACATTAATATGCAGCACCTTACTTGCAAAAATAAAAAGGGTTTTCTCCTCTTTATTTCTTTCTATCTCCACAGGAACACACACTTTTAAGAAGCAAAAGCAGAGGAAATGGCACTTCTGTGCACTCTTTATTTTTTTGCAAACAGCCCTGCTAAACCCTAATAAAACCTTCCAATGGAAGATGACCAAAAGCAGGATTTGGCCCATGGGCTTTTATCATAGATTCATAGAATAATTTGGGTTGGAAGGGACCTTAAAGATCCAACCTGCTGCCATGGGTAGAGAGAGAGAGAGAGACTTCCTGACCAGGTATTCATTCTATCCTTCATATAGATATAGATATTTATTTGTTTATGAATATATATGAAACATAGATATTAAAATAGATATTAAAATATATAAATACAAATATATACAATATAAAAATATATTTTATATGTATAAAATATGTTATTTTATATATATTATTTTTATATATGTGTGTATGTTCTTATATATTTCTATATATTAATATATATTCTCATATATATGTAACCTTATATATATGTTCTTATATATATTTATATATTCTTATATATATATGTTCTCATGTATATTTACATATTCTCACATATATGTTTATATACAATATATGTTACCCACTAGGTAAAGTACATGAAAAATGAGCTTTAAAATATGCATTAAAAATACTAAAAATTCCCTTTCCCCAGGGAAAAAACAACCCTCAACCATTAACCAAAACCTCAAAACCAAACAAAAATCCAACAAACACAGCAGGACTGTGGGGAATATTCCTGTCGAAATCTCTGAAACAGAAATGAAATCTTTCCCCAGTCTTGGTTTGCAGGGAGTTTTATCTAGGGTGAAAAGCATCCACTGGAATTCCATACCAACACAGCAACTTCAAGACACCATTTGATATACACACACACCCTGTGGGACAGAAGCAGGCTCACCTTAGATACCCTTTCATCTACAAGGCTCAGCCTGCAATGACTTAATACAGATCATTAAAGGACAGAGTTTTATCTACAGCCACCCTAAAATGACGAATGTGGGTAGGGGAAGCTTACAGAAGTAGAGCTACAAGAAGGATGTTGGCATAAAGAAAGCCTGATATGGATGGAGCCACAACAACATCTCACAAATACACTTGGGGAATGTTTTTTCTCAGATCATAGAATGATAGAATGTTGGAGATTGGAAGGGACCTCTAAAGATCATCAAGTCCAACACCCCCTGCCGAAGTGGGGTCACCTAGGGCATCTAGTGGGTTTTGAAAAGTCTCCAGAGGAGCAGACTCCACAACCTCTCTGGGTAGCCTGGTCCAGGGCTCTGTCTCTTTCACAGTAAGAAGTTTCTCCTCATGTTGAGGAGATCTACGTGTCTTCTAACCCTAAACAAAGGTTTGTTAAGATAAATATAGATATATTCATGTAGACATAGATACATGGTTAGGCAGATACATAGTTAGACAGATAGATAGACAGACAGATAGACAGACAGACAGGTAAAGACTACAGGTTAAATTACTTTATACTACTCATAGAATTGGTTAGGCTAGAAAAGATCTTTAAGGTCATCAAGACCAACTATTATCTAACGCTATCAAGTCTGATGCTAAACCATGTTCCTAAGCTAGGTGTCTACATGTCTCTTAGATACCTCAAGACATGATGATTCCAAACCTCCCTGGGAAGCCTGTTCCAGAGTTTGAGAGCCCTTTCAGTGAAGAAAGGTTTCCAGATGTCCTACCTAAACCTTCCCTGGCGCAACCTGGGGCCACTTCCTATCATCCTGTCATTTGTTACTAGAAAAAGAAGAGACTAACACTGACCTCACTCCAACCTCCTCTCAGGGAGCTGTAGAGAGCAATGAGGTCTGCCCTCAGCCTCCTTTTCTCCACACTAAACACCCCCAACTGCTCCTCCCCAGCCCTGCTCTCCAGACCCTTCCCTGGCGTTGTTGCCCTTCTCTGGAGTCACTCCAGCACCTCAATGTCCTTGTAGTGAGGAGCCCATAAATGAACACAGTCCTCAGTACTGTGCTGAGTACAGAGGCACAATCCCTGCCCTGCTCCTGCTGGATGCATTTTTATTGGTGGCATAACATTCACAGCACAGCCAGGCCATTTAAGTGTTCCTTTTCCGGTTGCATGCCATAACCTCAGAAGAACTGAAAAGATTACTATGAATCTTCTATCCCAAGGTGCTGATGCTCTCCTTGAGCCCAATGTTATTCTTTTTACCAGAGAGTTAAGGCAAGACTTGAAAATATTAACCCCAAAACCTCTCCATACTAAGACTGACAACTTTTATTGGTATAGGATGATGAAAATTCTTTCTACAGTTACAGAACCACAGAATGTTAGGGGCTGGAAGGGACCTTGAAAGCTCCTTCAGTCCAAACCCCCTGCCCGTGCAGGAGCACCTAGACCAGATCACACAGGAACACATCCAGGTGGGGTTTGAATATCTCCAGAGAGGGGGACTCCACAACCCCCCTGGGCAGCCTGTTCCAGTGTTCCTCCTGTTTCCATGGAACTTCCTATGCCTTAGCTTCCACCACTCCTCCTTGTGCTGGCATTGGGCATCACCCAGCAGAGCCTGGCTCCAGCCTCTGGCCACTCCCCCTGCACATCTTTATCAACAGGAATGAGTTTGTACAATCAAAAAGTGAAGTCCTCAAAGGTCTTTAGTACTGCTGGCAGATCATTAAATTTTCTTTGGCCTGAGACAAAATATTCAGCATCTGGATAGATGAATTTGAAGGTCTGTATGAAGACACTCAGGAAAGAAAAAGAACAAGACAATTTCCTATCAGGTGATAGAAGCAGAGGAAATGGAAATGGGCTGAAATCGTGCCAGGGGAGGATTAGGTTGGAGATGAGGAAAACTTTCTCTAGTGAAAGAGTGGCTGAAACAGGCTGCCCAGGGAGGTGGTGGAGTCACCATGCCTTGAGGTGCTCCAGAAACATGTGGCCATGGCACTTTGGTGCATGGTTTGGTGGCCATAGTCGTGCTGGGTTAATGGTTGGACTGGATGATCTTAGAGACCTTTTCCAACCACAATGATTCCATGATTCCATGACATTTGATTACAAGTTAACAAATCCAAGTGTGGCAGCATTGCAATGCTAACAACAGTTTGTGGATCCAACCTTACATATTCAGGCTACTAAGAATGTGATCCCATTGTATATGAGTTGCTCTGGAGCCATTATCTTGATTTTGTGATGTACTGAGCTGTTCTAATACATGGAAACCAAAAAGCTGAATTGATTTGCATACTTGAAAGCCCTCACTCTGTGTGGCTTAAAGTGCCTATCTCAAATCATGGTCTGGAGCCAACAATTTTCACAACACGTTCCATGTCAAAAGGCAATGGAAATTCACCATGCTTGACAGGCCTAGGACTTTGTTTATACAACATTCTTCATGGCTGGGCAAGGGACTTTGCAAAACTGTGATTGTAAAAGTTGAACAAGCCACCATGAAGGAAGGACATGGAGCTGATGGAGCAGGTCCAGAGGAGGGCTGTGAAAATGCTCAGGGGGTTGGAGTAGCTCTGCTATGAGGACAGGCTGAGGGAGCTGGGGTCGTTCAGCCTGGAGAAGAGGAGGCTCCAGGGGACCTCATAGAAGCCTGCCAGTACCTGATGGGAGCCTACAGGAAGGATGGAGAGAGACTGTTTGCAAAGGCCTGCACTGACAGGATAAGGGACAATGGCTTCCAACTAGAAAAGAGCAGATTGAGGTTGGATGTTAGGAGCAAGTTCTGCACCATGAGGGTGATGGAATACTGGAACAGATTGCTCAGGGTGGTGGTTGTGGCCCCATTCCTGGAGATAGTCAACCTGGTCTAGTTGGGGATGTTCCTGCTGACTTTGAGGAGGTCAGACTGGATGACCTTTGGAGGTTCCTTCTGGCCTGGTCCATCCTATGCTTCTATGTCTGCACAAGTTACTCCTTTCTCTTGCACAGGAGATTTCCCTCCCCTAATACACTTCTTCCCCCTCTTTCCCGTTCAAATTAACTTTAATTTGCATTTTTCTTGCATTTGAAGGTCAATCAAGTAGGACTCAAGTAGATCAGGTGAGAAACTTCAGGATGTAAATGCAATAATCCATATGCAATGCTGGCAAAGCTTTCATATTAGAATCATAGAATGGTAGATGTGGGAAGGAACCTCTGGAGATCATTGAGTCCCACTTCCCTGATAAATCAGGATCACATAGGGACCCCCTGTCAAAGCAGGATAACCTAGGTGAGAAGTAAAAGTGAGAAGTAAATGCTATGTGTATGTTGTTGAAGGAAGAAAATGGAAAGGATTCCCTAGGCAGATCCTGAAGGACAGATGCTGAACCCAACCAGGCAGAGAACAAAAACCCCAGAAAGAGACACTTGATGAAAGAAAGACAAGATAGAGGGAATAAGGAAGGAATTGGGAAGGGAAGGAGGGAATTAGGACAGAATGGGAAAGGGAAGGAGGGAATAAGGAAGGAATTGCAAAAGGAAGGAGGGAATAAGGAAGGAATTGCAAAGGGAAGGAAAGAAGGGAAGAGAAAGAATTGGGAAGGAAGGAAGGAAGGAAGGGAAGAGAAGGAATTGGGATGGGAAGGAGGGAGGGGAAGAGAAGGAATTGGGAAGGGAAGGAAATAGGGAAGGGAAGGAGTTAGATATTTCTCTATTTTTGATGTGATCACATTTCCAGTTTGTAATAGATTCATCTGCATACAAATTATGGAACAAGAAGGAGGCAACTTTGAAGCACAGAGAATTTGGTTCAGCTGAACAAAAGGCTTGCAGACATGTCTGGACTCCTTTCTGCTGCACTGTCAGAGGGTCCATCCTTTTTCAGGTCCTGCCTTCTGGCCTGTAACTTGTAGTTCTTTTTTGAACAGCAACCATCCCCTCAATCTCTGGAAGAGTCTCTTTCCTGTTACTAACTTGAGGCCTCACTCTGAGCTTATTCCCTGCTGTCAGCATAGCTGCTCAAGCTGGCAGCTCTCTACTTGTTATTCCCCACCATCTGCCTGTATCACCTCAAACTTCAGAAGCTTCCCTCAACTGCACACCATCAGTTTTTCTCAGGAGAGGTTCCATCTCTCCTCTTCTTCCCAGTGGTTTAATTTGACCCATATTTGATCCATTTGTGGCAACCAGCTGAAGGAAAACTGCAGTTTCTTTGCTGGCTGCAAAGAAGTAGACACAAACTTGCAGCAGGATGTAATGTGCAGTCCAGATACTCTGTTAGCAGTTCAGTCTATCTGTCACATCATCTCTGCCTGGTCCACCTCTTACTAAGACATCTTTTCATTAGAAAAAACGGGGGGAGGGAGGAAAGAATATAATAAGAAAAGAGATAATACTTTATAGCATTTTCTTTTAATGCTTTGTTCCCATTGGACATTAGAAGAAACTTTTTAATTCACAGGGTTCTCCAAGCCTGGCACAGGCTCCCCAGGGTGGTGGTTGAATCCCCATCCCTGGAGGTGTTTCAAAGAGGCAGAGATGTGGTGCTGAGGGCCATGGTTTAGCCCCAGCCTTAGTAGAGTTAGAGAAAGGTTGGACACGGTGATCTTAAAGGGCTTTTGCAAACTGAAACCATTCTAGGAGTTATTAATTTATGAATTTATATTATTAAGGAATCTTCTATACTCACCCCCTTTTATGGCCTCAAGTTGCACCAGGGGAGGTTTAGATTAGACATTAGTATAAAGTTCTTCATTGAAAGGGTTATCAAGCATTGGAACAGGCTGCCTGGGGAAGTGGTAGAGTCACCATCCCTGGAGATGTTTGGATGAGGAGCTTAGAGACATGGTCTAAGAGTTGTGTACAGGGAGATGTTAGATTATGGTTGGACTCAAACAAAGAATCACAGAATGTTAGGGGTTGGAAAGGACCTCTGAAGATCATCCAGTCCAAAGCAGGATCACCTAAGGCAGGTCACACAGGAACACATCCAGATTGGCTTTGAATGTCTTCAGAGGAGAGTCCACAACCTCTCTGGGTAGTCTGCTCCAGGGCTCAGCACCCTCACAGTGAAGAAGTTCCTCCTCATGTTGAGGTAGAACTTCCTGTGTTCCAGCTGTCATCTTAAGCTCTTTGCCAAACAGGTGATTCTATGACTCTATGACTTTTAAAACTTCCCTTCTACAACCAACCAGCTAACAACAACAGAGTAGACAATCTCTTGCTTCTTTCAGACAGCTGAAGAGAAGGACCCCACAGCTAGGATGCAGTTTCACTCCCTCTCAGGGGTTAACAAGAATACATCAGTACACCACTTAGACTCGATGCCCTCAAAACTGTTCTGGGCTCAGCTTCTTCACAAGCAGCTGCGAGGAGTCGTGCCCAGGAGAAGCAGTTGAACCAGCCAAGGGGTATCTACAGCATAAATATCAGCCTGCTATATAAAGGGGGGAGCTGAAACAGGCAGCAGGTTTTGGTTCAGGCTGCCAAGCTTTGTGTGTATCAGGTGAGGGTATCACAGTTGATTCTGCTCATTTTAAGTCTCACCAAGCCATGCCTGTATCAGTCCCTCCTAGACAGAAGAAAATCAGTTTCCCTCACAAGGTATGATGATGAACCACAACCATCATGAGAACAAGAGGAAGATCCAGAGGAAATCACATGATCCCTCACCCACACCCCTGGGCAACCTGTTGCAGTATTTCCCCACTCTCATTGTGCAGAACTTCCTCCTGATGTCCAAGCTAAATCTACCCTGCTCCAGTTTCAAACCATTGCCCCTCATCCTATCCCCACAGGCCCTTCTGAACAGTCTCTCCTCAGAATGCCTGTAGGTCCCCTGCAGATATTGAAATGCAGCTATAAGGTCACCACAGAGCCTTCTCTTCTTCAGGATGAACAGAAACAACTCTTTCAGCCTGTCCCCACAGCAGATGTGCTCCAGCCCTCTGATCATCTTTATGAGTCAAGCCTCCTCTGGACCCAGGCCACCAGGTCCATGTCTCTCTTGCATTGAGGACCCCATAGCTGGACACAGCACTGCAGATGAGGTCTCACCAGGGCAGAGCAGAGTGGCAGGATCCCCTCTCTCCACCTGCTGGCCACATTTCTATTGATGCAGCACAGGCTGACATTGGCTTTCTGGGCTGCAAGTGTCTACTGCTGGCTCCTGACCAGCTTCTCATCCACCAGAAGTCCCAAGACCTTCTCTACAGGGCTGCTCTCAACCTCAAGGCTCTCAGCCTGGATTGCTATCAAGGATTTATGTCCCTGCTCACTACAGAGGGGTTGGACAAGGTGACTTTTGAGGGTCCCTCCCAACCCAATGTATTCTATAATTGCATGATCTTACTTCTGACCCTCCTGAAGGACAACAGTATGTCTGGTGGCAGAAAGGGAGAGTTGGAAGGACTGCAGTATGGACTGCAGCTGGGATGCTTTCCTCCTAACCTCCCCAAATAATTGCCTGGCTGAAGAGCCTCCTCCTCTGCAGCATGCAGAGCTGCCTATAAATAAATTCAATCCAGGCTAAAGTCACAAGCAGGCCATGCTAGAAAATGCTTGANCATCCCTGGAGGTGTTTCAAAGAGGCAGAGATGTGGTGCTGAGGGCCATGGTTTAGCCCCAGCCTTAGTAGAGTTAGAGAAAGGTTGGACACGGTGATCTTAAAGGGCTTTTGCAAACTGAAACCATTCTAGGAGTTATTAATTTATGAATTTATATTATTAAGGAATCTTCTATACTCACCCCCTTTTATGGCCTCAAGTTGCACCAGGGGAGGTTTAGATTAGACATTAGTATAAAGTTCTTCATTGAAAGGGTTATCAAGCATTGGAACAGGCTGCCTGGGGAAGTGGTAGAGTCACCATCCCTGGAGATGTTTGGATGAGGAGCTTAGAGACATGGTCTAAGAGTTGTGTACAGGGAGATGTTAGATTATGGTTGGACTCAAACAAAGAATCACAGAATGTTAGGGGTTGGAAAGGACCTCTGAAGATCATCCAGTCCAAAGCAGGATCACCTAAGGCAGGTCACACAGGAACACATCCAGATTGGCTTTGAATGTCTTCAGAGGAGAGTCCACAACCTCTCTGGGTAGTCTGCTCCAGGGCTCAGCACCCTCACAGTGAAGAAGTTCCTCCTCATGTTGAGGTAGAACTTCCTGTGTTCCAGCTGTCATCTTAAGCTCTTTGCCAAACAGGTGATTCTATGACTCTATGACTTTTAAAACTTCCCTTCTACAACCAACCAGCTAACAACAACAGAGTAGACAATCTCTTGCTTCTTTCAGACAGCTGAAGAGAAGGACCCCACAGCTAGGATGCAGTTTCACTCCCTCTCAGGGGTTAACAAGAATACATCAGTACACCACTTAGACTCGATGCCCTCAAAACTGTTCTGGGCTCAGCTTCTTCACAAGCAGCTGCGAGGAGTCGTGCCCAGGAGAAGCAGTTGAACCAGCCAAGGGGTATCTACAGCATAAATATCAGCCTGCTATATAAAGGGGGGAGCTGAAACAGGCAGCAGGTTTTGGTTCAGGCTGCCAAGCTTTGTGTGTATCAGGTGAGGGTATCACAGTTGATTCTGCTCATTTTAAGTCTCACCAAGCCATGCCTGTATCAGTCCCTCCTAGACAGAAGAAAATCAGTTTCCCTCACAAGGTATGATGATGAACCACAACCATCATGAGAACAAGAGGAAGATCCAGAGGAAATCACATGATCCCTCACCCACACCCCTGGGCAACCTGTTGCAGTATTTCCCCACTCTCATTGTGCAGAACTTCCTCCTGATGTCCAAGCTAAATCTACCCTGCTCCAGTTTCAAACCATTGCCCCTCATCCTATCCCCACAGGCCCTTCTGAACAGTCTCTCCTCAGAATGCCTGTAGGTCCCCTGCAGATATTGAAATGCAGCTATAAGGTCACCACAGAGCCTTCTCTTCTTCAGGATGAACAGAAACAACTCTTTCAGCCTGTCCCCACAGCAGATGTGCTCCAGCCCTCTGATCATCTTTATGAGTCAAGCCTCCTCTGGACCCAGGCCACCAGGTCCATGTCTCTCTTGCATTGAGGACCCCATAGCTGGACACAGCACTGCAGATGAGGTCTCACCAGGGCAGAGCAGAGTGGCAGGATCCCCTCTCTCCACCTGCTGGCCACATTTCTATTGATGCAGCACAGGCTGACATTGGCTTTCTGGGCTGCAAGTGTCTACTGCTGGCTCCTGACCAGCTTCTCATCCACCAGAAGTCCCAAGACCTTCTCTACAGGGCTGCTCTCAACCTCAAGGCTCTCAGCCTGGATTGCTATCAAGGATTTATGTCCCTGCTCACTACAGAGGGGTTGGACAAGGTGACTTTTGAGGGTCCCTCCCAACCCAATGTATTCTATAATTGCATGATCTTACTTCTGACCCTCCTGAAGGACAACAGTATGTCTGGTGGCAGAAAAGGAGAGTTGGAAGGACTGCAGTATGGACTGCAGCTGGGATGCTTTCCTCCTAACCTCCCCAAATAATTGCCTGGCTGAAGAGCCTCCTCCTCTGCAGCATGCAGAGCTGCCTATAAATAAATTCAATCCAGGCTAAAGTCACAAGCAGGCCATGCTAGAAAATGCTTGAGAACAAAGGCAGAGACAACACCTAAGGTACCACAGCCTGCAACCCTGCTACAGATGGAGCTCTCTACCCATCTCGATTCCAGCTGACCTCCTGAAAAAAGAAGGTATAAATACTGAAGATTTAGTTCCCAACAGAAGAGGCTGGAGTAGAAAAGAAGGTTAGTGACACCAGATACCAGGGTCTGACCTGAAATAAGTTAATGAGTGGCAGTTCCATGAGCAGCTGTGTGGGGCTCTGCCACAGCTGGGCTTAAAACCACGCCAAAAATATAAGGCAAAAACCTCTTTTGAGTTAAATTCAGACTCCTCACAACACATTATTCTTACCTCAGAGCCCACACATTATCATTATTTATTAACTATTGCTATTTATGACAGGAATAGCAAAAGGAGTCTTAACCTAGTTACAGATTTTTCCAATTTCTTGTGTCTGAGTTCCAAATGTGTTAGAGAGATTCAAAGCTGATGGATATGTACACAGCTCCTGTTACCTGCCATCAGGGTTCTTGGCAAAATAGCATTGCTAAAAATAAATCACATTTTCTAAAAAAAGAGGGGGTGAAAAGTCATGGAAAAGAACTCTCTTTAAATAGCAACAAGCCTGTTCCTTTCCAATTATTGGAAGAAAATGCTAAAAAGTTTGGGTACACGCTGAGGCTCAGCTCTTCTAGAGAAGTAACAGTTCCTTATTCTACAGGCACAGGTGCTGTGCCTTTAAGAAAGACTTCTTCATCACATTCTGAAGAGTCTACGTAGAGTTGGAGAGAGCTGAAGTGTGGACAGTAAGAGAAAGAAGAAAACAGAATTGTGAAGCTTTTAAGTTCAAGAGAAGAAAACAGAGAACTGTGAAGCTTTTAAGTTTGAGAGGAAAACAGAACTGTGAAGGTTTGAAGTTAAAGAGAGGAAAACAGAATTGTGAAGCTTTTAAGTTAAAGAGAGGAAAATAGAGAATTGTGAAGATTTTAAACTAAGGAGAGGAAAAAAAGAATTGTGAAGGTTTTAAAGAGAGAAAAATAGAGAATTCTGAAGGTTTTAAATCAAAGACGAGAAAATAGAGAATTGAGAAGGTTTTAAATTAAAGAGAGAAAAATAGAGAATTGTGAAGCTTTTAAGCTAAAGAGAGGAAAACAGAATTGTGAAGGTTTTAAATCAAAGAGAGGAAAACAAAGAATTGTGAAGCTTTTGAGTTAAAGAGAAGAAAACAGAATTGTGAAAGTTTTAAATTAAAGAGAGGAAAATAGAGAATTGTGAAGGTTTTAAATTAAAGATAGGAAAACAGAATTGTGAAGGTTTTAAATTAAAGAGAAGAAAACAAAGAATTGTGAAGCTTTTAAGTTAAAGAGAGGAAAACAGAATTGTGAAGTTTTAAATTAAAGAGAAGAAAATAGAGAATTGAGAAGGTTTTAAATTAAAGAGAGAAAAATAGAGAATTGTGAAGCTTTTAAGCTAAAGAGAGGAAAACAGAATTGTGAAGGTTTTAAATCAAAGAGAAGAAAACAGGGAATTGTAAAACTTTTAAGCTAAAGAGAACAGAGAATTGTGAAGCTTAGGAGTTAAACAATATAAATAGCTAAAGAGTAGGGGTCAAGGGGATGGTGTTGGGCTCTTTTCTACAGTCTATCACTACAGAAAAGGGGCAACAGGCATAGAGTACAGGTTTCACTTGAACTTAAGGAAAAACTTTGCTTTGAGGGGGAGGAGGCTGCTCAGAGAGGCTGTGGAATCTCCTTCATTGGACACATCGAAGACCCACCCAGATGTATTCCTGTGTAAAGTACTCTGGGTCATCCTGCTTTGGCAGGGGATTTGGACTCTATCTCTGGGAATGCCTTCCAACCTCTAATGTACTGTGATACTGTGAGGGTGCTGGAGCGCTGGAGCACTGGAGCAGGCTGCCCAGAGAGGCTGTGGAATCTCCTTCACTGGAGACTTTCAAAAGCCCCCTGGATATGATCCTGAGAATCCTGCTCTAGGTGATCCTGCTCTAGCAAGAGGGTTGGACTGGATGATCTCCAGAGGTCCCTTCCAACCCCTGCCATTCTGTGATTCTGCAATATCACTACACTCCTTTCCCCTACCTTTTTAAGTTTTGTCTACCTCTACATCTGTGAAATGTCCAACATGGTCTGGGGATTAAGTTTAAGTGAGGTTTAGCATAAGCATTAGGCTGTTTATCTCAAAGCGATCACTATCTGCTTTCAGAAAGCCAAACGATTTTATGCTAAATCAGAGCCTACAAAACTTTGTGAGTCCTGTTTTGTATGGCAAGTTAAAAAGTAAACCCAAAACTCCTAGGAACTACAACTGCTTCCAAGCATGGATCCTCCAAGCAGAGGAAAGAGGCTGCTTTGGAACTGGTTCAAACTTCAGAGTTTTTCAAGAACACATTAAAAAAAAAAAAAAAAAAAGAAGTCTTGTTTAATTTTATTTGTTCTTGCTGCTTATTTTCCATGTACTGTCCTCATTTCTTCAGAACTGAGATTTATGCCTTTGGTCTGCGATAAGAAATTAAAAATGGAAGTACCTGTCTGGTCACTGACAGCCACGGAAGTGGAAACAGGAAGGAGGAGGAAGACTGCCATACAAAGCCAAACTATGCAGGATCCAGTGTACTTCATCTCCCCCTGGACACATGTGAACGATCAGCTACAAATCTGAAACAGAAAATAATCATGCTCAGAACAAGCTCTTCTATTATTTGCCCCTCATTCCATCAGCAAACTACAGACAAGAATCTCTTCACTGTGAAAAGGCAGCCGCTAGTCACAGGCAACCTGCATCGTGGAGCTGTTGTTAGGAGCTACAAAAAGAGATTTAGATCTATTTAGAAATAAAGGACAAATATAGATTCACAGATTCGGGTTGGAAGAGACCCTCAGAAGTCATCTTGTCCAAACCCCCAAAGTCAGCAAGGACACCTCCAACTAGATCAGGCTGTCCAGTGCCACATCTGAAATACACTCTTTTAATTCTTTATTAAGATCAAAAGTAACACCCTAGAAATATCAACTTAAAGATTGTTAGTTTTACAGGCACTCGTTTTTAATTTCATTAAATCAGTCCTGCCTAATTTTCTCTTGTTTTTCTCTCAGGTTTTCAGTTTTAAATCTTTAAACTGTTTGATGCCACAACCCTCGCAGTGACTGCTGAAGCAGCCTCCAAACTGCAGGAGGACAACACGGAACTGTTTCAGTTTAAGAAAAGGAAATGTTTCACGCAAAAGAAACCCAAAACACGGGATTTTCTCTGCCTGGCAAAAGAGAGCAGCCTGTATTGACTCTGGAGTTTAAATCTCAACAAAAATACTCAATGGCTTCAACAACATCTCCTTTGTCCTCTAAAGACACTATCGGCTTTGCCTTTATGCTGACTGCGATCTAGAGATACTTGTAAATTTAATGCCAGAAAACGACAGATAATCTTCTAATCACGTTTTCTGCAAGCAAAACACACCACATACCTGAGATAAAATCAGTTATTTTTATAGTTAAATACTGAAAGGTACCTTAATCATCCCCAAAGCGGTTTTACCTCTTGCTTGAGCTGCCAGCAACCACACTGTCATTAACTTTTGCAGCCTCCCCAGCAGCAGCAGCAAGCTGAATGCACGTTCAAATAACATTATCATTTATTTTCCTGCACCTGCTTTACAAGCAGGCATTAGCAATTCACTGGATCTGGCGCTCCACAGCAATCGTTTTCTGAAGGGCTCTTGCCAACTAGATGAAGCACCGCTGCCACCCCCTCGTCCCCACCCCACCTCCGGGCTTGCGTCCTCTCCCGCCGGCTCCGGAGCCCTCCGCAGCTCAGGCTGCACCCCGGCACTTTGATTTCTCTCGGGCTGAGTTGGGTTTGCTGGAGGGAGAGTGTAAAACACGAGGCGGGTCGCTAATGCAAGCGGGTCGTAGGGCTGGGCGAGGAGCGCCCCTCGCCCGCCTAGCTCCCGGACCCCGCTGCGGGCTTCCACGGCCGCGTCGCTCCGGAACGTGCCTGCGGGACCGGGCCCGACTGGTCCCCGGCCAAGGCGAGTGAGGAGAGNGCGGTGTCGGCAGGAGAAGGGGGGACAGCGGGGCTCGGGCAGCAGGGTGGGCTTCAGGACAGGCCGTGTGTCACCGGGTGATCTTTAAGACCCCTTCCAACTCAAGCCATTCGATGACATCCCCGGAGACGCCGAACCTCTCGGGTTCCCCCCTCCATGGGGAGCATTTACTGCTCTTCCCACCCACCGTGCCGCAGCTCACAAGTGTGTTTCAAGTCGTTGGATGTAGGCCTCTTGATAGGCATGCTAATTAGAGCGATCGCACTAATAGGTAGGGTTTTAAATGTAAATATATGCGTGCGATTAATATGCATGCTCAGCGATTTGCAACAGTTCAATCGGGATTGTAAATTACGATGAATTTAGTAGGGCTGTTCCTCAGTGTTTCTCAGCACATACCTATGGGGGGGGTGTGTGTGTCCTCCCCCCCCAACAAACACACACAATGTATCTGCACAATCATGAGCAGAATCCTACAGCACAGCCTGATTACAGCGCATTAAAAAGCTTTGCTGTGTACATTCTGGCTATAAATAGGAGACCATTAGCATTAGCAAGAATCACTGCTAAACTTTAATGGCAATTTTGAACAAAAACCCTCCAAAATCCCACCACGAGACGACCCAGTGACATTGCAGTGTGGGTGAGTGTAAGATGTGTAAATGAATGAGTTGCTTACCTTGGGTTTTTGGTTTAGCCACCCCCCAGAAGCACTGAAAACGCCTGTACGGAGCTGCCGTAGCACCGAGGAGTTGCTGGAGTCAGTGAGGCTCCGAAGAGTGATAGAGGGGGATGCAGCTCTGTCCTTATTAGTCTCACACACTGTGACCCTCCCACTCACTGAGCACAGAATACTCTGCAAGAAAGGACAAACAGCCACTCAGACACAGATTTTACATAATCACACTTGTATATCCCAAGTCCAGGCTCAATGTATGAAATGTGGGTTTGGTTTTCTTTTTTTTCCCCCTCCTTTCCCTACTCCCCCCTCAAAAAAATCAAACCAAACCAAAACAAAAATCACCCCACTGACACTTCCCTAAATTTATCCCCACCACCAGCAGCTCTCTAAATTAAACTGCTGGAGTGTAAAGGCATGAATGAAAGAGTATCTGGTTTCTAGTTGCAAAGAAGCGATTATGTACATTAGCACACAGGCTGGAACAAGCTTTTACCACTCGAGTGTAAAGCACACATCATTAATTTTAGATACTTTATCATAAATTTAAAACCCAGCCACCCAAGCCACCAGCCTCAGAGTGCCCCTGTTTCTGGTGCTGATGCTGCAAGGCACAGCAGCCACTTCCTGACGGTTTGTTTTGCCTTTTCAACTCAAATGCCATCGTTTACCAACCTGCAATCTCCTCCTGCTGTAGGAGATGGTGGGGCTGGGATGAAATGGTGAGAACTGAGCGCTGCCACCAGCTCCTCTCCATGTGTGAAGCTGCACTTTTCTCAGCTTCTCCAAGGGTGCTTGTGGCAGTTTTCCGTACTGCATTTTAAAGATGTAAACCAGAGGGAAGCATGGGGGGAAGAAGAACTCCTGGAAATAGATACAGAGAAGACAGAGAGAGTAAGGCTTTAATTAAACATATCTCATTTATTTATATATGTATATATATGTAGCCAAGGAATATTTTATCTTTTGCTAAGTGGAATCCTTCTGACAGAGGGTAATAACTGGACTTGATCTTTTCCAAGTCTTTTCCAACCTTTTCCAAGTCTTTTCCAACCCAGGAAATTCTATGGTGCCTACTGTGTGAAAATTTATTAACTGAACAAAGAATCATAAAATTGTCAGGGTTGGAAGGGACCTCAAGGATCATCCAGTCCCAATGCCCCTACCATGTGCAGGNTTTTATCTTTTGCTAAGTGGAATCCTTCTGACAGAGGGTAATAACTGGACTTGATCTTTTCCAAGTCTTTTCCAACCTTTTCCAAGTCTTTTCCAACCCAGGAAATTCTATGGTGCCTACTGTGTGAAAATTTATTAACTGAACAAAGAATCATAAAATTGTCAGGGTTGGAAGGGACCTCAAGGATCATCCAGTCCCAATGCCCCTACCATGTGCAGGGATACCTCACACTACATCAGGTTGCTCACAGCCACATCCAGCCTGGCCTTAAAAACTTCCAGGGAATGAGGCTTCCACCACCTCCTGGGCAACCTGTTCCAGTGTCTCACCATCCTCATGGGGAAGAACTTCTTTCTAAGGTCTAATGTAAATATCCCCTCCTCTAGCTTGGATCCATTCCCCCCAGTCCTATCACTCCCTGACACCCTAAAGAGTCCCTCCACAGCTTTCTTGTAGCCCCCTTCAGATACTGGATGGCCACAGCAAGGTCTCCTTGGAGCCCTCTCCTCTCCAGACTGAACTTCAGCCCCACTGAGAAAATTCATAGGGTTAGCTTTTTCACTCCCCCTTTTCAAAGCAGATTTGGAAAAGTGTTTCCTTATTTCCAATTTTTCCAGGTCTTTTCCAATCCAGGCAATTCTGTGGTGCCTACTGTATGAAACTTTATTATCTCACCATTGCTTTAGCCCCACTCAGCAAATTCACAGGGTTAGCTTTTTTGCTCCCCTTTTCCAAAGCAGCTTTGGAAAAGTGTTTCCTTGTTTCAACCTAGATAACTAGCTAGGCTATTGAACAAATCAGATAGAAAGGCTTTATGTAAGAAAGGCTTGCAGTAATATTAACTTTCTGCTGTAAATTTCAAAGCAGTTGTGGTTCCTTCCAACTTAGAAGCAGAGGAGAAGGACGAAGGAGCAGCTGAGGTACGTCTGTGCCGTGCGGTGTAACTTTAGTCACGCTCCTCGCTTGCTCATTGTGTAAATTATAGAAGTAAAGCTGAATTACCTCACAGGGTGAGGAGCCCAAAGTCCTACAGCTGACACATCTCTCAGAGCACTCCCTGCCCCTTCAGACCATTCATTTGATAAAGGGTTCAGTGTTGAGCCCTGACTCCAGTGTTTGGGAGCAGAATTGTGGGCTCCTCTGTTGAAAGACCCTTTGTAAAAGCTCTGCTCTTAGTGAGAGGCATTGTCATGACTGATCTGAAAAGAAGCTGCATTTCTCCTTGCTCCTGCAAGCCACAAAATTAGCTTGAAACAAAGCCTTAAAAATCTTTTAGCTTTACTTCATTTCACATACCCCCAAATAGCTTGGATTCAGCTGTGTGACACTGAACATAGAGTCATAGAACCACACCAATTTTTAAGGGGAGGGCAGAGCTTCATTAATTCTCTATTGCCTAGAATCAAGCACCCCAAACCTACCAAACAACAAATAATCATTTCTCAGTAACTAACAACCACCTGAATACACAATTTTATTATTTTTTTATATTAAAAAAAAAAGTAATGGAAAGCCATAATTTCAAATATGTTTATAGGATATGAAAGGTTTTCAGACAAACACCTTCTTTTTAAGCCTATTTGTGAAGAGGAAAATAGGTGGAGTTAATCATCAGAGTAACTCCAAGGAATAGTCTGACACAGAATCCTTGAATCACACAGAATCATAGAATGTTAGGGGTTGGAAGGGACCTCCAGAGATTATCCAGTCCAACCCCCCTGCCAGTGCAGGATCACCTAGAGCAGGCTGCACAGGAACATATCCAGGTGGGTTTTGAAAGTCTCTAGAGAAGCAGACTCCACAACTTCTCTGGGCAGCCTGCTCCAGGGCTGGTTCCAGAATGGTTTGAGTTGGAAGCCACCTCCAAACATCATCCAGTCCAACCCCCCTGTAGCCAGCAGGGACATCCTCAACTAGATCAGGTCAGAATCTTTCTGATTTCAGTGACTAGAAGTGGTGAATTGGCTAAACGTTTTAACTGCACAACACTTTGCACACACAATCAGTTCATTCTTTAAAGAAATATTTCTGTCCCTCAAAGCTTCAGCATTGCTCAAGAATTCAGATCCCAACTGGGTCTTTCTTTCCTATGAAGCAATAATGAAATGTAACCCCTAAACCAAGGACATTGCTCCACTTGCTGAGACATTGATACTCCAAGTAGAATATTAAAAATAACTTACTTGAACTGTGTCAATTTCAAACCACTCTGTATCCACAGTAAAGCAGAAAGTAGAAGAATTAGTAACTACTGCAACCTTGCCTGGCTCTGGAACAAATCTTTGACTAAATAGGATTACACCAGTCAATGGAAATCAAAATAATTGTACTGATTTATACTAATTGAGGACATCCACACTAGGGACTGTGACCATGGGTGTGTAGGGACAACACTGCTCACATTAATGAAGGCAGTTTTGAATTTCTAATGACATGAGAATTGAGAATGAGGAAAACTTTGCAAACTTCTGTCAGGAGCCAAAGCCTCCTATCCCCTACTTTCACTCTGCCCCCTACAATCACAGAATCATGGAAATGTTCAGGTTGGAAAAGATCCTCGGGATCACCAAGTCCAACCCAGTACCCTACTCTGCAAGGGTCACCCCTAAACCATATCCCCAAACACCACATCCAAACCACCTTTAAACACATCCAGGCTCGGGGACTCTACCACCTCCCTGGGCAGCACATTCCAATCCCTGACCACTCTTGCTGGGAAAAAGTTCTTCCTAATGTCCAGTGTAAACCTACCCTGGTGCAGCCTGAGGCCATTCCCTCTTGTTGTATCACTAATTACCTGTGAGAAGAGACCAGCACCAACCTCTCCACGATGTCCTTTCAGGTAGCTGTAGAGAGCCATGAGGTCTTCCTTCATCCTTCTCTTTTTCAAATTCAACAGCTCCAGCTCCTTCAGTCTCTCTTCATCAGATTTATTCTCTGATGTACAACGTACAAAGTAAACTCACAACTGGCAAAACATAGAACCAGAGAATTGTTTTGGTTGGAAAAGACCTTTAAGACCATTGAGTTCCAACCATTCTCTAACAAGTCTAGTGCTAAACCATTTCCCTCAGCACCACATCTCTGCCTCTTTTAAACACACACCCTCCTCACCATCCCTCAACCTCCCCCCTTCCCAGGGATTTGGGATTCAACCCCCTCCCTGGGCAGCTTGTGTCAGTCTTTCAGAACCCTTCTAGTCAAGAAGTTTCTTCTAATATCCAACCTAAACCTCCCCTGCTGCAACTTGAGGCCATTTCCTCTCATCCTATCACTTGTTACTATGGAGAAGAGACCAACCCCCACCTGGATACAACCTCCTTTCAGGAAACTGTAGAGACTGAGAAGGTCTCCCCTCAGCCTCCTCTTCTCCAGACTAAACAACCCCAACTCTCTCTCAGCCACTGTTCTCAAGACCTGTTCTCCAGATCCTTCATCACCTTCACTGGACATCTGTTTCTCTGGATATCTCCATTGTCATAAACAACTTAGAAATCTCAGCCACTCTTCTCAAGACCTATTCTCCAGATCCTTCACCACCTTCACTGGACATCTGGTTCTCTGGATATCTCCATTGTTATAAACAACTTAGAAATCCCAACCACTTGCACTCTTATCACAGAGTGATAGAATTCTTTCCATTTTAAAAGATCTCTAATGGTGCCTTCCAGAGAAAACACTTTCTGTGCATCATCCCACCCCCTTTGTGTCCAGAAAGTACTGGAAAAACTGATAGTAGGAGCTGAAGCACCCACAGCAAATGGCTGATATCCCACCTTATCTTTGCAGTCACACATTTTTCCAGCTATCTCAGAGTTTAGCTAAAGCATTTACACAGCAAAGTCAGGATTAGACCCAGATCCAAGCAGGAGCCAAGGCAAATACACCAAAAAGCAGAAAAGAGAGAAATGTTAGTTTGAAACCATACTTAGCACAGACGTGCAGAGCATGTTCCATCTCCTGAGCCAAGGCTGAACTGCTCCACCCAACAGCTTTCACTACAACTGCAGTTGCAGGCAAGATGCATGGGAACAACATGAGAGAACTGAGGGAGAAGGGATGGACTTCATTTATGTAGAAATTTTCTGCGTGTTTCAGATATTTTCTTTCAATCCCTGTGTCTTTTTTCAGCAGGATTGGATATCCAAACCAGCCAAGCAGCTTAATTCAGTCTTGTCTGTGTGGTGCTGACAGATTTGTCTCCATCTCATTAGACCCACGGTTTTAACTGCTGGTGTTTATGACAAGGCATAAGCAGGAATGAAGATGTAAACTTTAACAAAGCTCTGGGAAAGCAGCAGTATTCTACTTAAAACCAAGGTTTTACCAAAGGAGATGACTTTGAAATGCCTCTTACTGTGCTGGTTCTTTAGTGGTGACCTGCAAGTGATGGGTTAATGGTTGGACTCGATGATTTTTAAAGGTCTTTTGCAACCAAACCAAACTGGGATTCAGGGATTCTGTGATTCTGAGACTCTGGGATTCTGGGATTCTTTGATTCTGGGATTCTGGGATTCTTTGATTCTGGGATTCAGGGTTTAGTATTTCTATTCTATTTAGTATAAGGCTTTATAGAACACAGAATGTTAGGGGTAGGAAGGAACTTCCAGAGATCACCTAGTCCAGCCCCCCTGCCAAAGCAGGGTCACCTAGGGCAGGCCACACAGGAGCACATCCAGGTGCATCTTGAAAGTCTCCAGAGAAGGAGACTCCATAGCCTCTCTGGGCAGCCTGTTCCAGGGCTCCAGCACCCTTGCATCACCTCTCCTCATGCTGAGGTGGAACCTCCTGTGTGCCAGCTTGTCCCTGTTGTTCTTTGTCCTATCACTGGGCACCACCAGAAAGAGCCTGGCACCTTCATCCTGACACCTACCCCTCAGATATTGATAGACATTGATCAGATCCCCTCTCAGCCTTCTCCTCTCCAGACTAAACAGCCCCAGATCTCACAATCTTTCCTCATATGAGAGATGTTCAAGTCCCTTCATCATCCTCAAAGCTCTGTGTGGGGTTGTTCTTAGCCAGATGATCTTTTCTGGTCATGACAACATCATCCCACTGAAGAGATTAAAATACAAATGCTTTTAAATACATTAGACTGAACTGTAGTGAACTTAGAACAGGTGGGATCCCAGCCTGAGGCAAGTTAAAGGAAATATTAACATTTATGTAAATGGGGCAAAGATGTCACTAAAAGAGGGAACTTTGGCAACAAATTACATCAAAAAGGAATAATTTATATGCATGTGCACACACAGTGTGCACTCCTAAGGAGCAAAGAAGAAAGAAAAGCTGTGCTGTGAGGGGTTGCATGCAACCTCCATAAGTCTGCAGGTGACACTAAGCAGGGAGGGAGTGTTCACCTGCTGGAGAGGGACCCGGACAGGCTGGATCAATGGGCTGAGGCCAGTTGTATGAGGTTCAGTAAAGCCAAGTGTTGGGTCCTGCACTTGGGTCACAACAAGCCCATGAATGCTCCACACTTGGGGCAGAATGGCTGAAGCTGCCTGACAGAGAAGGACCTGGGAGTGTTGATCGACAATGAGATGAATAGAAACCAGCATGTGCTCAGGTGGCCAAGAAGGCCAACAGGATCAGGAATGTGGCCAGCAGGAGCAGGGAAGTGATTGTGTCCCTCTCCTCAGCACTGGTGAGGTCACATCTTGAGTACAAGGTTCAGTTTTGGGGCCCTCACGCCAAGAAAGACGTTGAGGGGATGGAGCACATCCAGAGAAGGGCAATGAAGCTGACAAAAGGTCTGGAGAACAGGATTGGTGAGGAGCAGTTGAGGGAACTGGAGGTGTTTAGTGTGGAGAAAAGGAGGCTGAGGAGAGACCTTGTCACTCTCTACAAGTACCAGAAAGGAAATTATAGCCATGTGGGGAGTTGGTCTCTTCTCCCTAGTAACAAGAGATAGGATGAAAGGAGATGGCCTCTTCAGGTTGCACCAGGGGAGGTTTAAGTTGGATCTTAGAAGAAACTTCTTGACTTTAAAGGAATATTTACCAATGTTTTCCTTTCTTTCTTTTCCATCCTACCTCTAGCACAGGAAATCTCCGCCTTTTGGTGGCTTTCTTATTGTACACAAAGAATGGTACATGATCAAACAGCTGATTAAGGATGAGAAGAGCTAAAAGGTGATTTTGCAGAAGAAGTCAAAGCACATCATCCAGCTTGGTTTAGATGCCTTTCAAAGCCAATACACACAATGAAAAGATGAAAGCCAGGCTTTAGGCAGCTGTACTGAGAATTACAGATGTTTGCCCAATACTTCTGTGCAAATAGGCTAAAAACCCTACATGCAGACTTGAAAACATCTATAAAGCAGTGAAATATGTTAATTCAAAATCTGTATAATGCAAATACTAGGGAAAAGTCAAAAAAAAAAAGGGGAAGCAAAAAGCAAAGGAGAAGTATCAGCAAAGTTTAAGATCCTACAGATAGGCTAAGCTGTGTAAGCCCTTCAGGCTTAAAGGGCAGCTTTATTTTAGATCAAAAGGCTAAATAGTCTATGCTTGTGTTTTCTAAACTTGAGGAAGACAAAGCATGGATAGTCCAAGAAATGTCAGTTGAAAGTCCACTTTAAATCGTAGCAAATATGTCTTAAGAATTAGCAAGTCTCAGTATTAGTTAGTATCTCCTACTGTTGTGTCCTTCCTATCCAGCTGATTTGCCCAAATATTATTTAAATCCAAAATACTGTGGTGATAAAGAAACCATTTTGAGGTCCATTTAACAAATACTTTCAAATTTTCAGGCAGTTGCTTCTATAAATTTGCCTATGCAAATCTGACTGACATATGCAACTATCATAGAAGCATAGAATGGTTTGGGTTGTTAGGGACCTTCAGGATCATCTAATTCCAACCCCCCTGCCATGGCAGGGACACCTTCCACAAGCCCAGGTTGCTCAAGGTCTCATCCAACCTGGCTTTCCACACCTCCATAGAAAGAGCAACTACAACCTCCCTGGGCAACCTGTTCCAGTGCTTCACCATCCTCACTCTAAAGAATTTCTTCCTAATTTCCAGTCCAAATCTCTCCTCATCAAGATTCAGCCCATTGTCCCTCATCCTATCACTCCAAGCCCTTGTGAAAAGTCCCTGCCCACCTTTCTTGTAGCCCCCTTTGGGTACTGGAAGGCTGCTCTAAGGTCTCCCCAGAGCCTTCTCTTCTCCAGGCAGAACAGCCCCAACTCTCTCAGCCTCTCCCCATAGGGGAGGTGCCCCAGCCTCTGATCATCTTTATGGCTTCCTCTGCACCCACTCCAACAGTTCCATGTCCTTCTTTTGTTAGGGGCACCAGAGCTGGACACAGTACTCCAGGTGGGATCTCACAAGAGGGACAGAATCAGTTTTGTAAATGTAGTAGCTACAGTTGTATTAACACAGCCAGGATTCTGAGTTCATGCAGAGCTAGTTACTATTTACTTTAATGCTCAATTTCTATACTGTCAAGCAACATTAACACAGAATAATAACATTAGAAGTATTTTATTCATATTTACTGGTCAATAAATAGAGACAAGAAATCAAATTAAGTGCATATTTAGTCTCTGTCTCTACATCCACATAATTAATTTGCCTTTCAGCTAGGACTTCCCTGGATTTAACCAACAGTACTCTTTTAAGTCAGTAGTTTTACAGATTCATATAAGCTTGAGGTCCGCCTGGAGCTATGTAGTCATGATCTGAGATGTAAAAGAAATCTGAACTCAACAGCATGTGAAGGTTGCAGCTAGAAGTCAGAAGTACATTCAAAAGAACCCCTAGCAGTTACGTGCCCTCTAAACCAGCCTGCTGACCTAAACATATTGCCAGCCAGCATCCTACATCATCCTTTGTGCACTGAGAGAAAAAGAGGACTTTGTGAACCAAGAGAAAATGACAGCTGAAAGGAAGGATCTATCAGACTGCTTTCATGACTACTTGTATCTTTGTGCATTGCATTTCAGCACTCAGCTCTGGAGTATTGCATCCTGTTTGGGGCATCTCAATACAGGAGAGATGTGGAGGTGCTGGAGACAAGGCAGAGGAGGGCAAGAAAGCTGTGAAGGGCCTGGAGAATATATTCAATGAGGAGTGACTGAGGGAACTAGGGATGGTTAGTATGAAACAGGAGGCTGAGGGGAGACCTCATGGCTCTCTACAGCTACCTGAAAGGAGGTTGTGGAGAGGTTTGTGCTGGTCTCCTTCTCACAGGTAATTAGTGATAGAGCAAGTGGGAATGGCCTCAAGCTGTGACTGGGTAGATTTAGATTGGACATTAGGAAAAAAATTTTCCCAGCAAGAGTGGTCAGGGATTGGAATGTGCTGCTCAGGGAGGTGACTGAATCCCCAGCCTTGGATGTGTTTAAAGGTGGTTTGGTTGTGGTGCTTGGGGATATGGTTTAGGAGTGAACTTTGTAGAGTAGGGTATTGCACTTGGGTCACAACAAACCCATGCAATGCTGCAGGCATGGGGCAGAGTGGCTGGAAAGCTGCCCAACAGAAAAAGACATCAAGGTGTTGATTGATAATCAGATGAATATGAGCTGGGTGTGCCCAGGTGGCCAACGGCATCCTGTCCTCTACAGTGTGACCAGCAGGACCAGGGAAGTGATTGTCCTCCTGAAGTCAGCCCTGGTGAGGCCACACTTGGAGTCCTGGCTTCAGATTTGAGCCCTGACTACAAGAAAGACAGAGAGGTGCTGGAGGGTATCCAGAGAAGGGCAACAAAGCCGATGAAGAACAGGTCTGGTGAGCAGCTGAGGAACCTGGGGTTGTTTAGTCTGAAAAGAAAGAGGCTGAGGGGAGACCTCATTTTTCTCTACAACTCCCTGAAGGGAGGCTGGAGCAAGGTGTGTGTTGGTGTCTTCTCCTTAGTAACAAGTGAGAGGATGGTAGGAAATAACCCCAAGTTCTGCCAGGTGAGGTTTAGTTTGGATATTAGAAGAAACTGCTCAACTGAAGTGTTCTCAAAGCCTGGCACAGGCTGCTCAGGGAGATAGTTGAATCCCCATCCCTGGGGGTGTTTCAAAGAGACAGAGATGTGGTGCTGAGGGAGATGGTTTAGCACCAGCCTTGGTAGAGTTCCAGAATGGTTGGGCTGGATGATCTTGAAGGTGTTTTCCAACCAAGATAATTCTATGATTTTACATTCTACTGCTTACAAGGAATGCAGACCCAAACACTAGCTCCTAGAGATGCCAGCATTTAAACAGCTGGAAGATGCTCAGCAGAAATGTGGCTGTGCAGTGGATCAAGCATAACGTTTGCATCACTCTCTGAACTGTTTCTTTTTGGCATGTCAGAGGTGGTTTGGACAGGATGGATGGATGGATTTAACTCTGGAGCAAGGCCAAGCAATTTAGTATGAATGTGCCACTTTGATCAAGTTTGGAGAAGCTGGGAAGTGTTCTGATTTCTTTCTTTTCTTGGGGAAGTGTAATCCAGATCTATCCCCTCGGTAACTTCATTCTAATACTTCACTTAGTCTTGCCAATTAGTCATTGACTGCTCTGCTGAGACCCCCACCTTGAATACTGCATCCAGTTCTGGTGTCCCCAGCAGAAGAAGGGCACAGAGCTGTTGGAGTGAGTCCAGAGGAGGCCACAAAGATGATCCAAGGGCTGGAGCACCTCTGTTATGAGGATAGGCTGAGGGAGCTGGGCACTTTCTAAATGCCTTCCATTACCTGGAAGGATCCTACAGGAAGGCTGGAGAGGGAATTTTCGTAATGGTGTCTAGCAACAGGACAAAGGGGAATGGTTTGAAGCTGAGGGAGAGTAGGTTTAGACTGGATCTAAGAATTTCTTCAGTAAGAGGGTGGTGAGACTCTGGAATAGGTTTCCCAGGGAGGTTGTAGATGCCTCCTCCCTTGGGCAACCAAACGTTTTTGAGAGGCATCTCTGCCCATGACAGGGAGGTTGGTGTGGATGATCTCTGAGGTCCCTTCCAACCTAAGCCATTCTCTGAGTCTACAACTACATTCTATCAACTGAAAGTGACATCTTGCAACTACTTAATGAGGCTGCATTCTCATTATTCAAATGCAGTAGGAGTTCCTGCCTAAATCAACAGATATAACCTACAGTTATTAAAGCAACAGCATCTGACGTGGGTAAAGAGTAGAGAATGTACTTCATCTTATGGTGGGAAGATGACCTTGGGCTAAAAATACCAACTTTCCTGAAAGGAACTATGTTGCTGAGATGTTATCAGGCTGTACTTAGTGAAGAATACAAACTTAGGTCCTGCTTGTGCAGGAGGGGTAAGACACTGAGGTGCCAGAGAGGGTACAGAGAAGAGCAACAAAGGTGGTGAGGGAAGACCTTATTGCCTTCTACTGCTACCTGAAAAGAGGTCATTGTGAGGCTGCTGCTGGCCCCTTCTCCGAGTAACTAGCAACAGGACAACAGGTAATTGTCCCAAGCTGTGTCAGGGGAGGTTTAGGTTGGCTGTGAGGAAGAATTTCTTTGCTGAAAGAGTGGTCAGGCACTGGAACAGGCTGCCCAGGGAGGTGGTGGAGTCACCATCCCTGGAGGTGTTCAAGAAAGGAATAGATCTGGCACTCAATGTGTGTTCATGGAGGTGCTGGATAGAAGGTTGGACTTGAGGATCTTGAAGGTCTTTTCCAACCTTGATGACTCTTTGATTCTATGCAAATATGTGTAATACAGTTGTGTTCATCCAAACCTTTTCTCAGCAATGAGGGCAGCCCTCAGGCTCCTCTGCTCCAAGCCCCAGCTCCCTTAGCCTGTCCTCACAGGGAGATGTTCCACTGCCTGCAGCAGCTTTTTGGCTCTGTGTTGGAGTCTTTCAAACAGTTTCTCGAGGTCCTCCTTGACAAAAGTAAGATAAAAGAATTGGAAACTAAACTTCAGATCCTAGGGTATCCTTTGACAAAGAGTAGCCAAATGGACTGAGTTGGGTTACTTTTCATCTCCTTGCTAAAGAAGCAGAAGACAATCTTGATTGAAATCAGGTTCACATAGTCTCTTTTGGCATGGATATCATCCAAGGCACTTCTTTTTTTATATGTTAACAGCCTTAGAGTCCTGCAAGTTTTTCCATTTAACAATAAATTGAGATAAGAGTGAAATTCCACATGTCTAAGTGGGCACGGACATTAAACAAAGACTCTGGACCAGAGTGAATTAAGGATTTGATCTTGCTTTCCTTAGCTGTTGGCTATGTATTTCTTAGGCTTTTGATGCCTGAGAAATACATAACCAAGCCATAATTTCCCCTTTTCCTCCCGTATCTCAGTAGTATTTACCTTCTGCTCTCTGAACTTAAAATATTTATTAAACTGCCTTCATGACTTTGAGAGTTTCACAGAATCAAAGATTGCATCGGGTTGGAAGGGATCCTCAAATATTATTTTGTCCAACTCCCCTGCAGTCAGCAGGGACACCTCCAACTGGATCAGTTGAGAAGTACCTTTGACAATGATTTTCTGGAAAGCTATCAACACGAAGAACAACATCACCACAATGTAGGAAAAAAAATAAAGACAGACAATTAAAGAAACATACTCTATTGTTAAAATAAGACTGTGACAAAACCTTCTGCAAGTAGCTCCATCACCTCAGTTTCTAATCAAATGACAGTGAAAACAAAATGAAGTCACTGCTGGAAGAGGTCCAGAGGAGGTCACAAAGATGATCAAAGGCCTGGAGCATCTCCCCTGTGGGGACAGGCTGTAAGACTTGGGGCTGTTCAGCCTGCAGAAAAGAAGACTCCAGGGAGACCGTAGAGCAACCTTCCAGTAACTGAAGGGGCCCTATGAGAAAGCTGGGAAGGAACTTTTTATGAAGGGCTTGGAGTGATAGGATGAGAGGGAATGGACTGAAGCTTGAGGAGGGGAGACTGAGACTGGAGATGAGGAAGAAATTCTTTACAGCGAGGATGGTGAGACACTGGAACAGGTTGCCCAGGCAGGCTGTGGGATGTCCCCTCCCTGGAGGTGTTGAAGGCCAGGTTGGATGAGGTCATGAGCAACCTAATCTAGTGTAGGGTATCCTTGTTAGTGCCAGAGGGTTTGAAACTAGATGATCATCAAGGCCCTTTCCAACCCAAACCATTCTATGATTCTCTGGTTAACTTAAAAAAGGAAACATTTTTAACCCTCTTCAGTCATCCTTATATAGCAATGAATTTTTGTCATTCCATTTCTTACTGTGTCTCCCAAAATAAACTTTCTCCTGCAGCACTGATACCAGTTCCATTGATGACCTTGCCCTTGCCTTTCAGATTTGCTTTCTTAGCACAGGGGTGTTGTCTTGCCTGGGGGAGACCACTACCAGGTACCTCCCCTCTAGGCTCCCACTGGAAAGAATGAAGGAAAAAGAACCAGCAAGTTCATGCAACTAAAATTCCTTTGTCTTCCTGCAGAACATAGGAAGTGTTGGCAAGAGTGAAATTTTGGCCTTGCTGAAGTCATTTTATGCTGAGTGAAATTTTATGCTTTGCAATAAACTTCATCTGGGACAGAATTTCATATCTAGTGTCTGTGACCAAGTAGTTGCTATTTAGTTGCTGTTGCTGTGAGCTAGGAGTATGGAGACTTCAATAAGTTCAGGATTTCCCTCTCAGCAGAAAGTATTACCAACATTTGCTGTCATCCTCAAGGAGACCACACTTGGAAATAAATCACCCAGAATGGCAGTGCTTGCCAGAAAAGGTTTTGTGGATCCTAGGTTGTGCTTTATTTGGTGGTAACAGCGTAACCTGAACAACAGCAAAGAAGATTAAAACTTTGTGACCTAGAGACTGGGGAAAAAAAGCTATTTGGAAGCTGAGATTCTCATCTAGAATCCATAATGGTGTGCTGCAGGTAATGCAGTGTCTTCTTTTAGTGTGATTGAGCTTCTTCATTATGTTTTGCTTTCTCATCCTAGGTTAGGTTCAAGGCCAGGTTGGATGAGGCCTTAAGCAACCTGGTCTAGTGACAGGTGTCCCTGCCAATGCCAAAGGGTTGGAATTGAGATGATCTTCAAGGTCCCTTCCAACCCAACCCATTCTATGAGTCTGTGAATCCCTTCCCAGCCCTCATTGTGTATGGATTCCTTATTTTTCTCTCCTGCAGTGGCTGCTGGAGTTCCTGATCTGGGACATCCAGATTGGTGATCTAGCCAGCTGATTACAAACTGACTGATACTTTTTCAGCCAAATGGCATAAACACAGCCCACCCCCAAGATGAACAAGGTGAAAACTTGCCCTTTTCTTCAGCACATTTTGAATGAGGCTTTGCTATTGTCACTATTCTCAAGGCCATGATCATAGAATCACAGAATGGTCTGGGTTGGAAGGGACCTCCAAAGGTCATCTAGTCCAACCCTCTCTGCAGTCAGCAGGGGCATCCTCAACTATTAAAGCCTTTATGAAGTCTGCTGTTAGATAAGGGAAGTCTTTGATAAACTACAGAGTAATGTGCAGGTAGCTCCAGTTCTTGAACTGCATGGTGACATGCAGTCAGGGGCAGAGATCAAGCTGAGGGAGCTGGGGTTGTTCAGCCTAGGAAAGAGAAGGCTCTGGGATGACTTAATAGCAGCCTCCCAGTACCTGAAAAGGGCTACAAGAAGGCTGCAGAGGAACTGTTTGCAGTGATAGGACAAGGGGCAATGGTTTGAAATGAGAGCAGAGCAGATTTAGATTGGATGTTAGGAACAAGTTCTGCACCACGAGGGTAGTGGAACACTGGAACAGGTTGCCCAGGGAGGTGGTTGAGGTCCCATCCCTGGAGATAGTCAAGGTGAGGCTGGACAGGGCTCTGGACAACCTGATCTAGTGGAGGATGTCCCTGCTGACTGCAGAGGGGGTTGGACTGGATGAGCTTTGGAGGTCCTTTCCAGCCCACACCATTCTATGATTCTATGATGACTTTACCACCTCCCTGGGCAGCCTGTTCCAGTGCCTGAAAACAAAAGATGGATCAAGGAGTTTTTGCTTTGTTTTCTCTGGTTCTCAGTACAAAGCAGTGTGCTTAGTGGTGAGGTTTTCCTTGTTGTTCTGGAACCATCCTTGCTCACTGCCATCAATTAGAAAGGAGAATACTTGGAGGGTAGAGGCCAATGTGATGGCATAGTTACACCATCAATACCATATAAAGTAGTAACACAGCTACATTACTACTACTTAAGATTTCTTTCTGCTAAGCCCCATCTTTTTTTAAGCCCTCACAGCATGCAAGAAGCTTTTGTTGCCTTTCTTGAAGAGTTACAGCTTTCCCAAACAGTGTAAGCTTAGCCCTGCAGAGTTTGCTCCCCCAAGCACAACCTTACATTTGATGCCACTGCATCACCTTCTTCCTGGGCAATCCAAATCACCACACACAAAAAAATGGGCATTTAGTCATTTCCTACTCAATCATCTTCACATTCACAGCGAGCTTCTCACAATGTTTTCTAGCACAGCCCTGTTCTCAGTTTCATGATGTTTATCTAGAGGTAATGTGAGAGTTCTGCAGCAAAGCCAGCTGAGCAATCTCCCCATTTTAAGGGAATGTTTTAAGTACATGTAAGAACTTCTTCTTTTTTTTTTTCCTGGAAATTGGAAAACTGGAATGGGAAAAATAGGGCTGAAACAAACTTTGCAGTTGCTTAGCAATGCCTTGCTTAACTTCTAACTGCTTATATTTCAAAAGCTGCTTGCTCAGTCACTAGTATCATCCAGACCTGCTCTGTCTCATACAAGAAGGTGTAGCAAGGCTGTGCTTGGAGACCTCCTTTATGTACCTGGAGTAGTGCATCCAGTTCTGCTGCCCCCAGCACAAGAAACTACTGGAGCAGGTCCAGAGGACATCACAAAGATGATGAGAGGGCTGGAGAACCTCCCTTATGGGGTCAGGCTGAGAGAGTTGGGGCTGTTCAGCCTGGAGAAGACAAGGCTCTGGGAAGACCTTAGTACCTTTCAGTACCTGAAGGGGGCTACAAGAAAGCTGGGGAGGGACTTTTGACAAGGACTTGCAGTGATAGGATGAGAGGGAATGGATTGAAGCTGGAAGAGGGCAGATTTAGACTGGAGATTGGGAAGAAATTCTTTCCAGTGAGGGTGGTGAGACACTGAAACAGGTTGCCCAGGGAGGTGGTGGATGTGCCCTCTCTGGAGGTGTTCAAGACCAGGTTGGATGAGGCCTTGAGCAACCTGGGCTGGTGGAAGGTGTCCCTGTCAATGGTGGCATGAGTTGAACTAGATGATCTTTAAGGTCCCTTTCCACTCAAACCATTTTATGAATCTTATGTACAGAACTAGTCTAATTCTAATGGCAGTCACATGGATGCCCTCACAACCCAGTACAGACATCTCTGCAGAGCCCCTGTTATGGAGGAGAAAATGGCAACACCAGAATTCAATGCTTTAGATTTATAAAAAAGTCTATCCCATGGATGTCAGGGAGGTGATTGGGGAACGTGCTCATGGTGTGTGTCTGAATGATGCCAAAATTCAGCAAAACTAAAGTGCAGACAGAATAAAACCTGGCTAACATCATCTGCAATGGCCAGGGCTTCCAAAGTGATCAGTGTAAAACTGCATTTGAGCAAAGACGATGGCAGATGCTGTAACAACCCTAATATAAATGCTTGCTCCTTGGAAAATGTCTTATAAAGCCTTGTAAAATATCATACACTGAGTAAACTATTTCAAAATGCATGGAATTAAAACACATTTCTGTTAGAGTAGCAACTGTGAGGTGATTCTGTAGAAAATGAGGTTAAACCTCCATACCTGCTAGGTAACAAGTGATAGGACAAGAGGAAAGGGAGGTTTTGGTTGGAGATTAGAAGAAACTTCCACACTGAAAGGGTTCTCAAAGACTGGAACAGCCTCCCCAGGGAGGTGGTTGGATCCCCATCCCTGGAGGTGTTTAAGGATGCAGAAATGCGGTGCTGAGGGATATCTTTCGGTACCAGCCTTGGTAGAGCTAGAGAATGGTTGGACTGGATGACCTTAAAGGTCTTTTTCAACCATGACTCTTCTATGATTCTAATTACAACATACCCAAATTTTGCTGTTTCTTCACTACTTTATATTCAAGAATGAATTGATGATCTTGGAGGTCTCTTCCAACCTGACTGATTCTATGAATTCTTTTTTATTATTGTACAACCAACCTCCCCTGATGCAACTTGAGGCCATCTCCTCTCTTGGGTCACTTGTTACTAGGGAGAAGAGACCAACACCCACCTGGCTCCCACCATTCTTTCAGGGAGCTGTAGAGAGCAATGAGGTCTCCCCTCAGCCTCCTCTTCTCCAGACCAAACAACCTGAGATCCCTCAGCTGCTCCTTACCAGTTCTGTTCTCCAGACCCTTCACCACCTTCACTGCTTTTCCCTGGACCTTCTCCAGCACCTCAATGTCCTTCTAGTAGTGAGGGCACACAGAGTTGTGCCTAGTTGTGCATATCTAGAGAAGCACATCCAGGCTGGATGTGGCTCTGGGCAACCTGACGTAGTGTGAGGTGTCGCTGCCCATGGCAGGGCGTTTGGAACCGGATGATCCTTGAGGTCCCTTCCAATCCTGACAATTCTGTGATTCTATGAAGCAGAATTTTTTAGGATGGCACTGAATGATAGGCTTGAGTGCTTTGACAAGCAGTGGTGCCACAAATAGCCTGGCAGACAAAGATTAAGATTTGGAACAATCCATTTCAGTTCTGAAGAATTTGATCTACTTTGAAGTTGTTCTACCCTTAACTCCCCCCAGAAAAACCACTGGTATATCACAAACCAACTCCATGCTAAAACTTCAGTGGAACCAAGAAATTTCTCAAAGGAAGGACTTGAAGATTTGGCTTCTGCCAAGATCCCTGGCAAATTCCTGGTGAGTCCATCAGGCTGGCACAGAGTTTGGAGACCTGCACTGTGGGAGACCTCTGGTGGGTGACAGAGGACAATGCCCCTGGAATGCCAGCCACCAAGAAAGAAGACTCCTGCCTGCCACAACAACTGCATTTTCACATCTAAGAGAGAAGTGATTTGTAAATATTCATTAATTAACATTTACATATTCAAATAACCTAATACAAAATGTGAATTTGGACATCACTTCTCCTCTATCATCCTGCTCTGGGTTTCCCCCCTGCTACTCTAACAATTGTTCAGCAGCAAGCCAAAGACAAAGACATTCTGTTCACAGAAAACAACTGAAACAGAGTAAATGTGTTAAACTGAGTCCTTGTCAACAGGCTACGTTTGTTAAATTAAATCCTCGTCAACAACACAGAAGAAAAAATGTCACACAACACAGAAGAAAAAGTGTCACTATATCACAGAACCACAGAATGTTAGGGGTTGGAAGGGACCTTGAAAGCTCCTTCAGTCCAAGCCCCCTGCCAGAGCAGGATCACCTAGAGCAGATCACACAGGAACACTTCCAGGTGGGGTTTGAATATCTCCAGAGAAGGAGACTCCACAACCCCCCTGGGCAGCCTGTTCCAGGGCTCTGTCACCCTCACAGGGAAAAAAATTTTCCTCATGGTTCTGTGGAACTTCCTATGCCTCAGCTTCCACCATTGCTCCTTGTGCTGGCATTGGGCATCACCCAGCAGAGCCTGGCTCCAGCCTCTGGGCACTCCCCCTGCACATCTTTATCAACAGCAATGAGGTCACCTCTCAGGCTCCTCCTCTCCAGGCTACAGAGCCCTCAGCTCCCTCAGGCTCTCCTCCTAAGGAAGATGTTCCACTGCCTTCATCATTTTTGTGGCTCTGTGCTGGACTCTTTCAAGCAGTTCCCTGAGGTCCTTCTTGAACTAAGAGGCCCAGAACTGGACACAATATTGCAGATGTAGCCTCACCAGGGCAGAAGAGAACCTCTCTTGACCTACTAACCACAGCCCTTCTAACTGACCCCAGAATGGCATTGGCCTTCTTGGCTACAAGAGCACATTGCTGGCTCATGGTCAGCCCCCTGTGTCTGTCTCTGCTGTTTTTATTACTTGGGACAGGGTACATTAAATCTTAGTAGCAGCTTAAAGCCCCAACATTCCTTTGAGTCTTGTGAAATTGACATTACACACACCAGGACTTTCAGTGCTGAGTCTCTGAGGTTGCTCCTCACTATGTACATAGATAAGGAAGTCACTGTCCCACTCTGCTCAGCACTTGTCAGACCACATCTGGAGCACTGTGTTCAATTTGGGTCCCTGATGTACAAAAAAGATGTGGACAGGTTGGAAAGTGGTCAGAGAAAGGTCACGAGAATGATCAGAAGGCTGGAAAGGCTGAGAGAGCTGGGATTGTTCAGCTTTAAGAAAAGAAGGCTTGGGGGAGACCTTATTGCTATGGACCAGTACAAAAAGGGTGGCTGCCAGGAGGATGGAGACTCCCTTTTTACAAGAAGTCTCATGGAAAAGACAAAAGGTTTTGGGGAGAGGTTTGAAATTAGAGTAGATTTAGTCTGGATGTTAGGAACAAGTTCTTTACCAGGAGGGTGGTGAAGCACTGGAATAGGTTGCCCAGGAAGGTGATTGAGGCCCCATTCCTAGAGATATTCAAGGTGAGGCTGGACAGGGCTCTGGGCAACCTCTTCTAGTTGAGGATGCCCCTGCTAAGTGCAGAGGGGGGTGGACTGGATGATCTTTTGCGGTCCCTTCCAACTCAGACCATTCTATGATTCTTGTCTGACCTGCTCAAAGCAGGGTCACAATGAATCCAGACCAGACTGGTCTGGGCAGGTTTTATCAGTCATGTCTTGAAAACCTCCGAGAATGGAGGTTATAAAACCTAGCTGAGCCACCCTCTCCACTGCTTAATTATCCTTAAACTTTGTTTTCCTTCCACGTACCCTGTTGGATCTTCTATTCCAGCTTATGTCTGCTGCCCCTCCTCCTGCCACGCACCACTGGGTCCACTGTCTGAACAATCCCCCTGCCAGCCTGCTGTTAGGGTCCCCAAATCCATGTCTTGCCCCAGGCTGAATCAGCCCAGCTCCTTCACCTCTCCTCACAAAGCAAGAGCTCCAGACCCAGCCACTCTCATGACCTTCTCCTGAACTTGCTCCAGTTTGTCAATGTCTTTCTTGAACCGAAGAAATCAGAGTGGAGTCTCCTTCTCTGGAGACTTCCAAACCCCACCTGGATGCATTCCTGTGCAATCTGATCTAGGTGAACCTGCTTTAGCAGGGAGGTTGGACTAGATGATCTCCAGAGGTCCATTACAACCCTCACCATTCTGTAATTCTGTGACATTAGATTCATCAGCTCTTTCTTTCCATGTGAAAGCATTAAACCTACCTTTTATTTTTCCTCATTTTGAATCGAAATGGAACTTCTATGCTCCTAGCTATGGCTTTAAGGTCTATTTGCTTGGTTAGAGATGAGGCTCAACTGTTCACTGTAACATAAAATCACCTTTCCTGTACAGCTAGACAGCTCTTAACGTTCAGAATTCTTTATGCAGCCCATATGCTAGGTTTAAATAATGTAAATGGCTTTGAGTCACTCCTCTGGGCCAGAAGAAATTCACTTGTGTTATCAAGATAACCCTCTGACTGTATCATATGAACACCTTTGTTGATATCCTGCACCCAGCTATCCTGAGCTGGGCTAACTGAAATGATTGAAGAACTGTGCAGCTCCTTGTAGTGACCTTTTGGTGCCAACAGCAAACCTTTTGGAACATGGAAAGCTGAAGAAGCTTCCTAAGAGATCCTGACTGCTTCTGGGACCTTCAGAGCTTGGAGGTTGCTTCTCTATCAGAGTCCTTAATACTCCTTGACAGACCTCTCATCCATGAATGTCTCTATTAATTTTTAACATGCACATACTCTTGGTATTCAAATCATCCTAAGATAAGGATATCTTTTTTTTGATGTTAAATCATATGAAGCAGTCTCCTTCCCAGCTTGCTGCTTCTTAATCTCTTTTGTGCCAAATTTTCTTGACATGAGCCCAGCTAATTGTTCTTTATCTCTGATGTCCCTTCCAACTTGAGCCATTCTATGATTCTATGTTTCCATGATTCTCTATTCACTGTTCCTTGTGCCAGAACTTCTAAAATTCTATCACACCTCCTTGAGCAGCATGTTTTCCAAGATGGGGATTCCAAATGCCTGACTTTTTCTGTGTACAGAAGTTACTTACAGATTTTACTGGACTCTAAGCCCCATTGACACAAAGAATAATTGCACCTTGAAACACAAGACCATGACATACTCTGTCCTCTACTGCTAAAGCCAGTTTCATAGATTCCTAGATTCTTTGAATGGTTTGGATTGGAAGAGACCTTAAATATCATCCAGCTCCAACCCCCTGCCATGGGCAGGGACACCTCCTGCCAGCCCAGATTGCTCATAGGCCTCATCCAACCTGGCCTTGAACACCTCCATGAATGAGACAGACATGACCTCCCTGGGAAGCCTGTTCCAGTGTTTCACCACCCTCACTGTCAGGAATTTCTTCCTAATCTCCAATCTGAATCTGCCCTCTTCCAGCTTCAATCCATTGCCCCTTGTCCTATCACTACAAGCCCTTGTCAAATGTCCCTTCCTAGCTTTCTTGTAGCCTTTTCAGGTACTGGAAGGCTGCTGTAAGGTCTCTCTGGAGCCTTATCTTCTCCAGGTTGAACAACTCTAAATCTCAGAGCCTGTCCCCATAGGGGAGCTTCTCCAGCCCTCTGATCATCTTTGTGGCCTTTTTCTGGACCTGCTCCAGCAGTTCCATATCCCTGTTATGCTGGGGACACCAGAACTTGATGCAGTGTCCCAGGCACACAAAGCAGGTCTGCAAGCACAGCCTTGGCAGTCCTTCTTGTATGAGAGAGAGCAAGTCTCCACATGGAGTCTCACCAGAGCAGAGGAACAGAACTACCTCCTTCCTCTTGCCCAGCACACAGCTGCCTTCTGGGCTGCCAGCGACTGCTGGCTCATGGGGAGTTTGTCACCACCTGACCCCCCTCCAAGCCCTTCTCCTCCAGACTGCTCTCAAGCCACTCCACACCAACCTGTATGTGTGCTTGGCACTGCTCCAAACCTTTGCTACATTCTCTTCTAACACACACACACACACACAAAACCACAACAAAGCAAAACCAAAACAAACCAGAACAAAAACATATAACAGAAAAAGCAGAGCTAATCAGCACGTTTTAAGGTACAGCACTGAATAAACTCAGGAGCTCTGAGCCCCCTTGGAACTTGTGGGATTACCAAGTGGTGACAAAAGCAGCTCAGTCAAGCGAGAAGGTGCACCTGCTCCCTGCTGCTATGTACACTATGTAGTTCAAGTATGATACTAATCCCTTCTCCTAGTCAAAATTGAGGCTGGATCTGGTTTCATATGTTTGAATTTCCACAATATCACTCCCCTTCTTTTACTCTGTCATTTTACCACGTGAATACTTTAGTAACAACAAACTTGTGGAATTGACTTTTAAGGAGCACCTAAGACATGTTTTTATAGTTTGGACTTATTCTGAGCCAGACTATTCTTTGTGGTGTCCAGGGACGGTCCAAGGGCCAATGGACACAAACCGTCATTCCATGTAAACATAAGGATAAATTTCTTCACTGTGATGGTGGCAGAGCCTTGAAACAAACAGGCTGCCTAGAGTGGTTGTGGAGGCTGCTTCTCTGAAGGCGTTTCAAACCCGCCTGGGCATGTTCCTGTATGAGTTACTCTGAGAGATGCTGCGCTGGCAGAAGGGTTGGACTCGGTGATCTTTAGAGGTCCCTTCACACCCTTACTTGTCTGTTATCCCGTGAGCACTGCCCACGCCGCCCCGCGAACATCCCTCCCCTAGGGACGGAACGGAGACGAAGCCTGCACGGCTGCCAGGCGCCTGGAGGAAGCTGTAGGAGATGTAGGGAAATAGCTTCTGCCCTTCTAAGGAGAACAGCAGCAATCAACGAACTGAAAATGTTTGATCCCTCTTAGGGTAGCTTTTATCCTTCTCCAAGCCTCGGGTTTTCTTTCCCGCTGCCGCTTAAGGACGAGTCCCCACCGGCCGAGGCTGCCCTGTCCCTGCCTCGCAGCCTCGGGAGGGGAGGAACAGACAAACGCCCAGGTGTGAGCAGGGGTGAGGGAACCCGGCCGTGTCCCCTCCCCGGGGCTCACCGAGCAGGGCAGAGGGCTCACCGTGATGCGCCCTGACCGCCTCCGCTCCTGCTCCCCAGCCGCTGCGCTCGGCCGTGGGACGGCGAAAACCCGAGCGTGGGAGCGGGCTTCCGGCTCCTGGAGAATCATCGAATCCTTTGGGTTGGGAAAGGGCTTAAAGATCATCGAATCCAGCCATTATTTAACTCTACTAAGGCTGGGGCTATACCACGTCCCTCAGTACATCTCTGCCTCTTTGGAACACCGTCAGGGGTGGGGATTCAACCAGCTCCCTGGGGAGCCTGCTCCAGTCTTTGAGACTTTCAGTCAAGAAGTTTCTTCTAATATCCCACTGAAACCTTCCCTTCTGCATCTTGAGGCCAGTTCCTCTTGCCCTACCACTTGCTATTATGAAGAAGAAACCAACCCCCGCCTCGCTCCAACCTCTTTTTAGGGAGCTGTAGAGAGCAACGAGATCTCCCCTCAGCCTCCTTTTCTCCACACTAAACACCCCCACTTCCCTTAGCTGCTCCTCACCAGCCCTGTTCTTCAGACCTTTCCCCAGTTTTGCTGCCCTTCTCTGGACCCGCAGCAGCAGCCCAATATATCATCGCCTCTCCCGTCCAGCCGTGCCTCTCAAGCACGCCGCAAGGCGGCGGACAGCCCGCGTGTGGCGAGCCTCCTGTTACCAGACCCTTACCGGTGCTCGCTGCACCGACAGCGGGAACACGCTAGCCCGAGCCAGGAGCCGGTAGCTCGTCACTGAAGCCCAAGCTGTCACCGTCACAGGCACAATCGCTCGCGACGGCCGTTACCCGCCGTCCCCATGGAGACGCGCGGCCCTCCCCGTTAACGGACCCGCCTATGGGGGCGGTCGCGCCGGTGTTGACGGAAATCAAGATGGCGGCGGCCACCTCGGACCTGCTGACGGGATGGTGCCTCTTCGGCCTGGTGCTGCTGGTGAGAGACGGCTCTCACGCGCCCGGGGCTCGGCTGCTCTGCGCGCCTGACCCGGCCGCACACCCCCTTCCCGCCCTGGCGCCGGCAGGCTCCCGCGTTACCTTCCCCTAGCCCCCTTTGGGTCGGCTTATTCTCCGCGTTACCCTCCGATAGCCCCGTTTGGGTCGGCTTATTCTCCGCGTTACCCTCCGATAGCCCCGTTTGGGCCGGCTTATTCTCCGCGTTACCCTCCGGTAGCCCCGTCTGGGCCGGCTTGCTCCCAACGTAGCTCTCCGGTAGCCCCGTCTAGGCCGGCTTGCTCCCAACCTAGCTCTCCGGTAGCCCCGTCTGGGCCGGCTGTTCCTCGGTCTGGGCTTCGCTCCTGACCTCTCTCTCAGCCGGTGCCCTCCCACCTGCCCTGCAGCAGGCGATCCCCGCAGCTTCGGCCGGTGCCTCGGGGGCGATGCCGAAGGTGTGGGGTGGGTTTGCCTTCCGGCCGGGCTCGTGCTGTAGCCTGGCTCTTGGGTGAGCGTTGCTCAACCTGTGCTTAGCCAAGGTGCAAAGAGTGAGTTGTGTGAGGTGAGTGTAACGCTGCTGCTTAGGTCTTAGGTGAAGTGTGTTCCAGAATATAGCACTGCTTAGGGCTCTGGTAAAGTGTCTTACAGAATCAGAATATTCCGGTGCGTTGGACTCAGGTGAAGTGTGTTACAGAATCAGAATATTCCAGTGCTTAGGACCCAGGTGAAGTGTGTTACAGAATCAGAGAATATTGCACTGTGTAGGGCTCAGGTGCGGTGTGTTACAGAATCAGAGAGTAGTTTTATCTGGAAAAGACCTCTAAGGGCATTGAGCCCAACCATCAACCTAAGACCACCATGGCCATTAAATCAAGTCTCAAAGTGCCATGTCTCCATCTCTGCTCCACTCTGGTGAGATCGCACTTGGAGTACTGTGTCCAGTTCTGGAGCCTCTATTATGGTAAGGATCTGGAGGTGCTGGAATGTGTCCAGAGAAGGGCCATGAGGATGATCAGAGGGCTGGAGTTCCTCTCCTAATGAAACAGACTGAGAGAGTTGGGGTTATTCAGTCTGGTGAAGAGAAGGCTTTGAGGAGACCAAATAGCAGCCTTCCACTACGTGAAGGGGGCTGCAGGAAAGCTGGGGAGGGACTTTTTAGGGTATCAGGGAGTGATAGGACTGGGGGGAATGGAGCAAAACTAGAAATGGGTAGGTTCAGATTGGATGTTAGGAAGAGATTCTTCAACATGAGGGTGATGAGACAGTGGAACAGGTCGCCTGGGGAGGTGGTGGAAGCCTCATTGCTGAAGGTTTTTGCAGCCAGGCTGGATGTGGCTCTGAGCAACCTGATGTAGTGTGAGGTGTCCCTGCCCACGGCAGGGGGGTTGGAACTAGATGATCCTTGAAGTCCCTTCCAACCCTAACAAGTGTATGATTCTTGAACACCTTCAGAAACAGTGAATCCACCACCTCCCTGGGCAGCTTGTGTCCAATGCCTGATAACTTTTGCAGGAAAGAAAGTTTTCTTAATCTCTAACCTAACTCTCCTGGCACAATTTCAGCCCATTTCCTTTCATCCTATCACCTGATACTAGAGAGAAGAGACCAATCCCTACCTGTCTCCAACCTCCTTTCAGGGAGCTGCAGAGAGCAATGAGGTCTCCCCTCAGCCTCTTCTCCGCTCTAAACACCCCCAAGTCCTTCAGCTGCTCCTCCCCAGCCCTGTTCTCCAGACCCTTCCCCAGCTTTGTTGCCCTTCTCTGGACCTGCTGGAGCCCCTCGGTGTCTTCCTTGGAGTGCTGGGTTCGAAACTGAACCCAGTAATGGAGGTGCAGCCTGGACAGGGCAAGCTGGGTTCTACCTTTCTTCCCCTGTGTTTTCCAGGCTATTCTGGTGTTCTGCTGGGTTTATGTGCGCAAGTATCAGAGCCGGCGGGAGAGCGAAGTCGTTTCCACCATCACTGCCATCTTTGCCCTGGCTGTTGCTCTCATCTCTTCAGCTCTGCTGCCAGTGGACATCTTCTTGGTTTCATACATGAAAAATCCAAACGGAACGTTTAAGGTATGGACTCGTGCAGGTGTGACTTGGGGGTGCTGGTGGGTGAGAGGCTGGACATGAGCAGTCAGTGTGAGCTTGCAGCCCAGAAGGCCAATGGCAGCCTGGGCTGCATCCAAAGCAGTGCTGCCAGCAGATCCAGAGAGGTAATTCTGCCACTTTGCTCTGCTCTGGTGAGACCTCACCTGGAGTACTGCATCCAGGTCTGGAGCCCTCAATATAGGAAGGACATGGAGCTGATGGAGCAGGTCCAGAGGAGAGCCACGAAAATGATCAGGGAGTTGGAGCAGCTCTGCTAAGAGGACGGGCTGAGGGAGCTGGGGGTGTTCAGTCTGGGAAAGAGGAGGCTCCAGGGAGACCTAAGAGCAGCCTTTGGGTACTTGAAGGGGGCTTACAAGAAGGATGGAGAGAGACTGTTTGCAAGGAGCTGCAATGGCAGGACAAGGGGCAATGGCTTCAAACTAGGGAAGAGCAGATTTAGATTGGATGTTAGGAACAAGTTCTCTACCATGAGGGAAGGGAACACTGGAACAGGTTACCCAGGGAGGTGGTTGAGGCCCCATCCCTGGAGATATTCAAGGTGAGGCTGGACAGGGCTCTGGGCAACCTGATCTGGTGGAGGATGTCCTGGCTGACTACAGAGGAGGGGGAACTGGATGACCTTTAGACCTTCCAACCCAGACCATTCCGTGATTCAGGAGAAGCATGTCTATGCTGGAAGAGGATGTTTTACTTGGCAAAGTGTTTAAATGTCTTCTGCTTCCCAGTGTGTTTTGGTAAGCTGGCAGCTAGCACTGAATCACAGAATAATGGAATCAACAAGGTTGGAAAAGACCTTGGAGATCATCAAGTCCAGCCTATCACCCAGCACCTCATGACTAACTAAACCATGGCTTCAAGTGCCATGTCCAGTCCCTTTTTGAACACCCCCAGGGATGGTGACTCCCCCACCTCCCCGGGCAGCACATTCCAATGGCCAGTTACTCTTTCTGTGAAGAACTTTCTCATCACCTTGAGCCTAAACTTCCCCTGGTGCAGCTTGAGACTGTGTCTTCTTGTTCTGGTGCTGGTTGCCTGGGAGAAGAGACCAAACCCCTCCTGGCTACAACCTCCCTTCAGGTAGTTGCAGAGAGCAATAAAGTCACCCCTGAGCCTCCTCTTCTCCAGGCTAAACACCCCCAGCTCCCTCAGCCTCTCCTCACAGGGCTGTGCTCCAGACCTCTCCCCAGCCTCATTGCCCTTCTCTGGACATGTTCAAGTCTCTCAATGTCCTTCTTAAATTGAGGAACCCAGAACTGGACACAGTACTCAAAGTGTGGCAGGGGCAAGTACAGGGGCAGAATGACTTCCCTGTTCCTGCTGGCCACACTATTTCTGATGCAGGCCAGGATGCCATTGGCATTCTTGGCCACCTGGGCACACTGCTGGCTCATGTTCAGGCGCCTGTCAACCAGTACCCCCAGGTCCCTTTCCACCTGGCTGCTCTCCAGCCACTCTGACCCCAGCCTGTAGCTCTGCATGGGGTTGTTGTGGCCAAAGTGCAGCACCTGGCACTTGGACTTGTTGAATGCCATCCTGTTGGACTCTGCCCATCTGTCCAGCCTGGCAAGGTCCCTCTGCAGAGCCCTCCTACCCTCTAAGAGATCAACTCCTGCTCCCAACTTGATGTCATCTGCAAATTTACTGATGATGGACTCAATCCCCTCATCCAGATCATCAATAAAGATATTGAACAGGACTGGGTCTAACACTGATCCCTGGGGGACACCACTAGTGCCAGGCTGCCAGCTGGATGTGGCACCATTCACCACCACTCTCTGGGCTCAGCCCTTCAGCCAGTTCCTAACCCAGCGCAGAGTGCTGCTGTCCAAGCCACAGGCTGACAGCTTGGCCAGGAGTTTGCTGTGGGGACAGTGTCAAAGGCCTTGCTGAAGTCCAGGTAGACTACATCCACAGCCTGCCCCACATCCACCAGGCAGTCACCTGAGCATAGAAGGAGATCAGGTTGGTGAGGCAGGACCTGCCCTTCCTAAATCCATTCCTAACACCACAGCTCTGTGTTGTTTGAACTGGATTTCAGTTTTCACCGCTACTGTTTGTTTTCAATATTCTCCTACTTTCACAGAATGATTAAGGTTGGAAGTGATAGAGAGAAATAGAGAAACTTAACAGCCAAGGCTGTTAAATAGGTATTCTTTGATAATTTATGTACAGTGCTAGACACAGCATTGGACACATAGGGGAGAGTTTCACCTCCAGAGGTGTGCACCTGAACACAAGTTACACAGTTAATACATAGTTAGCTACTACACATTCATGGTATTTTCTATTCATTTACATTCAGCTCCATCTGTACACAGCAGTGTCCTCTGGCAGTGGGCTTGCTGCTGGGGGGGTCTTCCTCTTAGTTGCAGTTTTCATCTCCACTCCTGCTCTCTTGGTTGTTTTTTCCTGTTGTTCTGCTCAAATCTGCAGAACAAGCTGGTCTGTCCTTGGTCTGTTTCCTATTATCTATATGTGGTCCTAGATAAGCATTCCACAGATTTGCCTTCATCCAAACATTACATTGGAAGGGAGTTTAAAGATCATCTAGTTCCAACCACCTTGCCATGGACAGGGACACATTCCACTAGCCCAGATTGCTCAAGGCCTTATCCAGCCTGGCCGTGAACACCCCCAGGCAGGAGGCATCCACAACCTCCCTGGGCAGCCTTGTACTCACCACCCTTGTACTGAAAACATCTTCCTAAGCTCCAGTCTAACCCTACTCTCCCCCAGCTTCAAACCATTCCCCCTTGTTCTATTGCTAGACACCTGAGAAGCAGATTTTTGGCACTGAAGCCCTGCTGTAGTTCAGTTTCTAGCTGCCTCTGCCTGTAAAGTGTCTGTGCTGCTGAAAATGGTTCTCACTATGGCTTTTCTTTTTTATTCTTGTGTGGTGTTGGGTTTGGAATGTCTTCATTGCCCACAGGAGATGCCTCTTTCAAATACTTCCTTGCAAGTAAATAGTGCCACCTGTTCAGTTCAGTCTTGCTTTTCCCTCAGGCATAATTAAAGCAATGCACTTCCTTAATGTTTATCTCTATGCAATTGAGATAAACACTTGAATATTCTGTGCATGCCTTTTAAACTTATTAGGACCAATTTTATTGTTGTGTTTTATTTTCTTTTTTTGTGTGTGGTGTATTTTCAGACACATGCCTAGGAATTTATAAGTTGAAATGCTCTTGGGCTTGACAGCATTCAAAGATTGGGCTTATTGTGTACCTGACAGACACCTGAAGTGTTGCTTCTGTCTCTTTTGCTAAACTATTTTCTTCCCCATCCTTTCTTCCTGCAGAGTAGATGACAAAATGCATCTGTGCTTTTCTACTCAACTTCCAGTTGGATGATCATCTAATTTATTTTAGACAGTGAAGTTTAAAAAGCTTAATGTGAGGTGGCATGCTGGAGTTCTTGCTGTGGTAACAGCATGAAAGGTGCTGCTGATTTTTCTGAGGTAATAGAAAAATGAAATGTTTCTGGTGTGGCATCAAGGGCTGAATTCCTTGCAAGTTTAGGCACTGAGGAGAGACCTGAGAAAGCAAATGTTCATGAGCTTCATAGAGTCGTAGAATGGTTTGGGTTGGAAGGGACCTCAAAAGCTCATCCAGTTCCAACCCCCTGCCATGGGCAGGGACACCTCCCACCAGCCCAGGTAGCTCAAGGCCTCATCCAGCCTGCCCTTGAACACCTCCAGGGAGGGAGCACACACAGCCTCCCTGAGCAACCTGTTCCAGTACCCCCTCACCTTCACTGTAAAGAATTTCTTTCTGATCTCCAATCTGAATCTCCCCTCCTCAAGCTTCAATCCATTCTCCCTTGTACTATAATGAAAAGCCCTGTAAGAAGTCCCTTCCCAGCTTTCTTGTAGGTCCCCTTCAGGAATGGTGATTCCATCACCTCCCTGGGTAGCCTGTTCCAATGCCTGATCACTCTCCAATAAAGAAATTCTTCCTAATGTCCCACCTAAACTTCCCTTGGTGCAACTTGAGGCCATTACCTCTTGTCCTGTTGTTAGTGATTTGCGAGGCCAGCCCTTGCCTCACTCCAACCTCCTTTCAGGGAGCTGTAGAGAGCATTGAGGTTTCCTCTCAGCTTCCTCGTTGCCAGACTAAACAAGCCCAGTTCCTTCAGCTGCCCCTCTGCAGACTCTTCCCCAGCTTCACAGCCCTTCTTTGGACCCACTCCAGCACCTCTGTGTCCTTCTCTTATACTAAAATGCCTAAAACTGAACACATCGCTCGGAGCGGAGCCTCACCAGCACAGGAGCACAATCACTTCCCTGCTCCTGCTGCTCACTCTGTTCCTGATCCAGGATGCTCTTGGCCTTCTTGGTCACCTGGTCACACTCATGTTCAGCCAACACCCCCAGCTCTTCCTCTGCTGGGCAGCTTTCCAGCCACTCTTCTCTGAGCCTGGAGTGTTCATGGGGCTGTTGTGACCCAAGTTGTGACTCTATTACAAGAAGGATCTGGAGGTGCTGGAAGGTGTCCAGAGAAGGTCCACGAGGATGAGCAGAGGGCTGGAGCTGCTCTGCTATGAGGACAGACTGAGACAGTTGGGGCTGTTCATTTTGGAGAAGAGAAGGCCTCTGAGGAGACCTTCTTGTGGCCTTCCAGTATCTGAAGGGGGCTACAAGAAAGCTGGGGAGGGACTTTTTCGGGTATCAGGGAGTGATAGGACTGGAGGGGATGGAGCAAAACTAGAAATGGGTAGGTTCAGATTGGATGTTAGGAAGAAATTTTTCCTCCTGAGGGTGGTGAGACATTGGAAAATGTTGCCCAGGGAGGTGGTGGAAGCCTCATCCCTGGAGGTTTTTAAGGCCAGGCTGGATGTGGCTCTTGGCAATTTGATCTAGTGTGAGGTGTTGCTGCCTCTGTCAGGGTGGTTGGAAGTAGATGATCCTTGAGGTCCCCTCCAACCCTAACAATTCTGTGATTCTAAGTGCAGAACCCAGCACTTGGCCTTGTTGAACCTCATGCAGCTGACCTCAGCCTGCCCAGATCCCTTTGCAGCTCACCACTCCCACTTCATTTTGTGTCATCTGCAAATTCACTGAGGGTGTCCTCAATCCTCTTGTCTAAATCACTGAGCAGTTTCTTCAGGTCTGTCTGAATGCAGCTGAAGGAAATGTTCTTCACTTTCACGTGGTGCTAAGTGCTTCTCTCTTTTATTGTTAGGCCTGGGCTGATGCTAATGTTTCAAGACAAATTGAAGACACTGTGCTTTATGGATACTACTGTAAGTATTTTTAATTTCTCCTTTTGTTTTTTTGTCTCCAATTAATAGGACCTTTAAATGAAGGCAGGAAGTTTTGAGAGGTCATTCTGAATTATCAGGTTTTTTGGTTCAACTCTAGTCCTACACTTAGTGCCTTCCAGTGATTTTTTTTTACATCCAAGAATCTCCTAAAAATGCAAATCTGCTGAAGGCCAACCCATCAAGAGGCTAATGGCTTCTGTCATATCATTTACTTTAAGTAGCTTTCCTCTGTGTGTGTTTAGAGGCCTGTTAAGGCAAACAGAAGGTTTTGCTGTGTCTTTTATGGCACTTAGCACATGCAGCAGTGTGAAACTTGCCTACTATGTGTAAAGCTCATGCAGCTCTGAGTGTAACTCTTCTGTTTCAAGTGCTCAGACTCAGCAACTCCTATATTCCAAGTAAGAGCTACTGTAAAGGAGCATCAAGGAGTTGATTCAAGGGTGCCCCCTCCCTGGAGGTGTTTCAAGGCTGGACATGAGGAAGGAAGAATTTCTTTGCAATGAGGGTAGTGAAATACTGGAACAGGCTGCCCAGGGTTGTGGTTGAGGCCACATCCCTGGAGACATTGAAGATCATTGATGTGGCCCTGTGCAGCCTGATCTTGTTAGAGGTGTCCCTGCTAACTGCAGGGGGCTTGGACAAGATGACCTTTGAGGGTCCCTTCCAACCTGATGCAATGTTGAATGTGGAACAAGCTCTTCTATGACCCACTTTCTACAGAGCTGTGAGACTGGATGAATTTCAGTCAGGTGTTTTGGGCTATCAGAACACATCCTTGCTTTAAAAAATCCTAAACTCATTCTCTTGGCACAAGTTCTGATCTTAAATTTGAAAAAGAGGCCAAACCCAAAAGGCAATTTGGAGGGGCCTGTTTGAAATATTGTAGGACTAGTGTTTTTATTTCATCTGTCCTCCAGATGGTGGTAGAGATTTAAAGATGGTTTCCAAAGTGTTTTTCTTTTGTGATCTTAATTTGAGGAATTGATGCATGTTGTTATAACTAGAGCTACACTGAAGTGAACAGTAAGAGGTAATTTGTTGTTGCAAAAGTCTCCATCATTGCTTTAAAAAGAACCCCACAACTTAATGCCTCTCCTGCACCATTAGGTCTATTCCCCTGCTGCTCTCCTACAGCACAGTAACATGAAAGCTGAAAAGGAATAAATAAAGCAACTCTTCCAGGCTTGTAATGCTAAATGATTTTTTTTCCTACTCATAAAAGTATTTGATGTTGCTGTGTTTTATTGTTGCCTTTTTTAAGATAAAAGAGGATGAGCAGAATTGAAATCACACTGCATCAAAAGACCAGAGGGATGAGGGAGGTGATTCTGTCCCTCTCCTCTGGTGAGACTCCACCTGCAGAACTGTGTCCAGTTCTGGTGCCCATCATAAGAGGGATGTGGAACTGTTAGAGCAGGTCCAGAGCAGGCCATGAAGGATGATCAGAGGACTGGAGAACCTCCACTATGGGGACAGGCTGGGAGAGTTGGGGCTCTTCAGCCTGGAAAAGAGAAGGAGACCTTATAGCAGCCTTCCAGTACCTCAAGAGGGGCTACAAGAAAGTCAGAAAGGGACTTCTACAAGAGCTTGGAGTGATTGGATGAGGAGGAATGGATTGAAGCTGGAAGAGGGCAGATTTAGACTGGAGATGAGGAAGAAATTCTTTCCAGTGAGGGTGGTGAGACACTGGAACAGGTTGCTCAGAGAGGCTGTGGATGCTCCCTCCCTGGAGGTGTTCAAAGGCAGGTTGGATGAGGCCTTGAGCAGCCTGGCCTAGTGGGAAGTGTCTCTGCCCATGATGTTCTTCAAGGTCCCTTCCAACCCAAACCATTCTATGAATCTTTGAAACCTCCTTTTATACTTAAGGACACAAATATCAGTACTGCTGGATCTCTCCTGACAATGCAGTGATAACTTTATGGATCTTATTGGTCTCCTGTAGCTACACTGGCAACTTATAGTATGAATTATTGGTACACTGAGGTCACTGTCCTTCAATCCAAGTCACTTCTAATTGTGGCAGGAGTTTGGAGGCTGTGCTTCAACTGCTGTGTTGGAATCTGTAGGATTGTTGTCTGTATTGCAGTGTACTGAGAAAGCTGTCACCAGATGTAAAAGTCTTTTGGGTTTGGGATGTGTTTTTGTTGGTTGGGGTTGGTTGGTGGTGGGTGCTGGTGTGGGTTGGGTTGGTTGGTGGTGGGTGCTGGTGTGGGTTGGGTTGGTTAGTGGTGGGTGCTGGTGTGGGTTGGAGAGCTTAGTGGGGGTGCTGGTTTGGGTTGAGTTTGGGTTGCTTTGTGATGGGCACTGGTTTGATTTGGATTGCTTGATGGTGATGCTGGAAGGGCTGTTTGGGGCTGGTTTTGGTGGTGATGCTGGGAGGGCTGCCTTGGGCTTACTGGGTGGTGCTGGGAGGGCTGCCTTGGGCTTACTGGGTGGTGCTGGGAGGGCTGCCTTGGGCTTACTGGGTGGTGCTGGGAGGGTTGCCTTGGGCTTACTTGATGGTGCTGGGAGGGCTGCCTTGGGCTTGCTTGGTTTTGTTTTTTTTTTGTGGATTTTTTTGGACTTTCCAAGTCACTAGTCCCCACAATGTTCTTCCTCATAGCCAGCTGGATTTTTGGCTAGATTGTTACAAAAGTAGAATGGCTTTGGGCTGGTAGAATGGCAAGTGAGAGAACTTTCAGGATGAAGCTGGAAATGTGTGTTTTGAAGTGGGGCTTCAGTAGCCCAAAAGCTTTGCTTAGGCAGCCACTCTTCTGACTGCTTTGAAGCCAGAGTGGTTATTGTGTTAATGCTCATAAAGCCAACTGTAGTAGAAGGTGTCTGCCAGTGCAGGAGCGATTGAAGAATGATCAGTGGTTGGCAGATGCTCCAAAGCAGCATGTCAGCTCCTGTTTGGAAGGAAAACCCTTTTCAGCAAGGGTTATAATTGGAAACCATCCAACAGCACTTTCCTCCGTTCCACGAAGGATCAGGCTGAGACAATTGGCAGTAACCTGGAGCTGTGCTCTATAGCTCTTTCTCTAGTGAGCAAATCCTACCTGTTGGAGTCAGTTTGGTGTCCTGTGTCCTTCTGAAGTTTTGTGAATAGTGGAAGGATGTCATTGGTGCATCCCAGTCTCCCTGTGAGGTAGAGTGAGAGCTCTTGACCTGCATGTGTGAGGTGTCTCTCAACTACAGTGTGGCAAGCACCATCAGCTACATTTATAGATTCATAGAATGGCTTAGGTTGGAAGGAACCTTAAAGATCATCCAGTTCCAACCCCTTGCCATGGGCAGGGACACCTTCCCCTAGCCCAGGTTGCTCAAGGCATCAACCAGCCTGGCCTTGGACACCTCCAGGGGAGGAGGCATCCACGACCTCCCTGGGTAATCTGTGTTTCTGTGTGGGGAATTTGTTCTTCAGCTGTGCTTCAAAGTCTGTTCTAGACTGATTTTACTTCCTTTTTGTTTTTCCTTTAAAAAAAGTACAGTTACAGTTAGAAAAAGTTTGGAATAAAAATTTAACCAAAAGAATTCTTAGGATAACTTGGCTGAATTTTTTTTTTTTTGCCTGAAGTTTTGTGTGCTTCCTAAAAGTGTTAGCCATTGACACAAGGATTTGGGCTTCTACAAATTAATAGGTGCAAGTCATAGATTCATAGAATGTTTTGGGTTGGAAGGGAGCTTAATCTAGTTCCAACCCCCCTGCCATGAGCAGTGACACCTCCCACCAGCCCAGATTGCTCAGGGCCTCAGCCAGCCTGGCCTTGAACACCTCCAGGGATGGAGCATCCACAACCTCCCTGGGCAACCTGTTCCAGTGTCTCCCCACCCTCACTGGAAAGAATTTCTTCCTAATCTCCAGTCTCAATCTCCCTTCTTGCAGCTTCTATCCATTCTCTCATCCAATCACAACAAGCCCTTGACAACAAGTCTCCACATTTTTGTGGTCTGGTCCTAGGAGAGTACTGTGGAGGACTGCAGTGGTTGTATTTGACAAATTCTCTGGGGTTACCTCCATAAAACACTCTCCTAATAAGTGTGAAATTAGAGCTGCAATGTGCCTGAGAATATTGAAGGTCTGTTACAGTCTCGACACTTGGTGTGAACTGCTTCAACTGTCCTGCTTCCAACAAGTGTCTGGCTTGAGAGTCAGTCTGGTTTTCTATTCCTCAGCTACCCTTGGGGAAAACAACTTGTCTGTTCTTGATGAAAAATTGGTTTTAAGAAACTTCTATTAGATCTAAGAATAATCTATGTGGGAAGAAAAAAAAAAAAACTTAGGTTTCCTGAAGTTGCCTGTTACTTCTCAGCAGGAGGAGTGAGGGGGTATGTAAAGCATTGTTGTAGACAGCAGCATTGTTGTTATGCAGTGCACTGCTATGTGAAGCCATCTGAAAGACCAGAAGTCCTGTGTCATGGAAGAGACTTCTGATCAGGGAGCTGGATCAGCTTACCCAAAGCCCTGTTGAGCCTGACCTTGAGTATTTCCAGGGATGGGGCCTCAACTACCTCCCTGGGCAACCTATTTGCAGTGTTCCACCACCCTCATGATGCAAAACTTGTTCCTAACATCCAATCTAAATCTGCTCTTCTTTCATTTCAAACCATTGTCCCTCATCCTATCACTGCAGGCCTTTGCAAGCAGTCCCTCTGCAGCTTTCTTGTAGCCCCCTTCAGCTACTGGAAGGCCTCTATAAGGTATCCCAGGAGCCTTCTCCAGGCTGAGCAGCCCCAACTCTCTTGGCCTGTCCCCATGGGGGAGGTTCTTCAGCCTCCTGTACCTGCTTCAGCAGTTATATGTCCCTCCTAAGCTGGGTTAGTTGTAGCATTAGATCTTGTAATTCTTTGGAAGCCCTGCAACTTCTAGAGAGCATATTTAAGGTGAGCTGAAGGACTGAGTGCCAGCAGAGCATTCATGATGGATGGAAGACTCTGGAATGAGTCTCAAGCTGAATCTTGTTGTGCATGCAGATCTTGTCTCAGGGTTGATACAGAACATGCTATTAGAGCTTCAGGTTTTTAATACAGACCATCTGTTACAGGTCAGTATTGGCTGAGAACTTCAGTTCTTGTAGGGAAGCATAAATTAGAAGGGAATGTGACTGTTTAATAGCTTCAAATAATGGCTGTGGCACAGACAACTGCAACCCAAGTTGGTTGTTCCTCATTTGAGGTGGAGGTGACTACCTGATAGCCTTCTGAACTGCCTGGAAGGTATTAGTCTCTACCTGGGCATTCCCCAGTGTCTTCAGTGAAGAACCCAGGAGGAGAATTATAACTCTACAGGCTGGAATTCACAGAACCACAGAATGGCAGTGGTTGGAAGGGACCTCTACAGATCATCCAGTCCAACCCCCTGCCAATGCAGCATCACCCAGGGCAGGCCACACAGGAAGACATCCAGGTGGGCCTTGAAAGTTCCCAGAGATGGAGACTCCACAACCTCTCTGGCCCAGTGCTCCATCACCCTCCCAGTGAAGATGTTCTTCCCCATGTTGAGTTGGAACCTCCTGTGTTCCAGCTTGTCCCTGTTGTTGCTTGTCCTTACTGGGCACCAGCAGAAAGAGCCTGGCACCTTCATCCTGACACCCACCCCTCAGATATTTGTAGATGTTAAGAACCCCTCTCAGCCTTCTCTTCTTCAGACTAAACAGCCCCAGGTCTCAGTCTTTCTTCATAGCAGAGATGTTCAAGTCCCTTTATCACCCTTGTAGCCTCTCTCCAGCAGATCTCTGTCCCTCTTGAACTGGGGAGCCCCGAGCTGGACACAGTATTCCAGGTGTGGTCTCACCAGGGCAGAGCAGAGGGATGTTAAGCAATAAAACTCTCTTGCTACAGCTTGTTCTGCTTTGTGAGCTGAGGTCCTCATGGCAGAGCTGTGCCTCCCATCTGTAATACACTTCACAGCAGTAACAGAACAACCTGTGGGGTCCTGGCATCAACAGAACTTCACATTTGTGGTACTTTCTGCACTGTCTGGTGAACAGGTTGTGTGATGAGGTGGCATAGCTTGGTTTTATTCACTGTCATCTATGCTACTTCTCCCTCTGTGTGCTAGTCCTCTTTGTCTCCTGCATGCAGATGATTAATTTCAGTCTTCTTATCATTGCTGAATGGAAGATGGATCTGAAATCCTTAGTCTGAAAGGCTTAATTCCATAAACCCTTTGGACTCCCTCAAACAGCAATAGCTTGTAAATTTTATTAATATTTCCATGTTTGAAATGAGCAAGAGCTGGATTGGGAGGAAACTGAGGTGTGATGTTTTCCTTTTTGGGGGGAAACTGAGGTTTGATGTTTTCCTTTTAGGAGGAAACTGAGGTCTGATGTTTTCCTTTTGGGAAGAAGCTGAGGTGTTTGATGTTTTCCTTTTGGGAAGAAACTGAGGTGTTTGATGTTTTCCTTTTTGGGGGGAAACTGAGGTGTTTGATGTTTTCCTTTTGGGAAAAAACTGAGGTGTCTGATGTTTTCCTTTTGGGAAGAAACTGAGGTGTTTGATGTTTTCCTTTTGGGAAGAAACTGAGGTGTTTGATGTTTTCCTTTTGGGAGGAAACTGAAGTTTGATGTTTTCCTTTTGGGAGGAAACTGAGGTTTGATGTTTTCCTTTTGGGAGCAACCTGAGGTTTGATGTTTTCCTTCTGGGAGCAACCTGAGGTTTAATTATTTTTTTTTTTCCCATTTGAGAGGAAACTGAGGTTTGATTCTTCCGTTTCAAATGACTCTGCAGTAAATGAAGTGCCACTTGTTCACTTAATTAACTTTTTTCTCCTAGCTTTGTACTCCATCATACTGTTCTGTGTCTTTCTGTGGATCCCCTTTGTCTACTTCTATTATGAGGAGAAGGAAGAAGATGGTGGCAACACATGCTCAGTAAGTTGACTCCAGCAAATGCACCAAGCAGGGAAAAGATAAATGAATACTGGCCAAAAGGAAAGCAAGGATGATTGTCTGACTTCACTACTGCAGTGTGAACAGCCCTTCAAAGGCTATTTCTACAGCTCCTTCACTGAGGCAGCTCCTATTAACACTTAGTCTGACATCATCTAAGCACTGTGGCCTCATATGAAATGGAACTGTAGCAAAATAAGGAATTCATCTCTCTATGGCCATGAAGTTTTAAGGTCTTAAAGAATTTCTGGGAGCCTGACTTCATCTACAGGAAGTTAAAACTGCACATGGAATCATAGAATTGGTTTGGTTGGAAGAGACCTCCAAGCTCAAGTCTAACCATCAACCCAACCATGTCCCAAAGTGCCATGTCCATGCATTTCTTGAAAACCTCCAGAGATGGTGACTCCACCACCTCCCTGGGTAGCCTGTTCAAATCCCTGACCACTCTTGCAGCAAAGAATTTTTCCTCATCTCCAACCTAAACCTCCCCTGGCACACTTTCAGGACATTTCCTCTCATCCTATTACCTGATACTAGGGAGAAGAGACCAATCCCCACTTTCAGGGAGTTGTAGAGAGCAATGAGGTCTCCCCTCAGCCTCCTCTTCTCCACACTAAACAATCTCAGTTGCCTCAGCTGTTCCTCAAAATATGTTTTTCTATAGAATGAACATACAGGAACAGGCTTTAAAGCAGAAGACAGGAAGGTGGTGGAACACTGCAACAGGTTGCCCAGGGAGGTAGTTGAGGCCTCATCCTTGGAGATAGTCAAGGTGAGGCTTGACAAGGCTCTGGGCAGCCTGATCTAGTGGAGGATGACCTTGCTGACTGCAGGGGGGTTGGACTGGATGAGCTTTGGAGGTCCCTTCCAACCAAACCATTCTGTGATACCATAAGCTTATATTGTGTCTGAAACACTGAATTTCAGTACCTCCCTTCTTTTAGCATTTATGTTTTGTTTTTTTCCCTTGAGGTAGGTGGTAGCAATTTACCTGAAGCTGACAGTTGGTGATTTTTGTAGTGCACTGAAGGTTTTTGACACGCACAACAATGCAGAGATCACAATAAATGCATGCAATAAGCTGCTGCTTTCTGAAACAAGAACATTTTGCTTAAAGGGTCTTTTAATCATTGATGGTGGTCATTTTCTCCTCCCATTTAGTTGTAGAAAGATGAGGGGAAGAAAAAGAAAAGCCTTGTGATCAGAGCCATAACATAAAGCATTTGTAGTAATAATTTTCTCCTTGCACTGAACAAATGGACCCTGGCTTCTGGCCACAGCTGCTCAAGTGAATAGTTTGATGGAAGCACAATGCAGTGCCCTTGTTCAGAGTCCTCAGGCTCTGAGATTTCCAAGAATCTGTGCTTCTAACTTTTATCTAACACTACTCAGGCTGCTGTGGAGGTCCTGCTGTAGAACACCTTTTGTGCTCAGTAACTTGTTGGTCGTATCCCTTTGGATTTATTTTATGCTAATAGGAATTTTTTTCTTTACTATGCAGCAAGTAAAAACTGCACTCAAGTACACTCTGGGCTTCATCACAGTCTGTGCTGTCCTCCTCTTAATTGGGTAAGTGTTTGTGTTGAACATTGGCAGGGGGTATACTGAATAGAGTGGAACCTCAAAGAGAACTCTCTGCTGTGCAAGGTTAGAAAGGATGGATTGTGGTGCACTCCAGCTGGCAATGGGTACCTAGCTTCATCTCTTACAGGGCTGAAAGCATTGAATCATAGAATTACTTTAGTTGGAACAGACCTCTGAAGTCATTGAGTCTAACCTAGCACCACCATGGTCATTTAACCATGTCCCCAAGTGCCATGGCTACATGTTTCATGGAATTGTCAGGGTTGGAGGGGACCTCAAGGATCATCTTTTTCCAAGCCCCCTGCCATGGGCAGGGACACCTCACATTACATCAGGTTGCTCAGAGCCCCATCCAGTCTGGCCTTAAAAACCTCCAAGGATGAGGCTTCCACCACCTCCCTGGGCAGCCTGTTCCAGTATCTCACCACTCTCATAGGCAAGAACTTCTTCCTAACATCTAATCTAAATCTCCCCTTTTCTGGCTTGGATCCATTCCCCCCCCCCCAGGTTTATCACTACCTGACACCCTAAAAAGTCCCTCCCCATCTTTCTTGTACCCCTTACAGATACTGGAAGGCCACAAGAAGGTCTCCTCAGAGCCTTCTCTTCTCCAGACCAAACAAGTCCCAACCCTGTCAGCCTGTCCTCATAGGAGAGGTGCTCTGGTCCCATGGCAGTGGGGCTGGAACTAGAGGATCTTTAAGCTCCCTGCTAACCCAAACCACTCTATGAATTTTTTAACCTGATGTCACAGAGTTTTTCTTCAGGAATGAATAGGTTTGGCTCAGCAGCAGGGGTGGGATGGTGAGCTCTAGGGAAGCAGTTGGCCTCGGTGATCTCAAAGGTCTCTTCCAGCCTTGGCAGTTGTATGATTCTATGATTTCTGTTTTCTTACCTTAGTAGTAGAAATCTTTTGGTATTTGACTAATTGAGTGAAGGGAGGTGACTTCTTTTTGCTTTGTTACAGTGCCTTTGTTCCTTTGGATATTCCCAACAAGAAGAATTCCACAGAGTGGGAGAAAGTGGAGCTCCTGTTTGAAGAATTTGGAAGCAGTCGTGAGTTTGAGATTTGGTCTGAGCTTTGCCCAACTTGCTGCTACCTTATTTTGGTGTCCTCCTCACTGACTGAACAGCAAAACAGCTGTCTTGGTGACAGTCTCCCAGCTTTAACTGCTCACCTAGACTAAATCTTTGCAGTAAGATGGTTCTGTTCCCATTCAGGTGTAAAAAACCCATCAGAGCTGACATTGGCAGTGTCTGCTTTCAGCACAGCCTCCATGTGGCAGTGAGGATTCCAGTCTTATGTCCTCTGATATTAGTGGTGGGAAGGGGGAGGTACTTGATTTTGGGGAGCCTTCATTTAGGTTATCCACTAATGTTTAAAAGCTGAAATAGGTGAACTTCAGAGTCACAGGTTGCATCAGGTTGGAGGGGACCCTCACAGGTCATCTTGTCCAAGCCCCATGCAGTCAGCAGGGACACCTCCAACTAGATCAGGCTGCCCAGGGACACCTCAAGTCTGACCATGAATGTCTCCAGGGATGGGGCCTCACCCACACCCCTGGGCAGCCTGTTCCAGTATGTCACCACCCTCACTGTGCAGAACTTCCTCCTGATGTCCAGCCTAAATATTCCCTTCTCCTGTTTCAAACCACTGCCCCTTGTCCTATCACTCCAAGTTCCTTTTAAACAATCCCTTCCCAGCCTTCCTGTAGGTCCTCTTCAGACTTTTAAATGTAGCTGTAAGGTCACCCCAGAGCCTTCTCTTCTTCAGGCTGAACAGACCCAGTTCTTTCAGCCTTTCTTCACAGGACAGGTGCTCCAGCACTCTTGCTACTAGGAAGAAGACACCAACCCCCACTCACTCCAGCCTCCTTTCAGGGAGCTGTAGAGAGCAATGAGGTCTCCTCTCAGCCTCCTCTTCTCCAGACTAAACACCCCCAGTTCCCTCAGCTGCTCCTCCCTAGCCCTGTTCTCCAGACCCTTCCCCAGCTTTGTTGTCCTTTTCTGAACACACTCCAGCACTTCAATCTCTTTGTTGTAGTGAGGGCCCCAAAACTGAACCCAGTGCTCAAGCTGTGGCCTCACCAGTGCTGAGGATGGGGGCACAATCACTTCCCTGTTCCTGCTGGCCAGGCTATCCCTGATCCAGGCCAGGATGCTGGTGGCCTTTGTGTCTATCTGGGCACACGCTGGCTCATGGAAAGCTTGAATATGTTTTTGTTTCTCTTGGTGAGGTTTGGGACAAAGCTCTTATGTAAAATTATGCATGAAGACTTTGGGAATTTGGGGATCATCCTTTGGGGGTGTGTTTGGTAATACTTTTCTTCTAGAGCTTTCAATTTCTACAGTGGTAGTAAGGCTGCAGTAACTCCTCAGTCCTTTGGCCTTTTTCCAGCCTGCACACCTGTCTGTCCATGGTCAGAGAGTAGCTGAGGTGCCCCCACTCTGGCTTGTTTGAGGGATTCCATGCTTGTCTAATCCTCTGGGTAGTGCTTTAGTATGACAAGTGAGGTGATAACAAATAAAAGATGAATGTGTAAACTGTGAAAAGTATCACAGCACCCTGTGGAGGCCAGAAATGAGTCTTGAAGAGTTAGGCAGCTATGTGAGCAAGTTTCATTAGTGCCTATTCAACCATTTCACTGAGTGCAACATCTGTGAACTTGCAGCAAGCATGAGATAGCTCTCCTGCTTCTTGCATTAGTGGAGGAGGATCTGCTGCTGGCAGCAAGCTTTGCTGGGTACATTTTTCATCTGAGTTGTTAGGGCTGGGAGCTGTCTCAATTATTTTTGTTATTTATTTTTTTTTTACCTTCAGTCTAATGCACTTAAATGCCTTTGGAAAACCAATTCAGGAAGAAATGTTCATAAACCTTTGCTGCAGGACTTTTCAACAGGCTTTTCTGTTGTTTTTGTTTCCACAGATGGCTTGACTGCCCTTTCCTTTTCCATTAGCTCCTTGACTGTGATTGGAATGTTGGCAGCTATCACTTACACAGTAAGTTGCTCTTTACATTCATGATACTTGCAGTTACCAGGGGGTTATGCATGCGTGGAAAACTGTCAGCAAGCTAAACAGCTTCCAGAGTGTCTTCTAGCTCTGGATGTTGATGATTTGAAATACTTCTGAGTTCTTGGAATGAAGGCAATAGCTCTTCTACTGCAAGTTTAATCAACACTCTTCCAGAGACAGCAGAAAGTATGGAGGCAGGCTCTTTTCAGTGGTACTCTGTGATGGGACCAGAGGCTGAGAGCACAAACTAAAACACAGGAGGTTCCTTCTGGACATCAGAAAAGTTTTTTTCACAATGAAGGTAACTGACCACTGGCACAGGTTCCTCAGAGATTGTGGAGTTTTGGAGATATTCAAAACCCATAAGGACATAGCCATAGAATCATAGACTGGGCTGGACTGGAAGGGACCTCTCAAGGTCTTCTAGACCAACCCCCCTGCAATTAGCAGGGATATCTTCACCTAGATCACATTGCTCAGGGCCTCATCCAACCTGACCTGGGATGTTTCCCAGAGATGGGGCATCACCCCCCTCTCTAGGCAACCTTGGCCACAGTCTCACCACCCTCAGTGTAAAAAAATTTCTTCTGCCTGTGATGGAGAGGTTATTAATTAATGAATTATGAAATATGAATTATGAAAAATATTTTTGTTCATTATTAGAAATTATTAATAACCGATTAATCACTATTTTATATAGAGATTCTGCTGCATGGTTGTGAAAATACATCCCATAACTGGGTTTAGTGTGTACAATTTGACCCGATTAGAATATTTATAGAATTAATTTCTAATTAAGGGAACGAAGGGTGCAGTTCCGCCGCTTGTCCACCAGATGGCGACTCGACAAGACGCTGGGCGGCTTTAACTATAGACAGGGGGATTTACAGTGCTGAGGGAGGCAATTCAAGCTGGAACGTCACGCAGCTAGGTGCGGGTGCTTTGAACTGAACCTCAGCGAGTGTTGCACACGTGGAAACATACACTATGGCTTTGTTTGTAGCCAAGTAAGCTACTGGGTTACACTGGCTGCCTGCTGTCTGCCCAGGGCTGGCCCATACCGAGTCGGGGAAGGATCCTGAGGCTGTGGCTGAGTCGCTGGCGGGCTGCAGCGGGGGCTTCCCTCTGGATGGTGACTTCATTTCTCCTCCTGCCTCTATGGAAGGGGCGAGACTTTCCGATGATCAGCGGCTCCCCTTGGCAGGGTGGTCCCACGGCACGACTGTGGCAGCCGGGGCTGGCAGCGCTGGTGCGGCTCCCGGATGGGGTCAGCCCTCGCAGAGTCTGCCCGCACTGCAAGGCGGGGCTATGGCCTTCGGGGAAGGGGCGCGGCTACGCGGAGCGGCGGTTCCCCTCGGCTCGGCTCAAACTAGCCGATAACGCAGAATCTCATCGGCCGCTGCTTCCCGTTCAAGGTTAGGAGGCAGTCCTTGCCTTGACTCAGAGGAGCGGACGGGACTCTCCCTCTTGGAAAGTCCTGACTTTATGTTGCCCTGGTGGCACAGGGCTGCGGAGTGGCGAGGAGGGCAGCTCCGTTTGTCTCCTGCGAACGGCAGGGACACGCAGGGCGGCTGAGCGCGGTTCCTGCTTATGCAAGGCAGCACATGAGGTCCTTGCTGCTCGGTCTGCCACTTACAGCTGCAGCAGACGTTGGACTCCTGGGCTTGGGCTAGTCCCCTTCCCCTCTGGGCCAAAGGCTTACCCTCAGGGGTCCAGAGGCAGGCAGGCAGGCTCTTCTTCCAATCCCTTGGGACCTGGCTTTCGACACTGGCTTTCGTAGCTTCAGCAAAGGGATCTCCTTTGCAGATTCCTTAGGCAAACTGAGACCTTCCCGGGGTGCTGGCTTCTTCCCGTGGTGCAGAGGCCACTAGTATGCATGCATGGGGGAGTGAGAAGACTTACAGGCAACGACTTATGTGCTGCAAGCTTGCAAAGCGAGAGCATGCAAAGCTCTGGAGAGCAAAAGGAGAGCGCAACTTGTTTACAAGTGGGGTAATATTATAAGTTTCTGGAGGCTGGATTTTGGCCAATGTCGTGGGTTCGAGCCCCACCTCGGATGCCAAAATATGAATTGTTACGGTGTGAGAGTTGGAATCCTCCTCCCACACTGACAATAAGCAGGCTAGCTCAGTCTGGAAGCAAATGAAATCTGTACTTACATGCAAAACTACAATCTATGGTGAAATGCAATGAATATGTACAAGTATACACTATTCACAACATTTACAAACATGTACAATCAACAGAAAAACACAAGAAAGCCCCTTGGGCCCCCTAAAAGAGAGGGGACATGCTTCTTTTCCTCCCCCCTCCCAGAGCAGGCAAAAGGGAAGAATGCCAAGAAGCAGAGAGAGGTTTGTTAGCTTGTCAAGGTCAGTGTGTGGGTGTATGTTATCTTCAGCCAGGAGAGAGAAGAAGAGAGAAGCAGAGCAAGCTGAAACTGACTGACTTTGTTTTGAGCTCTTCAGGCATTTCAATAAAGTCCACCTGACATGGCTGGAATGGGCATAGAGCCCAGGGTCGACCTCCCCTGCCCACTTCACTTATAACTCAATTATTAATTTTGGCACAAATCAGGCAGCCTTCAACAGCTCTTTTGGCTAGCCCAAGAAGACTCAAAACAGCATACCTCTTGAGGAAGGCTTCTGCCAGTCCTCAAGAGCCCCAGTGGCTCTCTTCCTGGAGTTGCTTCAATATTTGCAGTGCCAAAGCCTTTGGCACCCATTATTTACCATCCTTTGTAAAACAATTATTCCCTCTTTCTTCTGCTCCACTGTCTTTAACTATCTCTAATTCCTCTGGTGGAAAAGACATTTTCTCTGGCAGTGGTTATGAGTCACTGGGAGCAAAGGAAGCATCTTAGATACTTTTGGCAGATACTTAGATACTTTGAGCTTCTTCATCTGCCAATTGCTTCCCTACTGCCTCCTCTGAGTACCCTGCCTGGTGTTCCTGGACATGTTTTATTGCCACTGCCTCTGGCAAATTTATCACCTCCAAGAGGTGCACAATTAAATCCTCATGAGCTAAAGTTTTTCTCCTACAGGTCAACAATCCTCTTTCCTCCCACGTTTTCCCAAATGCATGAACCACCCCATATGCATATTTTGAATCTGTAAATATGTTTACTGTTTTCCCTTGATGCAATTCACAGGCTCTAATTAATGCATACAATTCTGCAGTCTGTGCTGACCATGTGGAGGGTAACTTTCCTCCCTCTTGCAGCTCCCTTCCCTTTATTACAGCATACCCTGTAACCCTTTTTCCTCCTATCAGTCTAGAAGATCCATCAGTAAACACATTTTCCCCATCCTGGCAAAGGTGTAGCCAGTAGCCCCTCTCTAGCTGGGGTTTGAAAATCTGTTATTTGAATGCAGTGATGGGTTTCCCCCAAGTCCCTCCCCTCAGGACCAGTTAAACAGGAGGCCAGGTTAAATCCTTCTCCACATCCTAATTCTACATCCTCCTGTTCCATTAAACAAGCTTCATACTGTAACAGCCTAGCACTGGTCATCCATTTAGAAGCCCTCTCAGTTAACAATGCCTTAATTTGATGTGAGACCTTAACAATGAGACATCCCCTTGCTGTCAGCCTTCAGGCCTCAGTTACCATTGAAGCTGTAGCTGCACGATTTTGCAGGCAGTGAGGCCACCTCCTAGCCACTGGATCAAATATTTTGGAGAAATAAGCCACTAGTCTTCGACTCCCACTGTGTTCTTGCATTAGAATTCCTTTAGCATGGCCTGGTTTAACATCCACATAGAACTCAAGTTCTTTTTCCCAGTCTGGAAGGGCTAGTGCCAGAGCTTCAGTTAACCTGATCTTTAACACTTTCAAGCTCTGCCTCCCTTCTGGTGTCCACAATATAACATCAGGGTTATCTTGTGTCAAAAGGGCATACAGGGGTCTGGCTAGAATTGACAAATCTTCAATCCAGGTCCTGCAATACCTGACTCATCCTAAAACTGTCAAAACTCTTTCTGTTTTAGGTACTGGTATTTCTAAAACTCCTCAGGCTCTTTCTGGATCAATACACTGCAAAGCTTCAGTCAAAATACATCCCAGATGTTTAACCTTCCTTTCCATCATTTGTGCCATCTTTTCAGATACCCTAAGCCCTTTTTTGCATGAAAATTAAGCAATTCCACCCTGGCTTCTTCCACCACCTCCTCCCATTCCTGTGTCGGTAGCAAATCATCCCCATCCTGCATTAACCTGATCCCTGGGGATGGAGTGAATTCTCCCAGTATCCCTTGCAAAGCTTTCAGAGAATCACAAAATTGTTTTGGTTGGAAAGGGCTTCTAAGATCCAACCATCAGCTTAAGAGCACCACGGCCATTAAGCCATGACCCAAAGTGCCATATCCACATCTCAAGCTGGTACCTGGCACCTGCCAGAAGGTAGAAGCAGCAAGAACCAATGAAGCTACATTGACATTTCCATTTCTACTCAGTAATTCTGAAAATCCTGATGGAAAAGTTGAGTGAGAACAAGTGCAAGTCCTTTGCCATGACCACCAGGAGCCCACCTAGCCAATTCATTCAAGAACAACCACAAACACCTCCAGCCAGGTCTTAATAACCTTCTCTAGCTCAAGGGCTTCATCTAATATTAGCCTACAGCAGGAAGCTCTTGCTACTTGTCCATGAGACCTCAGCAAAGCCACCTCAGAAAGCTTTCTGGGCTGCAGCAGGTATTGTCTTGCACCATGAAGTGCCTGGAACAGCTCTGAGGCAAATAGAAAGCTTGTACCCTCCTATAGGTCTCTTAAAGCTATTTATTATTAGCTCTATCAATTGATGTTTCCTTCCCCAGCTTAGCTAGAGCCAGAGTCTTAGCTGGGAGACTGTTAAATTCCTCTGGTCCCTTTCAGTGTACAAGGACTTAATTCCAACTGCTTCCTTCGTTCTCTTTCCTTGTCTACCAAACACACCACCAGCATTCTCTTTTCCAATACCCCTCCCTCCGCCTTTTCTACACTAAATACAACCAACATTCCTTCATGAACTCTGCCTCTCAAACTTTCACAAACACTTTACCCTAGCTGCTTCCAATGTTTTAAAATACAGCCTGAGGGGCACTTTTTTAAGATTTCTCCTTGAGATCGACCTGCCCCTCCATTTAAAACAAATTCAATTATTAACCAGTTTGGCAGAAAATAAACCTCCTTGTGTTCCAGCTTACTCTCAGATCTCAGAGAGGCTGGGCTTAGATTCACAGCCATGTCCAATTCCATAGAGTTATGACTTTAACATTTAATTAAGATGCTCAGACAAGAATAATTTTCCAATAAACAAAATGCGAGATAGCAAAGAGCCAGATTCTCACAACCAAAAGGGCCTCCAACTCCAGAACCAAAACAATGCCTTTCTCCATACAACTTAAGCAAAATTTTGTTTTTCCATATCAATTTACATTTGATACTCCTTTAGACTCTCCAATTTATCAGTTTTATCAGAATTTCATTTCATATCCTTTCTGGGGAGGTATAACTTAATGGTACTTTCTCTGCTGCCATATTCCAGCAACAAATTCCTGCAGAGCCTGTGCGTTTCCCCAGCTAGGACTGTAAATCCTCATTTCAACTCTAACAGCACTATGTGTGCCTATATGCTAATTTTCCCAAATTCTTCTCAACACAGACCGACAGCAGCCTCAGTTTTTAGCTCCCTCCCCCCAGCAAGGGGAGAAGCTGCAGCCCCTGTTTCACCAAAACTCCTAAAACAGCAACATAGCCACACAACTTCAGACTTTTCAGGCTAAAGTGCCTGACTAAAGGCCTTTGCCTAATTAACTGCAAAGTTTACAGCCCCTTGGTCACAAGACAGCTCTTACCCTCCTGTTAAGAACTGTCACCTTTAGCACACCACTGACATTGTTTCTACTACCACAAATTAGCACCCCCACAAATATTTGTGTCCCCAACCCTGTCAGGTGTTCCCCACTGGACCCTATGTCCTGGATGGTAAGACAATTACAAACACAGATCCTCCAACCCTGCCCCCACAACCCTGGCATAAAGGCACTGGATGAGCTCTTGTGTTTCTCTGCCCTGATGCAACTCCTTGTGACCACACTCCCCCCTCCCTGCCGCCAACAAGGAGAGCGGCAGACCCCAGCTCCTGCAAACCACTAGTGATGGTTTTAAGACTGTCTTTTTAATTTTTCTTCACAAAGTTCAAGCAGTGNCCTCCCCCCAGCAAGGGGAGAAGCTGCAGCCCCTGTTTCACCAAAACTCCTAAAACAGCAACATAGCCACACAACTTCAGACTTTTCAGGCTAAAGTGCCTGACTAAAGGCCTTTGCCTAATTAACTGCAAAGTTTACAGCCCCTTGGTCACAAGACAGCTCTTACCCTCCTGTTAAGAACTGTCACCTTTAGCACACCACTGACATTGTTTCTACTACCACAAATTAGCACCCCCACAAATATTTGTGTCCCCAACCCTGTCAGGTGTTCCCCACTGGACCCTATGTCCTGGATGGTAAGACAATTACAAACACAGGTCCTCCAACCCTGCCCCCACAACCCTGGCATAAAGGCACTGGATGAGCTCTTGTGTTTCTCTGCCCTGATGCAACTCCTTGTGACCACACTCCCTCCTCCCTGCCGCCAGCAAGGAGAGCGGCAGACCCCAGCTCCTGCAAACCACTAGTGATGGTTTTAAGACTGTCTTTTTAATTTTTCTTCACAAAGTTCAAGCAGTGGAAGAATGTAAATAAGTCACTATTGGGTGTAAGAATGCAAAATAATGATACTCTAAACACTTCCACTGGAGAGAGAAAAATGTTTAAGAATCTCTACTCAAAAGAAGGCTGGGAAGTTGGGCAGTCTGGGACTCAGCTTGCTCAGTTTATGTCTGCCTGCTGCTGCTTCTCTTCTGGCTGAAGATAAGACACTGACCTTCACAAGCCAAGTCTAACAGTCTCTCTGCTTCTTGACTCTCTGCCTTCTGCCAGGGGAGTCTGGGGGGATTCCTTCTGGCTGGGGAGGGAGGCCCCTTGGGGAAAAGCAAAGGGGGCTTGGTTGTGCTTTTCTGTTGATTGTCCACGTTTGTAAATATTGTGAATAGTGTCTATTTGTACAGATTCATTGCATTTCATCATAGATTGTAGTTTTGCTTGTCAATACAGCTTGCATTCGCTTCCAGACTGAGCTGGCCTGCTTATTGTCAGTGTGGGACGGGGATTTCAGCTCTCACACTGTTACACCCTTATTTCCTTAGTTACCTTTGGAGGAATAATGCAGACTATCCCAAGATCTCAACATCCTCACCTGGGAACTTTTCTAGTATATTGAGGGCTGTCACCCCAGCCTTTTTATGCCCGCCCTGGGCACCTTTTCCATTTGTATCAGCCCGAAGTTGCCATAGTAGTCACCAGTGAGATTTCCTGCAGTCCTTTCACTCTGGACCGCATAACAGACCCCCTTGGTCTGTCCTACAGCCACCCTGCAGACCCCTCTGGTCCATTACTCCTCTGTCTCCTGAATGGTCTTGGGTCTCTGATCAATCTTTCAGTGCCAGCTCCACTGCAGGGAATCGGTCGTGGAATTTGGGTGAGGCGTTGCCGTCAATCCCACTCACTGACTGCCAGCCCTGGAAGGTGTGGAAGAAATCCCAGACAAAGCCCCCAGCTGTAAGGAAAAAGTAATCAGATTTAGGAGTTCCTGTTCACAACAGAGACAGAGGAGTCTTATAAAACTTTATTTGAACAAAGGGACAGTCCACAGGGCAGTTCCCTGTGGGGTCTCTCAAACCGCTGGCAGACGCAGCTCCCCTTTTATCCTAAATTCCCAGATGCGAATTTCCCTCTCCCTTTCCCCACTGGCTAAGGTATTCAGGATTTACAGTCTTTCCCAAAATGCCTACTACATGTCCCCCTCCACATGCAAGCCCCCTGCATCATGCATCCTTTGTTCATTGAAATTAGGTTCTTCGCTTCTCTGGGTGGAGAAGTTCATACTCAGTAGTGTGTTAAGCCTGCACTCTGTCCTAATAGTTCAGCAGTTCAGGCTGTGTTCAGTGTCTGTCATCTTCTGACAGACCCCTGACTGATTTACAGCAAGGTTCAACATCAGGTCCTTAGCAGAGGCCCTTTTGTGGTTTACATGCACATAGGTAAAACTGTCTGGTTCCTCCCTTTCTCTTCCAACTCCCTCTTAGATAATTCTTCCTTTGTAAAGACACTACCTGCTCTTAATCCCATCACTGTCTCTCTTGAACTGGGAAGCCCAAAACTGGACACAGTGTTGCAGGTGTGCTCTCACCAGTGCAGAGCACAGTAGGAGGAGAACCTCCCTAGAACTGCTGGCCACACTTTTCTTGATGCACCCCAGGATGCCATTGTCCCTTTTGGCCAGAAGGGCACATTGCTGTCCCATGGTGTACTTACTGTCCACTAGGCTCCACTTCTGACACAATCTTAAGCTGGCAGCTGCTTTTCTGTTTTAAGGGCTTTAATACCACCAAGCCCACCTTGTGGGTGTTATGCAATCCATAACACTGAAGTGTAACAGCACTTGAGATTTCAAACTGGTTTGGAAGAAAAGTGTCAAAATGCTCCTCAGGAGGGGGCTTTGCAAATCCGTGACCTCGATGATTTATACTGACAGCTTTCCCTGTCTGTAAATGTGGAATGCAACAAGAAAATGAGAAATGAGGGCTGCAGTGCTTTGTTGGAAAGTGTTTCACAGCTGATGTAGGTTGCATCTATTCTTTCATTTCATCTCTTCTGCATTGCAATGGATTTTCATTGCCTTAGGTATTAATACAACAGTTGTTGGCAGCTCCAGATTGCTGGTGGGATTCAAGGCAGAGTGAAATATTACTCACCACGATAGGCAGATTAATTCTTGAGTGACTTGGGGGGCATTGCATTTAGCATGTCCTTGAAAGATGATTATAATTGAGTCTTTTTTTTCCCCTCATTTAATAAGCATTATTTGATTTCTTAGGAAACTGTAAAGTGAGCTTCTTTTTTTGTTCCCCTCAGCCCTAAAAGAGGAGACCTTACACAGCTTGGTTTGTCTGCTGGCAAATTTAATGACCTTTTCACATCTCATTTTGTTGCCTAGCCTCTGATGTACTTTTCTTGCAGTTGACTTATTTTTATTAACAGCCAGGAAAAAAAAAAAAGCTTTAAACCTTTTATAACCTAACCTTAAAAGCACTCCCTTGTTACTGATTTTTCTCTTCAACAAGCATCAAACACTTATGGAGGAATGCAGGAGTTAGCAGCATTCATCGTCATTAGGACTTAATCACTTCAATGTCAGTCCTTAAATGCAGGAGAAATGTGGCTGCTTGATTCAGTTCACTCCTCTGTGAAGCAGGAAAGAACTGAAAGAGCAAACCAATGGCAGTGTTCTTTACCAGCCCAGCTCCTGCTGCACTCCTGGAGAGCTGTAGGTTCATGGAATGGTTTGGGTCAGAAGGGACCTTAAAGACCATCTGGTTCCAACTGCCTGCCATGGGCAGGGACACCTCCCGCTAGCCCAGGGTGCTCAAGGTCTCATCCAACCTGCCCTTGAACACCCCCAGGGAGGGGACATCCACAACCTCCCTGGGCAACCTGTTCCAGTGTCTCAGCACCCTCACTGTGAAGAATTTCTTCCTAATCTCCAATCTAAATCTCCTTTCTTCCAGCTTAAAGCCATTGTCCCTCATCCTATCACTCCAAGCCCTTGTAAAAAGTCCCTGCCCAGCTTTCTTGTAGCTCTTTCAGGTACTGGAAGGCTGCTCTAAGGTCTCCTCAGAGCCTTCTCTTGTCCAGGCTGAACAACCTCAACTCTCTCAGCCTCTCCCCATAGGAGAAATTCTCCAGCCCTCTGATCATCTTCATGGCCTCCTCTGGACCCACTCCAGCAGCTCCATGTCCTCCTTGTGCTGGAGACACTGGATGTTAAACCCCAGATGTTGAACTGGGAGATGATGAAATGGAGAGCAGCCCTGCAGAAAAGGACTTGAGGCTAGTGGTGGATGAGAAGCTAGACAGGAGACAGCAATGGGCAATTGCAGCCCAGAAGGCCAATGGCAGCCTGGGCTGCATCAGAAGATGTGTGGCCAGCAGGTCAGGAGAGGCAATTCTGCCACTTTGCTCTGATGAGACCTCACCTGAACTACTGTGTCCAGCTATGGGACCCCCAACACAAGAGAAACATGGACCTGATTGTGTGGGTCCAGAGGAGGCCACAAAGATGATCAGGGGGCTGGAGCATCTCTTATAAGGACAGGCTGAAAGAATTGGGGCTGTTCAGGCTGGAGAAGAGAAGGCTTCAGGCAGACCTTAGAGCTGCATTTCAATATCTGAAGGGGACATACAAGAAGGCTGGGGGACGGGGGGAGTGTTCAGAAGGGCCTGTGGGGATAGCATGAGGGGCAATGGTTTGGAACTGGAGCAGGGGAGATACAGGTTGGACATCAGGAGAAAGTTCTTTACTATGGGGGTGGTGAAATGCTTGAACAGATTGCCCAGGGATGTGGATGAGACCCCATCCCTGGAGACATTCAAGATCAGCCTTGATGTGGCTGTGGGCAGCCTGCTGTAACTGGAGGTGTCCCAGCTGAGTGCAGGGGGGTTGGACAAGATAACTTTTGAGGGTCCCTTCCAGCCCAATGCAATCTGTGAATCTGTAGTTAAGAGCCTTCTCCTTCCCGTTTGGCTGTTTGGGCTTTCACTAGAGGGCAGTGCCATGCAAGAAATGTTTTGTCATGATTCATTTCCACCCTTTTTTGCCCAAGATTATTTATCCACCTTTTAAAACACCTCGGGGACAACACTTGAAATCTGTATCTGCATGATGGATGGACCTCTAAAAATAAATTGAATGGGGAGTCTTTCTGCTATGGTCCACAAACACTTTGTGATGAGCTCTTGACATCACAAGTTTTAATTCTAAAAAATATTGTTAAGCAGAAAAAAAAAAAAATGGGTAAAATGCCTTCAGTTACAGTGCTGGTGGTGTACCAAACTCATCAGGAACAATTTACCTCTTCTGTTTGCTCACTGACAAGGAGAGATTGTCCCATTTGGGCCACAAGTTAATCATTAGACCATATCTTATTAGCTGAACACAGCAGATGTAGAGAATAAAATACAATCAACTGCTGGTTAAACCCTGGTGCTTGATGGCCCCAAGGCTTTTTGTAGGAGGTGTTCAAAGTTAGCTTGAAGTCATTTAACTCTTTTCTCAAGGCATTTGTTACTCTTTTAGGGTGGTGGGTTTTTTTTTTGTGTGTGTGTGCTCCTCATCATATAATTGTAGAATGACTCAGGTTGGAAAGGTCCTTTAGAGATTCATGAATTCATAGAATGGCTTAGATTGGAAGGGACCTCAGAGATCAACTACTCCAACCTCCCTGTCATGGACAGAGACACCTCTCAATTACTCTTGGCTGCTCAAGGCCAGCCTGGCCTTAAACACCTCAGGAGAGGCACCCACAACCTCTCTGGGCAACCTGTTCCAGAGTCTCACCATCCTCATAACAAAAAAACTTCTTTCTCAGATCCAGTCTAACCATGCTCTCAGCTCAAAACCATTCCCCCTTGTCCTATCTCAAGACACCCTCAGGAAAAGTCCATTTCCAGCCTTCCTGTAGGATCCCTCCAGATATTGGAAGGCAGTAAGAAGGTACCCCCAGAGTCTTTTCTGGGATGAACAACCCCAGATCATGATTGATCTGTCTGCTTATGGCTAGTTGGATGTTCCCACCTTAAATGCACCTTTTTCAGTGGAACTCTTTGGTAGCCTGTGCAGTTTAAACATCTTCCAGCTCTAGGGGTGATGATTCCCAGTGGGAAACCTTTTTGTTACTCAGGGTTTAGCCCTGATATAGTTATACCCTTGCAAGTTCTGTAAAGCATCATTTTACAGGTTGTCTCCACTTTGTTTTGTGTCTTAGAATCACAGATTGCACTGGGTTGGAAGGGACCCTTCAAAGGTCATCTTGTCCAACCCCTCTGCAGTCAGTAGGGACACCCCCAGCTAACTCAAGTTGCTCAGGACCCCATCCAGTTTGACCTTGAATGTCTCCAGGGGTGGCACCTCCAAGTCATCTCTGGGCAACCCATTCTAGTATTTAGTGGTGAGCTTTGTTGTTCACTTGATACCCAGCCCCCTGAGCTGGAAGGTAGGGATGGGGAGCAGAATAAAGCCCCCATAGTCCAAGAGGAGATGATTATGGGTGACTATTTACATTCTGGGCAACTAATAAGAAAGGTTCTTTCTTTATCTAGGCAGGGGCTACCTGAGTTCAGCAAGAGAGAAGGGTAGGACAAGAGGCAATGGTTTGAGATGAGAGCAGAGCAGATTTAGATTGGATGTTAGGAACAAGTTCTGTGCCATGAGGGTGGTGGAACACTGGAGCAAGGTGCCCAGGCAGATAGTTGAGGCCCCATCCCTGGAGATATTCAAAGTGAGATTCAACAGGGCTCTGGGCAACCTCATGTAGTGGAGGATGTCACTTCCAACCCAAGCTGTTCTGTGATTCTGAGTCCAAAGTGCTGTAATTGCTGAGCCTGTAAGAGATCAAAGGATCAGAACAGCAGCTCCTCTTTCTGAATCCTCCCTTTGGAATGGCAGGAGACAAGCTGGATGTGTTGCAGACAGGGTGGGAAGGAAAGAGACACAGGAGAAGGGAAGATAAAGCAGCCTGGGAGCAATGCTCACGTCATCTCTGCTGAGGTATTTTTGTGCTGTCTGGAGCACAGAGTGTGTTTGGGTTCAGTGGCATGCTGAGAGAGCAGCTAGAGGATGCTTCCCACTGCTCTGCAGTGCCCTCTCATACTGGATAAACAATATTGAGCTTCATGTTGCCTTCATGACTCACAGGCTCCAGCTTTACTGATGACAGCTTGCTCTGCTAATTCTCGTCTCAGGCCTAGCTACTGGTTTTATCCTCCAGTGCAATGCCTTTTCTCTGACTTCACACAAATGTTGTCTGAAAACAAGTCCTGGAAACTGGTGTTTCAGTGGTGTAACTATGTCAAAACAGAATTATTTGATCAACATTTATATATATATATATATATAAGTTAACTTTATTCTAAAGGTTCTTCTGCCCTGTTTTTATTCATATTCCAAACCTTAAATCAATTTATTTCAGGATTAAGCCCTGTCTTGGCTTTACTGTACAGCTTTGCTTTTCCTCTGCTGTCTTCACACATTGCTTGCTTCTTGTGTTGCAGGTGACCAAAATAATAGCCCTTGAATAACTTAGCATTTGAACTCCCCCAGGGGACTGAATCTTTGTTCAGGGAAGCCTCAAGTTTCTACATGAGCCTGAAGGGAAATGCAGCCCTGAAACTGAGCTAATGGAGCTTCTGTGCAGGCCTGTGACACATCCCATAAGATGACTCATCTCATCTCTCTGTCCTTTCTTCTAGATATTGATGTCTTGAAGGACCAGTGCTGCTTTCCCTCCCACTGGTGATAGGAAGCTTGCTTGCATAATCATCTCACTATTAGCGTCTTTTGTACTGAAGGAAGGACCTTTGGCTGACTTTATCACTACAGCAAGCTTGATGTTCAGATATGTAATTCACATCTGCAAACCCAACAAAACACTCCATCACTTCAAGTGTCAGTTGGATTTGGAGAAACTTAATTTAGGGAAGATTTAGAACTCATTTTTATCATAGAATGGCCTAGCTTGGAAAGAACCTTAGAAATCATCTACTCTAACCATGGGCAGGGACATCTCTCAGTTAGACTCAGCTGCTCAAGGCCTCATCCAGCCTGGCCTTGAACACCCCCAGGGAGGAGGCATCCACAGCCTCTCTGAGCAGCCTGTTCCAGAGTCCCACCACCCTCATAATGAAGAACTTCTTCCTCAGATCCAATCTAACCCTACTCTTCCTTAGTTTAAAACCATTTCCCCTCGTCCTGTTGTTAGACAACCCTTATGAAAAGTCCCTCTCCAGCCTTCCTGTAGGATCCCTTCAGGCACTAGAATCACAGAATGTTGGGGGCTGGAAGGGACCTCCAAAGCTCATCCAGTCCAACATCCCTGTCAGAGCAGGATCACCTATACCAGATCACACAGGAACACTTCTAGGCAGGTTTGAATATCTCCGTGGAAGGAGACTCCACAACCCCCCTGGGCAGCCTGTTCCAGGGCTCTGCCACCCTCACAGGGAAAAAATTTTTCCTTCTGTTTCCATGGAACATGCTATGCTTCAGCTTCCACCCAAGGTAGCTATGTTGATTAGTAATTTTGGATTAGCCCTGTGAATAGGACCCACCAAGAACTAATGTTAATGCAGCAGTAAGAGAGAGTAGAAATCCAAATCCATGTTCAAACCCAACTTCAGAGCAAGACAGGAGGAGTTCTTAGACAAAGGGACCTGCAGTGAAGCAGAGAAAATCTTGCAAGATCCTGAGAAATGTGCTGTGGGCAAGCATATGTGCAAGCATACATGGAACAAGCCTTTTGCAAAGCTTGGGCCACTCCCAGGTGCTGCTGTTCAGGTTGAGAACAGAGTGTGTTTGGTTTCTTCTCCTTTCAGGCTTATGGGATGTCAGCTTTGCCCCTGAACCTGATCAAGGGAACCACCAGCGCCGCCTACGAGCGGTTAGAGAACACTGAGGATATCGAGGAAGTGGAGCAGCATTTACTAAGGATCAAATCAAAGGTATGGTCTTCAGGGTTCTCCCCCTCTTAAAGAATTCACAGAGTCATGTCATAGCATGCCAGAGTTGAAGGGACCCTAAGGATTAGCTAGGTGATAGTGGAGTTGCACTGAGCTGGCCCAGCACCCTGCCAAGCTGAGCCTTCAAACTGACCAACGGAGGGGACTCCACTGCTTCCCTTGGGAGGGGATTCCCATGTCTGAGTGTGCTCATGGGGAAGTATTTTCTTCTGGAGTCCAGAAGAAATGGAATAATATTAGAATTTGGATAAATAATATTAATGTTTAGGTAAGTAATAGTAAAATTTGGATGACTGTTTCAAGGAGATGGTTCATTCTTATTTCTTGCTTGCTGACTATTTTATGGTTGTGCTGCAGAGAGGTTTTGTTCCAGAGGGAGCAGCAAGTCTGAAGTTACTAGCTTGCAGTTAGAATTATTTCATAGGTTCATAAGGATGGTGTAGGTTGGAAGGGACCTTTAAAGATCATCTAGTTCCATTCTAGTTTGCTTGTTGTAGCTGTTCATTGGTTTGGTTTGGGGCTTTGTTTTATTTTTGTTTGTTAGTTTCTTTTCGATTTTTTGTTTGTTTGTTTGGGGTTTCCCTACAGAATCATTAAGGTTGGAAAAGATCTCTAAGATCATCAAGCCCAACCATCAGCCCAACACTACCATGGTCATTAAACCACATCCTCAAGGGCCATGGCCACACATTTCTTGAACACCTCCAGGGATGGTGACTCCACCACCTCCCTGGGCAGACTACTTCAAAGACAAACAAACTCAACAAGGGTGGTGAGACACCTGGAAAGGACCTTAAAGATCACCTAGTTCCAAGCCCCTCTGCCATGGACTGGGACACCTTCCACTAGCCCAGCTTGCTCAAGGCCTCATCCAACCTGGCCTTGGAACACCTCCAGTGAGGGAAAATCCACAACCTCTCTGGGTAACCTCTTCCAGTGTCTCACCACCCTCACTTGAAATAATTTCTTCCCAATCTCCAGTCTTAAGTCTACCCTTCTCAAGGGTAGGTTTATATTTATAGTAGGCATTTGGAAGCTAATGTGGTCATTTGTGTATTAGCCATCAGGTTTTCTCTATCAGTGCTGACAAGCTGAATTCAAATTTATCCAGTCTCACTCAGAGATGTGGAAGAAATACTAGCTAGAAGTTAAGAGTTGTAACCTCAGTCTGCTAGCAGATTTGGTATCCAGCTTGTTGATGCTTAGTGTAGTTATCAACACTGGAGACTTGCCACATGGAGCTGCCATGAGGTAGATTTATCAAGCTATTAATCATCTTTATGAATAAATAACAGCCCCAGATATTCTTCCTTCCCAGTTAACATCCCTTGCTGCTAGAAATCATTTCTTCATGAAAAGCATGAATATGGAAATCTCCCCTGAATCTTGAACATCCTCAGGTTCTTCACACCATTTGTAAGCCCTTGATGGCTTTGCAGCTCACTGAAGTGCTGTGCCTAATGTAAGCAGGACACTTAACAACCTGAGTGTGCAAGCTGGAGGAGGAGATGATTTCTCCTTTAATGCAAGATTCTAGCCTTAGTCTCTCACCTTTTTCCCCCGCCCATTTCAGGTAATGGTTTGAGCAGTGCTTTCACAGCTCTGAGTGGTGGGTAGGGACGTTAAGATGCCATAGAATTATAGACTGGTTTAGATTGGAAGGGACCTTAAAAGATCATCACTAGATGATCCAAGCCACCCAGCCTTTTGCAAGGACATCTTTCACTTGATCAGGTTGCTCAAGGTTTCATCCAGCCTGGCCTTGAACACTTCCATGGAGGAGGCATCCACAACCTCCCTGGGTAACCTGTTCCAGTGTCTCCCCACCCTCACTACAAAGAATTTCTTCATAATCTCCATTCTCAGACTGTTGCTTTGAATCTGGCAGTCTGTCTCTGCTGTTGTGTTCTGTGATGCTGGACCTCAGCAGCACTGAAACAGGTCCAACAGTCTTGCCATGATACTTGGCTATCTCTACACACTGATCACACTCAGAGTTCAGTTGCTCAATTAAACCTTCAAAGTAGCCTTCTCTAGTTGAAATGGTGAACTTGTGGGTTGTACAGACAAGACAAGAACATCTCTGCTGCTGAAATTGGTATTAAAAAAAAATCCTGAAAAATTAAGCATTACTTGTTCCAGAAGACTGTGGTGGTTTATGAGTTGACAAGGAAACGGTCTTAGTGTTTACAGAATCACAGAATGTTAGGGGCTGGAAGGGACCTCCAAAGCTCATCCAGTCCAACCCCCCTGCCAGAGCAGGATCACCCAGGGCAGGTCACAGGAATGCACCCAGGCAGGTTTTGAATATCTCCAGAGAGGGAAATTCCACAACCCCCCTGGGCAGCCTGTTCCAGGGTTCCATCACCCTCACAGTTTGACCTAGCTGACAAATGGGATCAGAAAGTAGAAAGTCTGAAAGTTCTGTCTATGTTTTTGTGCTCAAGAGCATCAACTGATTTTCCTTGGTTTGTGGCTTATGGTTGTGTTTCTGCCCCTGTCTGTGATTGTTCCTCAGTTACATTTACATGAAGGTGTGAAGAGAATGAGTGTCATGGAGGGTGATGCACACTGAAAACCAAGCATGAAAGCAGTCTGCTTCATGTGATGCAGCCTTCTGCTGCTACAAACTCACAGACTGCATCAGGTTGGAAGGGACCCTCAAAGCTCATCTTGTCCAACCCCCCTGCAGGCAGCAGGGACACCTCCAACTAGATCAGGCTGCCCAGGGACACATCCACTTTGACCTTGAATGTCTCCAGGGATGGAGCCTCAACTGCATATTGAGCAACCTGTTCCAGTGTTTCACCACTCTCATTGATGAAGAACTTCCTCCTGATGTCCAAAGGACTTTAGTTGTCCTTTGATCTCTTGCATCTGTTTTATTCTTATTTTTTTGCTCCCCAGTGCAGGGATGGTCGTCCTCTGTCATCGAGGGACAGGCGCAGCGTCCACCAGCTAGAGGAGAAGCTCAGGACACTGAGAAGAAGAGAGAGGCACCTGGAGTCTATTGAGAAAAGCTGGTGGACAAAGTTCTGTGGAGCCATCCGGCCTCTGAAGGTAAAACTTTGTTTTTCCTCTTTTTTTTTTTTTGACACTTAACTTGGAATAACTTCCAGCTTGCTTCTTTTCATGTAAGTCACAGGTCCAAGTTATCAACTGCATACCAGTGCAGGGTCCTGCATCTGAGGAGGAATAACAGCAGGCAGCAGTACAGGTTAGAGGCTGCCCTGCAGGAAAGCAACTCCATGGAGAAAGACCTTGGAGTGCTGGTGGACAGTCAGTTCTGCATGGGACAGCAATGTGCCCTTCCAATGTGCCAAGAAGGCCAATGGGATCCTGGGGTGCACTAAGAGGAGTGTGTCCAGCAGATCAAGGGAGGTTCTCCTCCCCTCTCCTCTGCCCTGCTGAGACCACACCTGCAATACTGTGTCCCCAGTCCCCAGTTCTGCTGGAGAGAGTCCAAGGGAGAGCCAGGAGGATGCTTAGGAGACTTGAGCATCTCCCCTGTCAAGAGAGACTGAGAGCCCTGGGGCTGTTTAGTGTGGAGAAGAGAAGGCTGAGAGGGATCTGATCAATGTCTATCAATACCTGAGAGGTGGGTGGAGGGGGCCAAGCTCTTTTGGGTGGTTCACAGTGATAAGACAAGGACCAATGGATACAAACTTTAACATAGAAGGTTTCACCTCCACATGAGGAGAAACTTCTTTACAGTGAGGGTGAGAGAGCCCTGGAGCAGGCTGCCCAGAGAGGTTGTGGTCTCCTTCTCTGGAGACTTTCAAAACTCACCTGGATGCTGTCCTGTGCAGACTACTCTAGAGGATCCTGCTTTGGCAGGGAGGTTGAATTCAGTCTCTGGAGGTCCTTTGCAACCTCTAATGTTCTATGATTCTGTGATCCTGACTATCAGCTGCCTTTTGTTAATTACTGCTGTACTGTGTAATGGCAGCCCTATAGCCCACTCTGAGCCCTTGGGAAACCTTTTCCTTTGCCTAAAATAGAGTTAAGATTGAAAAGCAGCAAGAACTGACTCATCTCTTATAGTGCTAGTGCCATAAAAACCCTGAATATCTTCTCTTTTCTCAGCCATGGGAAAACAGAAAGGAAGAATTCTGTAGCTGTCAGGTGCCTGAAGTTAATCTAAGTTAATCTAAATTACATGTAGCCAGCAGAAGGGAGAGATACTGAGAATATTTGCATTTGCAATGAGCATCTTGCCCAATAATTACTTGAGCAGTAGGAAGATAGCTATGAAGAACTTGGGTCTTGATGCTTCACCAGTGCAAAGGAGATACTTACTGGGGCAAAGCTTTGATCTTTGTCTCCTTTTGATCTTAGGACTTGGATTTTTTTTTAGTGGATACTTGATTTTCAAAACCAGGACTTTTTGTGAAACAATCTTGCCATAGAAAGAATTTATTGCTTTCACCAGCTAGATGTAGGAAGAAATTTTAGCATCACTTCAAACTGCAGGCTGCACTTGGAGAAGCTGAGAAGAGAGGCTCTAAGCAATTTCCTTTAAAACCACTGCAACTTAATGTTGAATACCAATAGAGATGGGCTGGGGTTGCAGGTGACCAACAACTTCCAGTATTGCAATTCTTAGTGGGGTTATCTTTTTATGATGCATTAGAAATCTAGACTCTGCCCTTTGATTTAAAGGACAAATAGCTTTAACTATTAACTTGAGCAGTTTGGATGCTTCCTTGAATTCAGAACAGTTTATTTGGTTTGGTTTGGGGTTTTTTTTAACTTATTACATTAGGGAAGTGCAGTTGGCCACATCTCTTCCCTGTAGTGCTCCTAGTCCACAGAATCACAGAATACATCCAGTTGGAAGAGGTCTCAAAGCTCATCCAGTCCAACCCCTGACCCAGCACTGCAGGGTCAACACCAAACCATGCCCCTAAGCACCAGGCCCACAGGCTGCTTGAACACCCCCAGGGATGGTGACTCCAGCACTGCCCTGGGCAGACCATTCCAATGTTTGAGAACCCTCTCTGGGAACAAATAATTCCTAGCATCCAGCCTGAACCTCCCCTGGTACAGCTTGGAACCACTTCCTCTGGTCTTACAACTTGCCACCAAGGAGAAGAGGCTGCCCCCTCCTCCTTAGTAGCACTGTGGAAGTACAGGAGGATGAACTAAGGTGGAATGAAGGTCTTCAGTGTTAACCTTTTCAATCTTGTATTGAATAGGCCTGGATTTGAGCTCAGAATGGGAAAATGAGTACTTTTCCAACCACTTTTCTACTGCTAAGTGTTTTTGAGTCACTTCAGAGGGCAGGTTTGTTCCAAAGGAGATGTGGATACCTGTCTACTGGCTATAGTTGGATAAGTTCATGAAGTAATGCAAGTTTAGTACACTTAAATATGTGGAAATAGAAAGGTTTCTACCTTGATATTAGTCTTTAAATCTGTATCTAGAAGGCTTACCTAATTTGAGTAGTTTTTTGGAAGTGATGTCCTAACATTGTAGGAGTTTGCAGGTGGAAGCTTCTCTTTAGAGCTTGATGAGCAGTAGCAGCATTGTAACTCTTAAGTATCTTTAATGAGCAGCTGTAGTGAAGTTCTTAACCTTTGTGAGATGGCTGTGTGCCAGGTTTTTAAGGTTAATAAAACTCTATTTTAAGCTGTGAATTATAGAATCATAGGATTGTCTGGGTTGGAAGGGACCTCCAAAGGTCATCCAGTCGTACACCCTCTGCAGTCAGCAGGGGCATCCTCAACTAGATCAGGCTGTCCACAGCCCTGTCGAGCCTCACCTTGAATATCTCCAGGGATGGGACCTCAACTACCACCCTGGGCAACCTGTCCCAGTGTTCCAGCTCCCTCTCTCATCTGGAAGACCACCCATTTTCCTCCTGCATGTAGGAACTAAGCCTGTCTGGGTTGTATTTTTTGTTCTACCTTCCTATTTACAAGCAATTTCTTTTTTTCTAGTCCCTTCTCCACTGTGAAGTGAAGGCTTCAATTCCTAGGTGACTTAAACCTTTGAGTGAAAATCCTTTATGAAGTTGCTGATTTCTGTAACTTCAACCCTGAAAATTGCTTTGAAACACTCACTGCTGATACTTGTAGGCAGGAGCAAGATAAAAAGTGGACCTGGTGTTTACAGAATCACAGTTACAGGATCACAGAATGTAAGGGGCTGGAAGGGACCTCTGGAGATGGAGTCCAACCCCCCTGCCAGAGCAGGACCATAGAATCTAGGGCAGGTCTCACAGGAACACATCCAGATGGGTCTTGAAAGTCTCCAGAGATGGAGAAGTTTGGTTACTTGGGTTTTACATCAGCCCTTTCATGTGATTTGGTCATTTCTAAGTAGTGCTACAGCAAGCCCCCAAGAAAGGTGAAATGTTCCTTGTAAACTCTGCACAGGTTGCCTCCTGTTGGAAGGTGAGCACCCAGGCATGGTGGCCAAGGGAAACAAACTCTTAAATCCCTTTGATTAAACCCAAATGCCTGTGTGTAGTTAAGTTTTTACTTAAAATATAGCAATTACAAGTTGTGCACTCTGCTAAATGCTGTAGTATCTCAGCTGGCTTCTCAACAGCAGTTTTAGCTTAGAGGTGGACTTCTGTCTGGCACTGTAGCACAGACTGTGCTTGATTCTGAGTGTATCCACCAGGCAAAGTGGTTCTCATCTCAGATGATCAGATTTGAAGTGGTTGATATAAACTCTGTTTAGCAGGGTAAACATTTTGTTAGCACTTCTCTCTGGTATAATTTACTCATAAGTTACTGCTTGAAGCATCTGAGCTCTGAGGTGGTCCAAGAATCACAGATTCATAGGAAGGTTTTGTGCTGGAAGGGACCTTAAAGAGCATGAGTCCTTTATTAAAACTTGGACAAGACTTTCAATTAAACTGTAAGCATTCTTTACTTCTAGGTTGTGTGGGGAGTGTTCTTCATCATCGTGGCACTGCTCTTCACTGTCTCTCTGTTCCTGTCCAAGTAAGTACAGTTCAGGTTTGTTTTGTTTTCTTTTCTTTTTAACCACTTAAACCACATAGTTTGTGCCCTAACATCAAAATCAGGGGTGGTTTGCTTCAAGAGTCATCCCACTTCTTGTCTGTGCTGTGTGTCTGTAGCTAGAGCTGTGTTTAACATTCCAAGATCTGTTGAAACTGAGCAAAATGTAGCAAGATGGATTCAAAAAAGGTTCAATATGAGTGCTGGAACATGTCCAGAAAAGGGCCAAGAGGATGATCAGAGGGCTGGAGCATCTCTCCTGTGGGGACAGGCTGAGAGAGTTGGGGTTGCTCAGTTTGGAGGTGAGAAGACTCCAAGGACACCTTCAGGTGGCCATCCAGCATCTGAAGGGGGCCTGCAAGAAAGCTGAGGAGGGACTCTTTAGGATGTCAGGTAGAGATAGGACTGGGGGGAATGGATCCAAGCTAGATGAGGGGAGATTTAGGTTAGATGTTAGGAAGAAGTTCTTCCCCATGAGGGTGGTGAGACACTGGAACAGGTTGCCCAGGAGGTGGTGGAAGCCTCATCCCTGGAGGGTTTTAAGGCCAGGCTGCAGTAAATGGTATGGATAACCTGGTGTTGTTTCCTGGTTTTTTGGAAGCAAGATAGCCAGCTGAATTTCAAGGGAGATTGGCACTGACCAGAAGTCTCAAATGTTGACACATTTAATATTTCAGACTGGGTAAATAAGCTCTAGGATCCTAATCAGGGAAAGGCTAAAATTCCAAGGAGATGCAGAAATCAATATAGCTTTCCATATGACAAGTGTAATGAGTGTGGTGAAGCAAAGTGTGTGTCTCTATAGATAGGAACAAGCTGTCAGGCTCTGGGCTTAGCCAGATTGGGGTTGGTTTTGAGCTGCTGCTGTAAATTAAACTGAGAGATGGGGGCTGCTCTCTTCTTCATAGTATCAGATCATAGAACAAGGGGAATTGGTCTGAAATTGTGTAAGGGGAGGTTTAGGTTGGAGGTTAGGAAAAATTTCTTTCCTGCAGGTGTGGTCAGGCATTGGAACAGGCTGCCCAGGGAGGTGGTGGAGTCCCCATCCCTGGAGGTGTTCAAGAATTGCATGGACATAGCTGTCTGGGACATGGTTTAATGGCTGTGGTGGTGTTGGGTTGAAGGTTGGACTTCATCTTAAAGATCTCTTCCAATTGAAACAGTTCTGTGATTCTATGAGGACAAAGCTCTCTGAGAACCATGATGCTTATCCATTTTTTTCTTAATTGCTGCAGTTTGGACAAAGCTCTGCACTCAGCTGGCTTCAACTCAGGATTTATCATTCTAGGAACTAACCTGACCAATCCATTGAACATGCTGCTACCTGTCCTCCAAAGAGTAAGTAAAAAACCAGAAACCTGGGGGTGTACATATGTCTGGGTGCTCCTCTGTGTCTTCTGCTAAGCTGTCAAAAGAAAGCAAATCATATCCTGGGCTGCATCAAGAGAAGTGTGGCCAGCAGAATGAGGGAGGTGATTCTCCCCCTCTGCTCCACTCTGGTGAGACCTCACCTGGAGCCCTGTGTCCAATTCTGGAGCCCCTGTTAGAAGAAGGATCTGGAGGTGATGGAACATGTCCAGAGAAGGGCCACAAGGATGAGCAGAGGGCTGGAGCTCCTCTTCTGTGAGGACAGCCTGAGAGAATTGGGGTTGTTAAGTCTTGAGAAAACTCTGAGGAGACCTTCCTGTGGCCTTCCAGTATTTCAAGGGGGCTACAAAAGAGCTGGAGAGGGACTTTGTGGTGTCAGGTGGGAGTGGGGGGAATGGAGCAAAACTAGAAGTGGGGAGATTCAGATTGGATGTCAGGAAGAAGTTGTTCCCCATGAGGGAGGTGAGACACTGGCACAGGTGAGGTGGTGGAAGCCTCATCCCTGGAGGTTTTGAAGGCCAGGCTGGATGTGGCTGTGAGCAACCTGCTCTAGTGTGAGGTGCCCATGGCAGGGGGTTGGAACTGGATGAGCCTTGAGGTCCCTTCCAACCCTGACAATTCTATGATCCTGTATGGAAATGTGTTCAGAGATACTCCCAAACACAATGGCTCTGCACTCCTGAAACACTTTTTGCCACTTCAGACTTTCTGAAATGTGCTCTCAGAACTGAATGAAGGACTTCTTGGCCTAAAAAAAACCCCAAACAACACAAAAGTATAAAAGTTCAAAATTAAGGGAAGCTCTCAATTAAGATTGATGCTCAGTTGCTCTCCCAGACTAATTGTGAGACCTTTATTAGCAGCAAGCTCTATTTGCTGCATTTGGAGTGAGCTGAGGAAAACATCTCAATGGAAGGACTCTTCCTAACTCCGATGCTATAAGTAGCAGCTACTTATGAAGCTCTAAGTGGAGGAAGAGCTGATTTTGTACTCGGAATGTTTGCTTGGCTTTTTAACTGCCTTTTTTCTTTTTTTAGCTAGCTTATATTCTGCTTTGAGTGTTTTCTTGCCTTTTAGACTGCCTTTTTTTGCTCTTTTTCTTTTTTAGGTAGCTTATTTTCTGCTCTGAGTGTTTTCTTGCCTTTTTAACTGCCTTTTTTTGTTCTTTTTTTAGGTAGCTTATTTTCTGCTCTGAGTGTTTTCTTATATTTTTAATTTCCTTTTTTTTTTTGTTCTTTTTTAGGTAGCTTATTTTCTTCTCAGTGTTTTCTTGTCTTTTTAACTTCCTTTTTGTTCTTTTTCTTTATTAGGTAGCTTATTTTCTGCTTTGAGTATTTTCTTGTCTTTTTAATTTCCTTTTTTTTGTTCTTTTTCTTTTTTAGGTAGCTTATTTTCTGCTCTGAGTGTTTTCTTGCCTTTTTAACTGCCTTTTTTATTCTTTTTTAGGTAGCTTATTTTCTGCTCTGAGTGTTTTCTTTTTAACTTCCTTTTTGTTCTTTTTCTTTTTTAGGTAGCTTATATTCTTCTCTGAGTGTTTTCTTGCCTTTTTAACTGCCTTTTTTTTTGGTTCTTTTTTAGGTAGCTTATTTTCTGCTCTGAGTGTTTTCTTATATTTTTAATTTCCTTTTTTTTTTGTTCTTTTTTAGGTAGCTTATTTTCTTCTCAGTGTTTTCTTGTCTTTTTAACTTCCTTTTTGTTCTTTTTCTTTATTAGGTAGCTTATTTTCTGCTTTGAGTATTTTCTTGTCTTTTTAATTTCCTTTTTTTTTGTTCTTTTTTAGGTAGCTTATTTTCTTCTCAGTGTTTTCTTGTCTTTTTAACTTCCTTTTTGTTCTTTTTCTTTATTAGGTAGCTTATTTTCTGCTTTGAGTATTTTCTTGTCTTTTTAATTTCCTTTTTTTTCTTTTCTTTTTTAGGTACCTTGTTTTCTTCTCTGAGTGTTTTCTTGTCTTTTTAATTTCCTTTTTTTTCTTTTCTTTTTTAGGTACCTTGTTTTCTTCTCTGAGTGTTTTCTTGTCTTTTTAATTTCCTTTTTTTTTCTGTAATTTCTTTTCTGAGTGTTTTCTTGTCTTTTCAACTGCCTTTTTTGTTCTTTTTCTTTTTTAGGTAGCTTGTTTTCATCTCTGACTGTTTTCTTGTCTTTTTAACTTCCTTTTTGTTCTTTTTCTTTTTTAGGTAGCTTATTTTCTTCTCTGAGTGTTTTCTTGCCTTTTTAACTGCATTTTTGTTCTTTTTTGGGTAGCTTGTTTTCTTTTCTGATTGTTTTCTTTTTAACTTCCTTTTTGTTCTTTTTTAGGTAGCTTATTTTCTTCTGTGAGTATTTCTCTTGTCTTTTTAACTGCCTCTTTTTTTGTTCTTTTTTAGGTAGCTTATTTTCTGCTCTGAATGTTTTCTTGTCTTTTTAACTGCCTTGTTTTTGTTCTTTTTTTTTAGGCAGCTTGTTTTCTTCTCTGAGTGTTTTCTTTTTCTTTTTAACTGCTTTTTCTTTCTTGTTTTAAGGTTTTCCCACTTGATTACATTCTTATTACAACTATTGTGATGTATTTTATCTTCACTTCAATGGCTGGCATTCGAAATATGGGGATATGGTTCTTCTGGATAAGGGTAAGTAGGAGCTGAGTTGGTAACAGTGAGGTGTTTAATACAAACTTACTAAGATCTTTAACAAATGATATTGGCTGAATTATCTTAATTATATTGCTTATATTGACTAAATGGTCATTATTTTAGGTACCCCTTCATAATTACTGCATGTTGCAAATAGAATTTTGTGTCTCTCATGAGTCTGAGAACCTTCTGGTACAATTTTCACTGCTTTTAAAAGGTATCAGCCCAAAGCTGATGCTTGAGTTTGGGTCAGGGGTGTGAGGAAGTAGGGGGGAGCCCTGCCACCACTCCCCTCAAGCCTTTCATCCCCACACTGTCACATCTCCTGCCTCCAGGTTCAGCTGAACCCTGACCTGGGCTAAACACAGAGGCCAGGGGAGTCTCCTCTTCATAGGTTACTATTAAGGTTTCAAAGTTCTCTCTTGTTTATAGGATAAAGAGTAAGACTCTTCACAGGAATGGAGCAGGCTTCAGCTGAGGCCTGGAGGGCAAAGATCACAGGATGTTAGGGGTTGGAAGGGACCTCTGGAGATCTTCTAGTCCAACCCCCCTGCCAGAGCAGGACCATAGAATCCAGCACAGGTCACACAGGAATGCATCTAGATGGGTTTTGAAAGTCTCCAGAGAAGGAGACTCCACAACCTCTCTGGGCAGCCTGCTCCAGTGCTCTGTGACCCTCACAGTGAAGAAGTTCCTCCTCATGTTGAGGTGGAACCTCCTGTGCTGTAATTTCTATCCATTGTCCCTTGTCCTATCCCAGGGTGCAACTGAGCAGAGCCTGTCCCCTCCCTCCTGACCCCCAGCCCTCAGATAGACATTGATTAAATCTCCAGACTGAAAAGCCCCAGGGCTCAGCCTCTCCTCATAGGGCACTGCTCCAGTCCCTCCATCATCCTGGTAGCCCTCCCTTGGACTCTCTCCAGCAGATCCCTATCCCTCTTGAACTGGGGAGCCCAGAACTGGATGCAGTATTCCAGGTGATGCTCAGCAGGGCAGAGTAGAGAGGGAGAGAAGCTCCCTGGATCTGCTGGACACACTCCTCTGAATGCACTTTACTCAGCCTTACCGAGATGTGTTTATCCTCTACACAACAGAGGAGAGCTTTTAAACCTTGGTAGTAAAACATTCAGGCTGCTTAATTAACCCATCAGGGTGCCAGGGGAGGTTTGGATGGAATATTAGGAAAGGTTTCTTTCCATAAGGGGTAGTCAGGCATTGGAACAGGTGGTGGAGTCAGCCTGGAGGCACACAAGAAATGTGTGGCCATGGCACTTTGGGCCATGGTGGTATTAGGTTGATGGTTGGATTTGATCTTCATTAAAAAAAATATATATTTTTTCTTTTTTCATTCTGTTAATGTTTTTTTTTCTGTTTTCTGCCTTCAGCTGTATAAAATCAGACGAGGGAAAACTCGACCCCAAGCACTTTTGTTTCTCTGTATGATACTTCTGCTGATAGTTCTCCATACAAGCTACATGATCTACAGTCTTGCTCCTCAGTATGTCATGTATGGAAGCCAAAAATACCTGGTGCAGGTGAGATGTTACACTTTTATTTAAAACAACATAAAAAAAAAAAACAAAAAAACAATCCTATGTTTTGTACCAGAAATGTGTTTTGGTTTTGGGTTTGGTTTGGAGTTTTTTTTGTGACTGTTAAAGCCAGGCCTGTTCTCAGTTTTGAAGACTCTTGTAGCTAGGATTTTTTAACTACTGCTTGGCCCCACCTTGAATCCTGCCTCCAGTTCTGGTGTCCCCAGCAGGAGAAGGACACAGAGCTGCTGGAGTGAGTCCAGAGGAGGCCACAAAGATGATCCAAGGGCTGGAGCAGCTCTGCTGTGAGGACAGGCTGAGGGAGCTGGGGGTGTGCAGCATGGAGAAGAGAAGACTCTGGGGGGAACCTTAGAGCTTCCTTTCAGTGCCTGAAGGGATCTTGCAGGAAGGCTGCAGAGGAACTTTTCCTAAGGGTGTCCAGAGACAGGCCCAGGCGGAATGATTTGAAGCTGAGGGAGAGCAGGGTTAGACTGCAGCTGAGGAAGAAGTTCTTCAGCATGTGGGTGGTGAGACTCTGGAACAGGCTGCCCAGGGAGGTTGTAGATGCCTCCTGCCTGGGGGTGTTCAAGGCCAGGCTGGATGTGGCCCTGAGCAGCTGAGTCTCCTTGTAAGGTGTCCCTGTCCATGGCAGGGAGGTTGGTATAGATGATCTCGGAGGTCCTTCCAAGCCCAGCACTTGGGCTGCTGTCTGGGGTGTAAGTGTAAATTTAACAAAGCAATTGAGCCAGAGGGGTTAGGGTAAGGAATTTCAGTGGGACTGAAGTAGCTGGGGGCTGCTTTGAGCATTTGGCATACTCCTGATTTTGCAGAAGGCAAAATCAAGCAGTAGGGCAACACCCTGCTTTAAAAAAAAATCTAATCCCCCCCCGACCTTCTGCAGCTGAAAAGATTCACTAAACTGTGTGATTTACCACTCTAAATCCTGCAATGTTAAGCAGAGTAGATGCAGAATACTTGGATTACAAGGAGAAATTGAAGTAGTGTTAAACATGCTGGAGAAGAGGAACCTCTGATCAGTTCCAGCATGCTGAAGAGGCTGGGGTAGAATTGGCACTGCAGGAAGCAATGCACTCAATAAATGCTACTCTTCTGCTGTCTTTGCATCTAAATGGTGCCTAATCATGGGAAGTTGGTCATCCTGATACCAATCCAAGCACAATAATGGAATCACTGTAGAGGACTTAAGTATTTACTTAGAAAGTGTAATGGGTTTTTTATTAGATTGTTATGTTAGATATAGCTAAGACAAAATAAATATGCTGAGGCATTTCTAAATTGGCTCAAGTTGGCAGAAGTAGGGTAGCAGCAGCAAGAAACTAAGCTGGAGAATGCTTGAGGGAAGCAGTCTGCTTCTGTGGGGAGTTTACATAAGACCCCTGGCAGGATTACTTGCTGTGTATCTAGCCTAGAACACCCTCTAGCTGGATCTGAATTAAATATGAGCTCAAGTCCTTGCAAAAGGTGACTTGGGGGTTGATTTTTTTTTTTACTTAGTTTTTGATATTGCAGGCTGCAGGTCTCTTAAGTTACACTGCAGAACCTGGTGGGTGGAAGAGTGGGAAGGACAATTTCATTAAGGATCCTCCTACCAGGCAAGTCCCTAAACCTTTAGTGACCTGAGAAAAGAATCCTCCATGCTAAAGCATGCAGAGACAGAGAGAGAGGCAGAAGTTGGATGGAGACAGAGAGAGAGGGAAATAACCAAGGGTGTAGCTAGCAGTTGGCTTTGCTTTATGCATAAGAGCCAGCGGTGTGCTGAGGTGGCCAAGAAGGCCAATGGCATCCTGGCTTGTGTCAGAAATAGTGTGGCCAGAGGTCTAGGGATGTGGTTTGTCCCCTTCTGTTCAGCAGAGGTGAGGCCACACCTTGAGTATTGTGTTCAGTTCTGGGCCTCTCACTTCAAGAAGGACATTGGGGTGCTGGAACATATCCAAAGAGCAACTAAGCTGGTGAAGGGTGAACAGAATTCTTATGAGGAGCAGCTGAAGGAACTGGGGTTGCTTAGTCTGGAGATAAGGAGGCTGAGGGAAGACCTCCTTGCTCTCTACAGCTCCCTCAAAGAAGGTTGGAGTGAGGTGGGGGTTGGTCTCTTCTCACATGCAGTAGGTGACAGGACAAGAGGAAACAGCCTCCAGCTGTGCCAAGGGAGGCTCAGGTTGGGTATGAGGGAAAATTTCTTCACAGCAAGGGCTGTCAGGCATTGGAACAGGCTGGCCAGGAGTGGAGGTGCTTAGAATATGCCTGGGTGTGGTGCTTAGGGAGATGGTTTAGCACCAGCCTTGGTTGACTTAGAGAATGGTTGCACTTAATCATCTCAGAGGTGTCTTCCAGCCTGCACAGTTCTATGTTCCTGCCATTCTAGATGGCAATGTTTCAGTGTCCTGGTGCTGCTGGGACAGAACCCCAGGTCCTCCATGGCTGCACTCCATCAGTCAGCCTGGGCACCTAACTCCAGCTGGCACCCAGGTATAGCCCAGACCATCAGCATCACACTCACAATAAAGGGGGAAGTTTGCTGAGGATGGGGGGACCCTGCTGCTTGGGCTCTGCTGGCCCCTACTTGGGCCCTGCTCGGGCTCTGCTTCCCCTGCTCGGGCCCTGCTTGGGCTCTGCTTCCCCTGCTTGGGCCCTGCTTGGGCTCTGCTTCCCCTGCTCGGGCCCTGCTTGGGCTCTGCTTCCCCTACTTGGGCTCTGCTT
>VXBD01008140.1:2885-39719 GCA_013399975.1 Indicator maculatus | reverse complement strand
ACCCCTGCTTGGGCTCTGCTCACCCCTGCTTGGGCTCTGCTCCCCCTGCTTGGGCTCTGCTCACCCCTGCTTGGGCTCTGCTGGCCCTGTTTGGGCTCTGCACCCCCTCCTTGGGCTCTGCACCCCCTCCTTGGGCTCTGCACCCCCTCCTTGGGCTCTGCTCCCCCCTCCTGGGCTGCTTTCCTGTTCAGTGTGAGTGCTGTACCTTCTGCCGGGCAGAGTATAACTTTAAATCCCCCATACTGGCATTGGGATCAGGGTTGTTTTTTTTTTTTGTTTCATTAAGTCAGTTTCCACTTCAACCCACAGATTTTCCTCTCCTTTTCTCTCCTCCTGCTCCTGTGCTGGGCAGGGGTCATAGAGTGGTAGAGTAAGTGCTAGAGTTTAGCCCCAGGTACAGGCTCCAGGCAGAGCTTCAATTAAATGCAATGTGTTGATATTGAGGGGGTGGAGGAAGGTTGGGACTTCAAACAGCTACCATGCAGGTGGGTTTTATGGCATCCTCTGAATGCAGAGATGAAGTTCATCATGAAAAGGGTCAAGAGAAATGAAGCACAGCAGCAGGCAGGTTGGGTCATTCAAACAGCTATTGAAATACAATCCTGATCAGCACTGCAAGGAGGATTAGCTGCAAGGATTGAGTAGGGCTACAAGTTTTCATTTGAAGGATTAAATTGTTCCAAGGCAAGATTAGCTGGCCTGGATCTTCAGCTTCTCACTTCCCATTACACAGAGCTGTGTTTGAAGTGCCTAATATGTGAGAGGGGCTAGGGATGTGCTGTTCTTGTTAAAACAACCCAGAGCATGAGGAACTTGCTGCTAAATTACATCTGGGCTGCTCTGGCATGCCAAGGAAATGAAAGGGTTTCAGACAACATCCTCTCAAAGATCCTTTTCAGACTGCACCAGAGACCTTTTCTGTCTGCCTCCCCCTGATACCTGCCTGGGATGTTGTGGTGGTTTGAAATGGGGAAAGAGATGATGGGTGCTGGAGATGGAGTGGCAGGATTTGTCTGTGGATGCTAGCAGTGAAGAAACTCTTTCAAGAGTTATGATTTTGGTTGTTAGGGAACTGGGGAGTCATGCACAGGGACTGGGCAAGTGAAAATGAACTTGTGCACAAGGGGCCTGATGATGGAAACTCTCTGCACCATTTTGCTTGGACTTGCTGCATTTGTGGGTGACACTAAACTGGGTGGCAGTCTTGATCTGCTGGAGGATAGGAAGGCTCTGCAAAGGGATCTGGACAGGCTGGATTGATGGCTGAGGTCAGTTGTATGAGGTTCAGCAAGGCCAAGTGCTGGGACCTGCACTTGGGTCACAACCACCCCAGGAATGCTCCATTATTGGGGCAGAGTGGTTGGAAAGTTGTCCAGTAGAGAAGGAGCTGGGGGTGCTGATTAACAGCCAGCTGAACATGAGCCAGCAGTGTGCTCAGGTGGCCAAGAAGGTGACCAGCATCCTGGCATGGATCAGGAATGGGGTGGCCAGCAGGAGCAGGAAAGTGATTTTGTTCCTGTGCTGGGCACTGGTGGGGCTGCACCTTGAATTCTCAATTCACTTTTGGGGCCCTCACTCCAAGAAAGACACTGAGGGGTTGGAGCATGTCCAGAGAAGGACAACAAAGCTGGGGAAGGGTCTGGAGAACAGGGCTGGGGAGGAGCAGCTAAGAGAACTGGGGGTGTTCAGTGTGGAGAAGAGGAGGCTGAGGGGAGACCTCATTGCTCTCTACAGCTTCTCCATAGTATCAGGTGATAGAACAAGAGGAAATTGCCTCAAGTTGCACCAGAGGAGGTTTAGGTTGGAGATTAGAAAATACTTCTTGACTGCAAGAGTGGTCAGGGATTGGCACAGGCTGCCCAGGGAGGTGGTGGAGTCCCCATCCCTGGAGGTGTTCCAGCAACCTGTGGCCATAGCACCTGGGGAGATGATTTGATGGCCACAATGGTTGGACTCAGTGATCTTGGTAGTGTTTTCCATCCCAAACAGTTCTGTGATTCCATGGTTTCCCCTGCTCCCTCAGCACAGACAGCTGCACATTTCCAAGAACCCCTCTCTCAGCCACACTGTGCAGAAGCAAGCCATAAAGAAGGCAGGTTCCAAGTCAGCTCAGAGGGTGGGTGGGCTGACAAACATCTGTGTCAGGATCTGGTGGCTCACAACAAGGCAGTGTTTAAGAGGAGCACTTCCCCCTTTTGCTCTACAGCAATTCCCAGGCTGGTAACCTGTCAAACTCATTTGTAAGCAGACTCTGTCATGATGCATTAGACAGGTTAGAATCCTCTTTGAATCCTGGAAGTGTTTCCTGTGGAGGCTGTTGCTCTTGACAAGACCTTTTAGCTTTGAAGTGCTGTCAGCTTTTCCTGGTAATTGAATGTGTGTAGAAAAATGGAGCTCCTCTGAGGCAGCCTCAGCTAGACCTGGGCTACTTGCTTTGCTTAACTCTTTCACCATTGGAGTCTCCCCAGCATGTGTCCCCAGTTTAATCCAAAGTGTCTTCAGCTTTGAAGTTTCATTTCATTTGGAAACAGATTGCTTTAAAGAAAAAGAAAAGAACACCTCCAGGGTGGTGGCTCCAGTTTCATTTGGATGAAACTTCAGGGCCAGCTTCCATAGTTCTTCACTGAGGAGCCCTTGGTTTCATCTCTTCAGACAACCTTTGTAACAGCTGATGGCACCAAACCCCATCCCAAAGCATCCAGATTCAGCTGCTCCTGCTTTAAGCACCTTCCTGGGACTCAACCCCAAGGTTCACAGTGGTGTGGTCTTCTCCTGCTTGTCTTCACTGAATCTCCAAGCTTGGTATTCATTAGAAGATTTGTGAATCCAAGATGATCTTGATCACCTTGCCAGTACCTCTACCAAAGGGAATAACTGCTGGTTTTGCTGGAGTGTCACAAATGAGCCCTCACAGAGACATCACACAGCTGGTTTTGTACTTGCTTGGCAGCTGGCTGGTGGCTTCCACACCTGGCTCTTCCAGGACTGCTGCTGTTGCTGTGAAAATAGAAGGATGTGTTGCTTGTGGTGTCTGCTGAGGCTTCCTCAACTACTGCATGGCTAATGAAATGAACAAGTTTTGGGTCTTATGTGATAACAGATTGCTTTAAAGAAAAAGAAAAGGTCTTGAACACCTCCAGGGATGGTGACTGCAAGAAACAGGTGGATATGGAACCTGGGTCAGAGTTTAATGGCCATGGTGGTGTTAGGTTGAAGGTTGGACTTGATGATCTTAGAGGTCTTTTCCAACCCAAACAACTCTATGATCTCTTAAACAGTTTCTTTATAGCCATGCACAATGGTGAAGTGTTCTGTCCACATCCAGGCTACCTTTGCAGCTTTGTAGCAGAAGTGGAACTTGGCCCCTTGCTATTTCTGTTCCCCAAGGCCAATATTTTCTCCATTTGTCTAAAAGGAAGACCATCCAGGCCAGGCTGGATGTGGCTCTGGGCAGCCTGATCTTGTGTGAGGTGTCTCTGCCCATGGCAGGGGGGTTGGAACTGGATGATCCTTGAGGTCCCTTCCAACCCTGACAATTCTGTGATGTTTCTACCTAGTGGACCTGTAGGACTTGGCTGACCCAGACAGGATGGCCAGCACTTGCCATAGGTGACACTGATGATTTTCCCTGGTTGAGGCCCAGAGCAGCAGCTGCCAGTTCCTGTCCTCAGCCTTCACACAGATCAGTCAGAGGAGTGGAGCTAAAACGCAGGACACTGAGGAGAAGGACTTGGGGGTGTCAGCTGATGGAAATCTCAGGATGAGCTGGCAGCTCTGTGCTGGGCTGCATCCAAAGCAGTGAGAGCAGCAGCACAGGGAGGGGATTCTGCCCCTCTGCTCTGGTTTCTTCAGAGGGCTTCCTAGTTAGGAAATGATGATGGTCAAAGTAGATGAGGGACACTTTGAATTAGTGTGTGAAGACACCAACAAAGGATTTGTCTTGGACTCTGCTAGAAGTTGTCACTGATGATTCAAAAGTAGAAAATCATAGAGTTATTTAAATTGGGAAAGCCCTCTAAGATCATCCAGTCCAACCATCAACCTAACACCAGCATGGCCATCAAACCATGTCCCAAAGTGCCATGGCCACAGGTTTCTTGGAACACCTCCAGGGATGGTGTCTCCACCACCTCCCTGGGCAGCCTGTGCCATTAGGGTGACTCCATCACCTCTTTGGGTAACCTATTCCAGCACCTCACCAGTTCATGTGGTATACAGAGCTGATGTAGTTTCTGAAAGGGTCAGAATCCAAAGGTTTGAGATGTCTGACTAGGAATGTTTGGGTTTCTAGGAGCTCATCATAATTTGTCTTTCTCCCCTCTGGCTATCTATTGGATACTGCTGGAGGAGATGATCTGTAAGGTGCCTTCCAACCTAAGCCTTTCTGTGATTCTCTTGTCAGGCCTTTAGGTTTTCATCATGACCCCTAGCACAGTTCACTTCTGGTGTAAGCACTTCAGCACCAACTTCAATTCCAGAGAAATGAAGTTTTTATTTTTCATGAGCCTACAGAAGGAACACAGGCTGCTCATTTTGCTCTGAATGAAAGCATCTTTAGAAATGTTCCATGTTGCACCACTTGCTGTCCTCTGCATGTACAGTTCAAGAACAATCTGAATCCTCTTGAATATTGTAAGAGGTTTGTCTAAGCCTCTTTTAGAAAGTTAATAATTTATTGGGGGATGCCTCAGGGACTGCTCTTGTGCATGGAAGAACATTGCTGGTGGGCTGGTGCACTAACTGTCTGTGTGTATCCTGCAGAGTAATAAGACACTGGATGGCCAGCCAGGGAATGTGACATTTGTGTCTAAGGACTGTGATGCAGATGCACCTGAAGGTAAGAGAACTTCATTTCTTTTATTTCTCATGTGACACAGGCAATCCACAGCTCCATCTCTTCCTGGTGTTCCTTTGCTTTGCTCTCAGATGAAGCTTTGATGCATAGCTGTCACAGAACGTTATGGGCTTGGAAGAGACCTCTGGAGATCATCCAGTCCAACCCTCCTGCCACAGCAGGATCACCTTGGCCAGGCCTTTAAAGTCTCTCTCTGTCTCCATGCCACTTCTGCCTCTCTCTCTCTGTCTCCATGCCACTTCTGCCTCTCTCTCCCTGTCTCCATGCCACTTCTGCCTCTCTCTCCCTGTCTCCATGCCACTTCTGCCTCTCTCTCCCTGTCTCCATGCCACTTCTGCCTCTCTCTCCCTGTCTCCATGCCACTTCTGCCTCTCTCTCCCTGTCTCCATGCTACTTCAACCTCTCTCTCCCTGCCTCCATGCCAAGCTAGGAATGAGTTTTATCCTGGCTTCATTAAAAAAACAGCTAATTGAAATCATGCTGGATGTTTTTGTTCCCTCTCCCCTTCTTTTCCCTCTGGATGCAAACACTTTTTGAATCATTGGCCCTGCACTTGCCTTGGCAGTGCTGGCACTGCTCTTTAAGGTCACCATCGATTTGCCTTGGCTGCTTTGGTATCTTGGTTTAAAAACACCAAGCTCAACAAAAGATTTATGGCTTCCAGAATGGTCCAGAGTTTTCCTTTTTTGTTTTTTTCCCCTGAGTGAAGCTCTCCATTGTTCTCACTCTGGCAAAATTTCAGCTCCTCTCCCTGCAAAGAGGAGTTGAGTTCTCTGTGCAATTTATGTACTTACAAAAGGCTTGGCAGGTTTGGGTTGTGGGGTTTTTTTTATCTGATAGGTAAGTTGTCCTCCTGTATTCTCATCAGTATTTCATGGCTACTGAATTCTGAGTGTGCTCCTAGAAGATCTTAGCACCTTCTCAGATTGTCTTTTCCCTGCTTGTGTCAACACTATTTAATTTTAAGCAATTTTTGGACTAGGGGAGGGAACTGGACCATTGGCTTGTTCTTCCCACTCTGCCAGGCTGTGGTCTGCTTTGCAGAGTGGTTCCTCTGTGTTTAGTCTTCAGATTTAACATGTAGGTGATAGTCTCATTCACAGAATCATGGAATGGTTTGGGTAGGAAGGGATCATCCAGTTCTAACCCCACTGCCATGGGCAGGGGCACCTCCCACCAGCCTCATCCACCCTGGCATTGAACATCTCCAGGGATGGAGCATCCACAGCCTCCCTGAGCAACCTGTTCCAGTGTCTCCCCACCCTCACTGGAAAGAATTTCTTCTTCCAGTCTCAATCTCCCTTCTTGCAGCTTCTATCCATTCTCTCCTATCACAACAAGCTCTTGACAACAAGTCAGATGTGTCTCCACGTTTTTCTGGGCTGGTCCCAGGAGAGTACTTTAAAGAATTTCTTCCTAATAATTCAGTCTAAATCTGCCCTCCTCAAGCTTCAATCTATTCCTTCTCATCCTATCACTACAAGCCCTGGTAAAAAGCCCCTCCCCAGTCCCTCTATAAGGTGTCCCTGGTGGTTTGTATCATTTCCCAGGGGGGATGGAGTTTTGTCCCATCTCCTCCCTCATGCTTTGAATAAATCATTCATCCCTCCTTATTTGTGCTGGCTGTTTTAAGTCTTAATGTCATTTTTTTAAGAGGGCTTTCTGGTTTGTCAGCTGTAATACTTGGATTTATATCTGAACTGCCAGATTTCTGTGTTTTGGTTTTTTTTCTTTTTTTTTTTTTCAAAACAGAACCTTGAGTTTAGGAGAGCAGAATCTGTGGGCTTTAAAAATGAGCCCACTCTGAACAGGTTGTACAGATCTTTGTTTCCTGTAAATACCTTCCTGGCTTGGCTGGTGTTTGCTGCAAGAGGAGGATGCTCACTGGCATCAGTCAGCTCATTAGTCTTGCCTGTGCTGGGAGTGCTTCAAGTAGTCTGAATTCCTCAGGCTTTGCTGCTTCATTACAGGAACTGGGGACTGAACTAAACTTCCTAAATTCCACCTATGCTTGGTGATCATAGAATCAGTCAGGGTTGGAAGGGACCACAAGGATCATCCAGTTCCAACCCCCCTGCCATGGGCAGGGACACCTCACACTACATCAGGCTGGCCAGAGCCTCATCCAGCCTGGCTGCAAACACCTCCAGGGATGGAGCCTCAACCACCTCCCTGGACAACCCATTCCAGGCTCTCACCACTCTCACAGTAAAGAACTTCTTCCTCATGTCCAGTCTGAATCTCCCCACTTCCAGCTTTATTCAATACTCTGCATGATTGTTTTTCTTTTTCCTAATTTGCTTGGATTAATGGAAACTCTACAGCTGATGCTTAAAATTAGTCTTCTGCTGAGCATTAAAGAGAGTGTGTCCAGCAGATTGAGGGAGGTTCTCCTCCTCCTCTCCTCTGCTCTGCTCTGGTGAGACTGCATCTGGAATATTCTGTCCAGTTCTGGGCCCCTCAGCTCAAGGAGGACCTCAGGGAACTGCTTGAAAGAGAGCAAAGCTACAAAAATGATAGAGTGGAACATCTTCCTTAGGAGGAGAGCCTGAGGGAGCTGAGGGCTCTGTAGCTTGGAGAGGAGGAGCCTGAGAGGTGACCTCATTGCTGTTGATAAAGATGTGCAGGGGGAGTGCCCAGAGGCTGGAGCCAGGCTCTGCTGGGTGATGCCCAATGCCAGCACAAGGGGCAGTGGTGGAAGTTGAGGCATAGGAAGTTCCATGGGAACAGGAGGAAGAATTTCTTCCCTGTGAGTGTGACAGAGCCCTGGAGCAGGCTGCCCAGGGGGTCTGTGGAGTCTCCCTCTCTGAAGATATTGAAAACCCACTTGGATGTGTTCCTGTGGGATCTGCTCCAGGTGATCCTGCTCTGGCAGGGGGGTTGGACTGGATGATTTTTTTGAAGTTCCTTCCAACCCCTAACATTCTGTGATTCTGTGATTCTGTGATGTTATTGACTGCTCTGATAGTGGGATTTCTTTATCTGTTTATCTGTATAAACCACTGAACTGAATCTAAATGCAAATATGGATTTGTTTCCTGAGCGCTTACTGCACTTTTCCTTTATTTAAACTGAATTAATTCCAGCAGGTGTTTTTTCCTTCAACATAAAGCAGAGTCTGACTTTTTAGTGGCTGTGCTGATAAGCTCATAGCTATCTGCTTTGTCTTATTGAATACTCTTGATGCTGTAGATAGGATTTCTACTTGAAGTACTTTTTTCTGAGACGGTAGAAGAGTCCTGATTCCATCCTGTAGCAACTAATACTCTGAGAAAACTTCAATCCTTTTAAAACTTCAGGTTTTAATGGGCAGTGCTTTCTGTAAGTGTATTTGAAAGATGTTTGGCTTGATGAAAAGGACAATTACACTTTCTGGGCAAACTGAAGGCAATTAAAATTCTCTCCAGTGAGGGTGGGGAGACACTGGAACAGGTTGCCCAGGGAGGTTGTGGACACCACCTCCTTGGAGGTGTTCAGGGCCTGGTGGATGAGACCTTGAGCAGCCTGGGCTTGGTGGAAGGTGTCCCTGCCCATGGCAGTGGGGCTGGCACTGGATGATCTTTCAGGTCCCTTGCAATCTAAACCATTCTATGACTATCTAGCTATGAAAAGACAATCTTACCAAATCCACACTGAAGTGTTTAGGGTTAAATACCCTCAATCCCTGGGTTGAATCCCTGGGGCTGTTTAGTCTGGAGAAGAGAAGACTGAGAGGGGATCTGATCAATGTCTATCAATACAGACCAGCCTGATGTAGTGTGAGGTGTCCCTGCCCATGGCAGGGGGTTTGGAACTAGATGATCCTTGTGGTCCCTTCCAACCCTGACTGATTCTATCAATAGCTGAGGGGTGGGTGTCAGGAGGAGGGGCCAGGCTCTTTTGGGTGGTGCACAGTGATAGGACAAGGAACAATGAGTTCAAACTTGAACAGAGAAGATTTCACATCACCAGAGGAGAAACTTCTTGACAGTGAGGGTGACAGAGCCCTGGAGCAGGCTGCCCAGGGGGGTTGTGGAGTCTCCTTCTCTGGAGGCTTTCCAACCCCACCTGGCTGCATTCCTGTGCAGACTCCCCTGAGTGATCCTGCTCTGGCAGGGGGGTTGAACCTGATGATCTCTGGAGGTCCCTTCCAATCTCTGATATACTGTGAGACTGTGAAATATATAATTTGTGGGGGAGTTCAGCATTTTATTGCCTGCTTTCCTGCAGCAAAAGCTTGCATTTATCTGCTCCTGTTGTGCAGGAGCTGAACCTGCTTTCTGCTGGATGCCAGAGGCCATAGTAGCTTAGCTACATGCAACAGTCCAGAAGCCAAACTGCAGTGGAATAGGCTACATCTTACAACTCAATCAAGCACCTCCTTTTCCCAGTTCCATTTAAACAGCTTGCCCCAAAGGCTCTGTTCTGATTAGCATAGTTTTTTTTTTATTAAAGCTTTGAAAGCAGCCTGTTGGAGCAGCACATTCAAACCATTTGTTATAGGCAAGCCCAGCAGTTTTCACTGCTGGATCCAGGAGGATCCATGGGATCATTATCTTCCAGGACTAATGCCAGCTGAGCTGTTGGGTCCACAGCTCAGTTAAGCCTAAGGTGAAGCAAAGGAGTTCAATGACTTGATTTAAGAGTGGACTAAGCACTGAAAACTTGGTGGAGGATTAGCTGAAGATTGATGAGGTCTAATGTAAATGAGGATTGACTCAGGTGGAAGCCTCTATGCAAGGCTTTTCCCAACCTTAATTATGAGATCTGATAAACACCATCTGTCTCTCTTTCTCTACTAGAAAACCAGGAAAGCTTTTTTTTTTTCTTTTTGCTTAAGCATCATTCACTTTAAATGCCTAAGATGCTATAAATCCCCTTTGGAGTCTCTGAGTTCTTAATTAGGGGAAGAAGCCTTACCTGATGTTTCTAAATGCTGAGGGCAATGTCAGACATGCTCCAAAGGCCAACTGCATGTCCAGTGGGAAAAGAAAAGTTATCTCCATGTGTCTTAGACAGCAAACTGTAACTACAGCTGGTGAAGCTACATGCAGAAGGTTCTTGTTCCTGAGGGTTGGGGAACATGCATCAGGTTGCCCAGGGAGGTGGTTGAGGTCCCATCCCTGGAGATAGTCAAGGTGAGGCTGGACAGGGCTCTGGACAACCTGATCTAGTGGAGGATGTCCCTGCTGACTGCAGAGGGGGTTGGACTGGATGCCTTTGGAGGTCCCTTCCAACTCCAAACATTCTATGATCTTCCAGTACAGCTTGCCCAATAAAGAAGATCAATTCATGAAGATGGTCACTGCCTGGACATCTTGCAGCTAGGTTGGATGAATGACACTGGACTGGGCAGATTCTACCTAAACTGGTGGAGAGAGGAGCCTGTGTGGATGGCAGTCAGGTGCATCACAAATTGCATGTGTGAAGGAGGCAGAGGATGTGAGAGGGTGGGAAGGAAGCCATTGGTTTCAGAGCACCATCAGTGAGAAAATTCTTCAGTCACAGCCAGCTTCTTTAAAGCAATGTCCCAGTGGCTCTCTCAACTTTGACTCCTTAATGACAGTCAGAACTGGATTTGTTCTCTAGAGAAGCGCAAAGCTTTCCAGCACTGGAAGTTTGCCCTACTTTGTCAGGTGCTTCTCTACAGACAGAATATGAGGGACTCAGTGTTGGGATAGTAGGAGGTCAAGATCAGGCTGTTAAAAGCTCTCCTTTCTTCCCATTCTCCAAGCTCTTTCCATGGAGCATGATTTCAGGATGGGGAAAATGATGAATCCTTTGTACAGAGGACAGACTTCCTTCTTAGGTGGTCCCCTGAAGACAGTGTGAGGCAAGTGGAAAGGAGATGTCAAAAATGAGGTTCCCCCTGAAGGCCAGGTGGTGTGGTGCAGTTTCAAGGAGGAGTCTGAAAATAGCGTAAGGATAAGGTTGTCCCAGGCTGACACTAGGAAGCATGTGAGGGAGCTAATGGAATGAACAAAAATGGTCTGGGATGCTGTGTCCAGTTCTGGGCTCCCCAGTTCAGGAGGGACAAGGAAGTACTGGAGAGAGTCTTGCAGGGAGCCACTCAGATGATGAAGGGACTGGAATTTCTGACTTAGAGGCTGAGGAGAGCTGGGGCTTTGCAGCCTGGAGAAGAGCAAACTGAGGAGGGATCTCTGTCATGCTGCTCATAGTAGCTACAGGACAAGTGTCAGGAGGATGGAGCCAGACAGGACAAAGAGTAATGGACACAAACTGGATCTCAGGAGATTCCATGTGAACATAAAGAAAAAAAATCTTCCCTTTGAGAGTGGCAGAGCCCTGGAGCAGCCTGCCCAGAGAGGTTGTGGAGCCTCCTTCTTTGGAGGCATTCCAAACCCACCTGGTCACGTTCCTGTATGGTTTACTCTGGGTGATGCTGCTCTAGCAGGGGGATTGAACTCTGGATGATCTTTAGATCTTGCCCAGGGAGGTGGTGGAAGCCTCATCCCTGGAGGTTTTTAAGGCTAGCCTGGATGTGGCTCTGAGCAAGCTGACCTAGTGTGAGGTGTCCCTGCCCCTGGCATGAGGGGATTGGAATTAGAATCATAGAATCAGTCAGGGTTGGAAGGGACCTCAAGGATCATCCAGTTCCAACCCCCCTGCCATGGGCAGGGACACCTCACACTGGATCAGGCTGGCCAGAGCCTCATCCAGCCTGGCTGCAAACACCTCCAGGGATGGAGCCTCAACCACCTCCCTGGACAACCCATTCCAGGCTCTCACCACTCTCACAGTGAAGAACTTCTTCCTCATGTCCAGTCTGAATCTCCCCACTTCCAGCTTTATTCCATATTCCTTGAGGTCCCTTCCAACCCTGACAATTTAATGGTTCTATGATTCCATGTCCCTTCCAACCTCCACCATTCTGTGGTTCTCTGTGTATCTATGATGGATTATGCTTCCTGACTGCTTGCTTTCTGGAATCTCACTTCCATGTTCATCCCTAGGGTGTTGTTTTCAATAGCTCTGCCTTTAAGAATTCAGGATCTTCATGGGAGACTCAGAAAAAAAAAAAAAAACACCCTTCTGGCAGCAGTTCAAACTGAAGTCAGTCATTTCAAGGCAAGAAATAGCAATTACATGGCTTGTGCATGAGCACTTCTGGCCAGTGATGGTGTAATTAACAAATTGCATGTAGGGTGTCCAAAGCTATCTAGTTTCAGGAGCACAAAGAACACTTTTCTCCTCTGCAGGCTGATCCAATTATTGCTTTCCCCTAAAATTGAAAAAAAAAAAAAAAAAGGACATTATCTCTGTTGGGAATTAATGTGGCTTCAGTTGTTAGTCCTTGGTTAATGCTCTGCCTGTTCATTATCCACATGGCCTTGTAGCATGAGGGGGGTTCCCTTTACCCAAAGGTATTTAGGAAACATCAAAATCAAGTCATCCTTTAAACTGAGGAACAAATGAGATGGACAGGCTTAGCTCTTGGAATCCCATGAAATGTTTTTTTTTTTTCCTCTGGTCTGTTAATGCATTCAAATCTTGGCACCCTCAGGGGTTCTCTGTAGCCAAACTAACACACAACTCTTACAGCTGGGTGCAGTCTCCCACTGCAGGGCCACAGCTGTGCTAGGAGGAACTTCAAATCTAAAATGGCAGAAAAGACTGAGAGCTGGTGGAGCAAGGCTGGTGATCAGAGAGCTGGAGAACCTTTCCTCTGAGAACAGGCTGGAAGAATCAAGGCTGTTCAGCCTGGAGAAGAGAAGGCTCCAGGGAGACCTTAGAGCAGCCTTCCAGGACCTGAAGGGGGCTACAGGAGAGCTGGGGAGGGACTTTCTACAAGAACTTGTAGTGATAGGATGAGAAGGAATGGATTGAAGCTTGAGGAGGGGAGATTTAGACTGGAGATTGGGAAAAAATTCCTTTCACTGAGGGTGGTGAGACACTGGAACAGGTTGCCCAGGGAGGCTGTGGATGCCTCCTCCCTGGAGGTGTTCAAGGGCAGGTTGGATGAGGCCTTGAGCAACCTGGGCTGGTGGAAGAGTCCCTGCCCAAGGCAGGGGGGTTTGGAACTAGGTGATCTATGAGGTCCTTTCAAGGTATATCACCACCCTTGCTGTGTTTGTCTTCTGAGCAGGCTGCCCAGGGAGATGATGGAGTCAACATCCCTGGAGGTGTTGAAGAAATGTGTGGCCATGGCTCTTTGGGAGATAGTTTAGTGGCCACAGTGGTGTTGGGTTGAGGGTTGGACTGGATGATCTTACAGGTTTTTTTCCCAACCTTAATGATTCTGTAGAGAAACCCCCAACCACAGATCAAAAAACCCAAACAAACAAACAGACAAGAAACCCAAACAGGAAAAAAAAAATCATCTGAAAGAAACTAACAAACAGAACTAAAACAAACAAAGGCCAAAAGCAAACCCAGGAACAACCACAACAACAACAAAAATCCAAACCAAACCCAGCCCACCCCAACCCCTCTAAGCTGTTGGGATGAACCAGCAGGCAGCTGTTTGTGCTTGCAGGTTAGACCTCTCTTTACAAAGCCTCTCAATAGCTGCAGACTGTTGTTCAATATCTGAGTGCATTGATGCTTTGTGCTTCTGCAATGCTCTTTAGTGCCTCAAAGTGCTGCCAGCTGGAAATGTTGAAAGCCTGAAGTGCTTCTCATCTCATTAGATGGGAGAAACTTACTGTAGCTACCTACAAGCAGTTGGGAAATGTTTTCAGCTCCTTGCTGTGGTGAGGGAACCATTTCCAATTGTGCCTTTTTCCACCCTGCTTTTCGGTCTGAGCAGGGATCAGAGATGGGAATTGGTTGCAAAGTTCACCTTGAGGCAAGAGGGGGTGAAGCTTTAATATGGGCATGATTGGGGAAGCTGAAAGAGTGGCAGCTTAGAGGTTGAAGCAATATAGAATCATAGAATTGTCAGGGTTGGAAGGGACCTCAAGGCTCATCCAGTTCCAACCCTCCTGCCCTGGGCAGGGACACCTCACACTACATCAGGTTGCTCACAGCCACATCCAGCCTGGCTGCAAAAACCTTCCACCACCTCCCTGGGCAACCTGCTCCAGTGTCTCACCACCCTCATGGGGAAGAATTTCTTCCTAACATCCAGTCTGGATCTATCCCTATGTGGAAGAAGTGGTGTGAGGGAAGGAGGTGACTGGTATGGGATGCTCCAAACTAAAGCTCCTTAAGGCTTTATGTAGCAGATTGGTTTTCAGCTACTGAGAACAGGGAAGCAGCACCAGAGGGAGCTGGGCTGGGCAGTGCAAAGTCACTCAGGAGCTGAGTGAGGCTGAGAGTAATTTTGTTTTTCTATATGACACCAAATTGGGTGGAAAGGTTGATTTGCTTGAGGGTAGGGAAGGGAGCCTGAGGGTCAAAGTGTTCCAAAATATTTATCCTTATCTTTTTCATCCAGTTACTGTAGAGAGCCATCTGTAAGGCTTTTAGCTGGTTGGTTTAATTCAAGGAACCAGCTGGAGAGCTGCAGATGGTGGTGATGATCCTGTCTGCTGTTAGGAAGTATCTTCATGTCACCAGCATTCCTTATTTTGGCTGGAACTTCCCCTTTCCTATGATTCTGTCACACACAGGCTCACAGGATGTTAGGGGTTGGAAGAGACCTGTGGAGATCTTCCAGTCCAACCCCTCTGCCAGAGCAGGACCATAGAATCCAGCACAGGTCACACAGGAACACATCCAGACAGGGCTGGAAAGTCTCTAGAGAAGGAGACTTCACAACTTCTCTGGGCAGCCTGCTCCAGGGCTCTGGGACCCTTACAGCAAAGTTCCTCTTCATTCTGAGGTGGAACCTCCTGTGCTGCAGTTCACATCCATTGCCCCTTGTCCTATCCCAGGGCACAGTGAGCAGAGCCTGTCCCTGTCCCTTCCTTCCTGACCCCCAGCCCTCAGCTATTGATAGACATTGATCAGATCCCCTCTCAGTCTTCTCCTCTCCAGACTAGCCAGCCCCAGGGCTCTCAGCCTCTCCTCCCCAGGCAGTGCTCCAGTCCCTTCAGCATCCTTGTAGCCCTCTGTTGGACTCTCTCCAGCAGATCCCTGTCCCTCCTGAACTGGGGAGCCCAGAACTGGCTGCAATATTCCAGGTGAGGCCTCACCAGGGCAGAGTAGAGGGGAAGGAGAAGCTCCCTGGATCTGCTGGACACACTCCTCTGGATGCACCCCAGGACCCCATTGGCCTTCTTGGCCACCAGGGCACATTGCTGACCCATGGAGAACTTGTCCCTCAGGACTCCCAGGTCCTTCTCCATGGAGCTACTCTCTAGCAGATCACCTCCCAGCCTGTACTGGTGCAGTTTATTCTTCCTTCTCAGGTACAGACTCTGCACTGATCCTTGTTGAACCTCATGAGGTTCCTCTTAGCCCAGCTCTCCAGTCTGGGCATGCTAGCAAGGGATGGAAGGTTGTGAGTGGTGTTCTGCTTCACTGGGGGGTTTGTTCCTTTTTGGTTGGGGGTAACTCCTTGTAACTGGTGTTAATGGGAGGGGGTGAAATCAGTTTTGTCTGCATAACTGAGATCCATGGGCAGCTCCAGGGCACCCCCAGCTGTGGCTGTGGTGTGCTGGTTAGGCTTTTGGGGTGGTGTGTTGTGGTTTTCCACCTTGATGGTCGTCTAGAGCCAAACTGTGTCACAGGGAGGATATTGATGTTGGCTGTGTTGGGCTTGGGTCATGCAGTGGGGCTGCTCTGCAGCTGGTGTAGTCCCAGATGGTGGGGCCAGAAGGAGCCTGTGTTCAGCAGGAGGGCAAGGTGGAGCGTCTCTGGTGAAGGTCTGGGAGCAGAGATGGTCCCTCTGAACCAAGCTTGGGACAATGACTCCTCCTTGCTCTTCTGCCCAAAATGTATTACATCCCCCATGGGTCAGGCTGAGAGGATTGGGGCTGTGCAGCATGGAGAAAAGAAGGATCCAGGAAGACCTTAGAGAAGCCTTCCAGTATCACAGAATCCTAGAATCAGGCAGGGTTGGAAGGGACCACAAGGCTCATCCAGTTCCAACCCCCCTGCCATGGGCAGGGACACCTCACACTACATCAGGCTGGCCAGAGCCTCATCCAGCCTGGCTGCAAACACCTCCAGGGATGGAGCCTCAACCACCTCCCTGGACAACCCATTCCAGGCTCTCACCACTCTCATGGGGAAGAACTTCTTCCTTATGTCCTGTCTGAATCTCCCCACTTCCAGCTTTATTCCATTCCCCCCAGTCCTGTCACTCCCTGATATCCTGAACAGTCCCTCCCCAGGACCTGAAGGGGCCATACAGGCAGGCTGGGGAGGGACTGTTTAGAGGGGTCTGTGATGACAGGACAAGGGCAGTGGTTTGGGTTGGACATCAGGAGGAAGCTCTGCACAAGGAGGGTGGAGAGACACTGGAACAGGTTGCCTGAGGATGTGGTTGAGGCCCCATCCCTGGACACATCCAAGATCAGACTTGATGTGTTCCTGAGCAACCTGCTCCAGTTGGAGGTGTCCCTGCCTGCTGCAGGGGGGTTGGACAAGATGACTTTTGATGGTCCCTTCCAAGCCAATGCAGTCTGTGACTCTGTGCAGCTCTTCTCTTAGTGTCACCTCTTTTCATGTTCATCATGACAGATATCTCTGCTTACCTCCTGGCTAGAGGAGAGCAACTTGGATTGAACACCCTGCAGTTGTTCTGCAGAGCTGAATACCCTCCAGAAGCTGTGGAATTATTCTGCTGGGAAGCAGAATTGGCTGACTCTGAGTTGTTTTGTGTTGCTGACTCTTTGCTTCCCTTGCAGAGCAGTGCATTGTGACCAGGACATACCTCTTCCTTCACAAATTCTGGTTCTTCAGTGCTGCCTACTACTTAGGGAACTGGGCATTCATTGCTGTGAGTATCTCTCTGTAGAGATCACTGAGTCAGGTTGGGTAATGCACATTGAATATGCAGCTTTGGGATGGACAGAATACTGAATTAGAGGATGGACTAGCTTGGGAGGGGACTTAGAGACCTTTTCCCCCCTCTATTCTGCCCTGCTGGAATATTGTGGCCAGTTTGGGCCCCTCAGCTCAAGAAGGACCTCAGAGAATTGCTGGAGAGAGTCCAGCACAGAGCCTCAAAAATCATTAAGGCAGTGGAACATCTCCCTGTGAGGCCAGGCTGAGGCAGCTGGGGCTTGGAGCAGAGGAGCCTGAGGGCTGCCCTCATTGCTGGGGATGCAGATGTGCAGGGCTGGAGCCAGGCTCTGCTCAGGGATGGCCAAGGACAGCACAAGGGGTGAGGGCTGCAAGCTGGAGCAGAGGAGGTTCCATGGGAACAGAAGGAGAAACTTTTTCACTGTGAGGGTGCTGAACCCTGGAGCAGGCTGCCCAGAGAGGTTGTGGAGTCTCCTTCCCTAGAGACATTCAAAACCTACCTGGATGTGTTCCTGTGTGACCTACTCTAAATGCTCCTGCTCTGGCAGGGGGCTTGGACTGGATGAGCTTTCGAGGTCCCTTCCAACCCCTAACCTTCTGTGGTTCTGTGATCATCTACTCCAACCTCCCTGCCATGGGCAGTGACATCTCTGAACTAGACTCAGCTGCTCAAGGCCTCCTCCATCCTGGCCTTGAACACCCCCAGGCAGGAGGCATCCACAGCCTCCCTGGGCAACCCATTCCAGGGTCCCAGCACCCTCATGTGGAAGAACTTCTTCCTAAGACCCAGCTTCAAACCATTCCCCCTTGGTCTGTCTCTAGACACCCTCAGGAAAAGTTCCTCTGCAGCCTTCCTGTAGGATCCCTTCAGCTATTGGCAGGCAGCTCTAAGGTCTCCCTGGAGCCTTCTCCTCTCCATGCTGCACACCCCCAGCTCCCTCAGCCTGGCCTCACAGCAGAGCTGCTCCAGCCCTTGGATCATCTTTGTGGCCTCCTCTGGCCTCTCTCCAGCAGCTCTGTGTCCTTCTCCTGCTGGGGACAGCAGAACAGGAGGCAGGACTGGAGGTGAGGTCTGAGCAGAGCAGGGCCAAGGGGCAGAATCCCCTCTCTTGCCCTGCTGCCCACACTGCTCTGGCTGCAGCCCAGCACACAGCTGCCTGCTGCGCTGCCAGGGCACATTGCTGCTTCTTATTGAGTTTTTCAGCTGACCCCTTCAGGTCCTTCTCCTTGAGACTGCTCTCAAGCACTCCTCACCCAGCCTCTCTCTGTGCTTGGGATCACCCCAACATCACTAAATCAAGTTGGACCATTGGCAGTCCTTGCTGCTGAATCATTTGCAGCACCCCTCTGCCCTTTTGTGTTTTCCATCTCTTGCCACTTAAATCATGGTAACCTTCCTCCTTGTTTCACGTTTGCAGGTCTTTCTCCTTGGATTAATTGTTTCATGCTGCAAAGGCAAGAAATCAGTCATTGAAGGTGAAGTGGATGAAGATGATTCAGACATGAGTGATGATGAACTCTCTTCATACTACCACTGATATGCTTTTGGTCTTCCAAGATGGCAAACTGTGATTTAAAGTTAGGGTGAAAGTCATAGCCACGTGGAACTGGTACCCAAGTCAGCACCCTTGCACCTGTAAACAGGGAGGGAATAAAGATGCTCACTGAAAGGGGTGGGGAAACCCAGAAGATGACTTTTTGAGTCTCACTGTTCATCTCACAACAAATACTGAAGCTGGGTTGGAATGATAGCTGGGAAAATCTCTTGCTTTCTGATTCAGTATCTGTGTTACTTTCTGCTGTTGTAACTGTTTCATCCTTCAGCACTTTGTTAACAGAAGTTTTCCTGAATACTTCCATGCCTAACTTGTAGGACTTCTTTAATGCAAGCTGATGTATAAAACTAGCTAAAATCCTGCTGCTGGAAAGATGTGGATGAGGCTTACACTTCCAGAAGGATGTGACTTCACTTTACATTCCTTTTGCTGCCATTTCTGGGATTCTCTCCTTTCAAACATGCCAAAAACATCCATTGAAGTGGTGAGTGAGTTCCCAGTCTGAAGGAGGAGTCATTTTCATCCTCCTCTCCCCACTGAGTTACCAGGGGGAATCCTGAGGTGGCTTTTACCCTATCAAAGTATCCAGGACAATACTCAGCATGGTTGCAGTGGTTTGGTCCAGGCCAGTTCTGAAGCTGCCTTAGTAAATAATAACCAAGGGAATAATGAAGATGTGAGTAATTTGTAATTTGTTTTATCCCTGGGATGCAAATGATCTAACTTGGAGTTCTCTTGCAGTGTTTGATGTCAATGTTGTCAACTTGTTTACAAGCCACCATGTTTCTATAAACACAATTCATAAATGGTGTTGTCATTCCTGCCTTTCTGAAGCAAGGTAGGTCTGCAGCTGCTGAGCTGCATTTCCTCAGGCTCAAAACTATCAGCAGATGCCCTTTGACAAAACTATCAGCAGATGCCCTTTGCTGTGAAGCAGGAAAAGTAGACTAGTAGAGGGTTTGAAACTTCTGGTGCTGGAGTGGGTCCAGAGGAGGCCACAAAGAGATGATCAGAGGGTTGGAGCATGGGGACAGGCTGGGAGAGCTGGGGCTGTTCAGCTTGGAGAAGAGGAGGCTCCAGAGGGACCTTAGAGCAGCCTTCCAGTACCTGAAGGGGCTACAGGAGAACTGGGGAGAGACTTTTGACAAGGGTTGGGAGTGACAGGATGAGGGGGAATGGGTTGAAGCTTGAGGAGTGCAGATTTAGACTGGAGATTGGGAAGAAATTCTTTGCAATGAGAGTGGTGAGACACTGGAACAGGTTGCCCAGGGAGGTTGTGGATGCCTCCTCCCTGGAGGTGTTTAAGGGCAGGCTGGATGAGGTCTTGATCAGCCTGGGCTGGTGGGAGGTGTCCCTGGCATGGCAGGGGGGGGTTGGAACTGGATGAGCTTTAAGGTCCCTTCCAGCCCAACCCATTCTGTGAATCTGAACCTGTGAACTAGATTGTCTGGAAGGTCCTTTCTAGCCCAAACCATTCTATGAATCTATGAACCTTGCAGGAGTTCAGATCTGGTCTGCAGTAACTTTCTGCAGAGTCACCTTTCTGTGAGCCCTGTGGTGGGACTAAAGTTGCCAAGAGAACCCAACCTTGTTGGGACTGTGGTAAGTTACTGATGATAGCTGCAATGGGAAACCCAAGTTCTGCATCCAAAGCAAGACTCTTGCCAGTCCTGGCTCATTAAATTGAAGTTGTAGTGTTCTTGAGCAGCTTTGGTGAGATGTGATTAGAAGAAATGATGTGGAAGTTGGACTTGAAATTTTCAGAGCCTCCTAGTTCAGAGAGGTTGGCTGGGTGACAGCACTTCCATCAAATGCAGAGCTGGCAGGAGGGTTATTGCTGTGCAGTAAACACTTTAAGCACACTTAACAAAAGCAGGATCAGTTCTTCCAGGTTCACCTCTAGCAAAAGTGATCAGAGAGGATTTTTGGTTTCTGGAGGACTTGGGAGGAATAAGATCAGGCACCAGTACAGGTTAAGGGTTGGCCTGTTGGAAAGCAGCTCCATGGAGAAAGACCTTGGGGACCTGGTGGAGAGCAGGCATGGGACAGCAATGTGCCCTTGTGGCCAAGAGAGCCAATGGTGTCCTGGGGTGCAGCAAGTGTGGCCAGCAGGGCTAGGGAGGTTCTTTTTCCCCTCTGCCCTGCCCTGGTGAGACCACATCTGCAATACTGTGTCCAGTTCTGGAGTCTTCACTTCAAGAGAGACAGAGACCTGCTTCATCAGGGAGCTATGAAGATGATTGAAGGACTTGAAAATCTCTCCTGTGAAGAAAGACTGAGAGCCTTTGGGCTGTATAGCCTGGAGAGAAGGCTGAGAGGGGATCTGATCAATGTCTATCAATATCTGAGGGGTGGGTGTCAGGATGAAGGTGCCAGGCTCTTTTGGGTGGTGCCCTGTGATAGCACAGGGGGCAACCTGCAATGAGCAGGGACATAGGATCACAGAATTGTCAGGGCTGGAAGGGACCTCAAGGATCAGCCAGTTCCAACCCCCCTGCCATGGGCAGGGACACCTCACACTAGAGCAGGTTACCCAGAGCCACATCCAGACTGGCCTTCAAAACCTCCAGGGATGAGGCTTCCACCTCCTCCCTGGGCAACCTCTGCCAGTGTCTCACCACCCTCATGTTGAAGAATCTCTTCCTAACATTCAATCTGAATCTCCCCACTTCTAGTTTTGCTCCATTCCCCCCAGTCCTATCATTCCCTGACATCCTAAAAAGTCCCTCCCCAGCTTTCTTGTAGCCCCCTTCAGCTCCTGGAAAGCCACAATAATGTCCAAGGACAGGACAAGGGGCAAGGGCTGCAAGCTGGAGCAGAGGTTGCACATGAAGGGAAGAAAAAACTTTTTCACTGTGAGGGTGCTGGAGCCCTGGAGCAGGCTGTCCAGAGAGGTTGTGGAGTCTCCTTCTCTGGAGACATTCAAACCCCACCTGGCTGTGTTCCTGTGTGACCTGCCCTGGGTGATCCTGCTCTGGCAGGGGGTGGGACTGGATGAGCTTTGGAGGTCCCTTCCAAACCCTAACATTCTGTGATTAGCTTTGTTGAAACCTCAAGTTTACAGCAGGGTAAAAAAAAAACCTAACATTTAAAACATCTGTAGTTAAAACACCTTACTTTAGAGCAGATTTCCTCCTCTCCTGAGTTCCTTTCCAAGCCCTAATGCTCTGTGTGATTCTCTGTGCCTGGCTGACAGCAAATTCTCCTTTCGATGGCCTCGGAGGTATTCCAGGCTCAGCTAGATTGGTCCTACAGGCTTGAAAGAAGCATCATCAGATTTTGGATGTTAGGAAGAAATTCTTCCCCATGAGGGTGGTGAGACACTGGAACAGGTTGCCCAGGGAGGTGATGGAGGCCTCATCCCTGGAGGTATTGAAGCAAAAAGTGGCTCTGAGCAACCTGATGTACTGTGAGGTGTCCCTGCCTGTGGCAGGAGGCTGATCCTTGAGGTCCCTTCCAACCCTGACAATTCTGTGATTCTATGCCCCTCATGACATGCTGAAGCAAAAGAGCACTGCTCCACCCCTTGTCCTTCCAGGCTGCCCTGCTGGCACTGCCATGCTGTGTGGCCAGTGGTAGCCATGTGATGCTGTGTGTGGGATACAAGACTTGCTGAGCCCACGAACGGTGCCAGTGCCACGTGGGAACAGTGGAGATCTGCATCCCACTGGCAGGAACTCTGCCACCCCTCGGAGATGGAGCAGGTCCTCCTTTTTGGCTTCGGAAAAAGCTTCAGCTCAGCATCCTGACAAGCTGGCATCCTCCTCCAGGAAAGCCAGGAGCTGCTTCCATGCCTTTCAGCTGTTCCCGCAGCTTGCTGGTGGGACTGCAGCAGTCAGGTGAGGAAGGTTCTGTCTGATCCTCTTAGCTACGTGTCAGCAGTCCCTGTTGTGACAGCCTGGGCTGGAGCTGTCTTCACATCTCCCAGGAAGGCTCCCAGGTGCCCTGTGCCAAAGACCCAGCGAGAAGGACGTCATTCAGACTTGGCAAAGCTGAGTGCTTGCCTGGGTGAGTAATGTGGAGCTGGGGCTGCTCCTCACCTACTTCTGCCCTGAGGAATGTGGCCTAGCATAGAAATGTTTCCATATCAGTGTCCTGGTTTAGATCTTGGTAGCAGCAGCTTGGGAGTTGTCTGATAGGATGAGGATGCTTGGAAACGAAGAACTCAGCTCAAAAAAGCAAACCAAAGAGAGCATGGCAGTCCTGAGAGTGCTATTTTAGTCAGCAGCAGCACAGAGAGAGGTTGGGAGGCATCTCTGGAGGTCATCTAGTCCAACCACCCCTGCTAGAGCAGCATCCAGTGGAGGATGCCCCTGCTTACTGCAGAGGGGGTTGAACAAGATGACCTTTGGAGGTCCCTTCCAACCTAGACCATTCTGTGATCAGCCAGAGTCAATTCACACAGGAACGTGCCCAGGTGGGTCTTGAACGCTTCCAGAGATGGAGATTCCACCACCTCTCTGGCCAGCTTGGGCCAGTGCACCACCACCCCCAAAGTGAAGAAGTTCCTCCTTGTGTTCAGCTGCACCTTCCTCTGTTCAGGTTTGTGCCTCTTAGCTCTTGTCCACTGGGCACTGGTCCTCTTGTCACTGGGCACTGGTTCTCTTGTCCACTGGGCACTGGTCCTCTTGTCACTGGGCACTGGTTCTCTTGTCCCCTGGGCACTGGTCCTCTTGTCCACTGGGCACTGGTCCTCTTGTCCACTGGGCACCACTGAGAAAAGACTGGGCCAGATCCTCCTGAGAGCCATCCTTTTGCTTTCAGCATTCCACCCATTTTATCCTCAAGGTAGCTTTGGAATTGCATTGAGAGTATCTGGTTGCTCAGTTGAGTTCTTCTAAGTCTGGGGTGCATTACAAAGAGTGTAGCCAGCAGGTCAAGAGAGGTTCTCCTCCCACTCCACTCTGCCCTGCTGAGACCACATCTGGAGGATTGTGTCCAGTTCTGGGCTCCCCAGTTCAAGAGGAACAGGGAAATAACAGGAGAGTGTCCAACAGAGGCTGTGAGGATGATGAAGGGACTGGAACATCAGATAAGGAAAGGCTGAGAGCCCTGGGGCTGTTTAGCCTGGAGAGGAGAAGGCTGAGAGGAGATCTGATCAATGTCTATCAATAGCTGAGGGGTGGCTGTCAAGATGCAGGTGCCAGGCTCATTTCAGTGTGATAGGACAAGGAACAAGGGACACAAACTGGAGCACAGGAAGTTCTGCCTCAGCAGGAGGAGAAACTTCTTTACTGTGAGGGTGCTGCAGCCCTGGAGCAGGCTGCCCAGAGAGGTTGTGGAGTCTCCTTCTCTGGAGGCTTTTCACAACCCACCTGGCTGTGTTCCTGTGTGCCCTGCCCTGGGTGACCCTGCTCTGGCAGGGGGGGTTGGACTCCAGAGATCCCTTCCAACCCCTAACATTGTATGGTCCTATGCTATGGATAAAAACCTAGAGAGTCTCCTTGACCTGGAGCCCTGTTCTTGCTCTCTGAGTGAGGACTTTGGATTCATTCCAAAAGTGTTCTCAGTGGTCTTGCTTTTTGGTAAACCCTCAGCTCTTTCCCTGCTAGCTGCCAGGTGGGCTTCTTCATTTCCTTTACATTTCATCAGAGCTCACTACAGCATCCTCCTTGCCTGGAATATGGCAGCATCCCATCTGTGATGCTCCTCTTGCAGTTGCACAACTTTATCTGTTGGACCTAGCAATTAAGTTGCAAGCTGGATGAGAATTGGTCTCTCCAGACTGGAATGGAGAAGAAATGGCTAAAGGGAGATCTTGCTCTCTACAATTACCTGGTAAAGGTTTTAGTGAAGCTGGTGTTGGTCTCTTCTCCCACGTAATTAGCAGCAGGACAAGAAGAAATGGCCTCAAGTGCTAGGGGAGATTTGGCTTGGGTGGTAGGAGAAATTTCTGTGCTACAGGAGTGCTCAGGCATTGGAACAGGCTGCCCAGGGAGGTGGTGTTCAGGAAACATGTAGACATGGCACTTGGGGACATTGTTTAGTGGCCATGGTTGTGTTGGGTTGATGGTTGGACTTGACCTTGGAGGGCTTTTTCAGTCTTAATGATGCTCTGATTGAGGCAGCATGGAGAAATGGCTCTTCAGGATATAATTTAGTAGTCTTGGTAGTTGGGTTGATGGTTGGACTGGGTGATCTTGAAGGTCTTTTCCAACCTGAATGACTCTCTGATTCAGCCAGCTGCTCATCTTCCTGCTGCTGTGAAGAGAATCCTGCTCTGCACTCATTTCAAGTGGTTGGCATCAACATGAAGGAAGAAAACCACATCTGAGGTACTCAGGAGGGGAGGTTGGCAAAGTGTCTCTGAAGTTGCCAGGTTCCACCAAGCCATATCCAATTAATGACTCTCTTCAGAGCACTTTGGTAGTTGTTTGTTTGCCTTTGTGTTAGCCTCAAGAGCTAGTAACAAGTCAAGGAGGAAGCCAGAATCAATCCTCTGAATGGAAAAGGAAGTGCTGGAGAGAGCTCTTCAAATCAGTAATCAAGTAGAGACCTTCGGCATGGCAATAGTCCTCTCACAGATGGCATCTAAGGAGCTGTTAGCAGCAGATTGTTGCAAACTCCCATGGTTAGAATCCACACCATTGCTTGGGATGAAAAAGACCTCTAAGATCTTTCAATTCTTTGGAGGTCCCTTCCAACCCAGACCATTCTGTGATTGAAGGAGCAACATCTACAATGTTCTGACTCCTGATCAAGGTCTACAAATACTTGAGGGGTGGGTGTCAAGAATAAGGTGCCAGGCTCTTTACAGTGTGTCCTGTGGTAGGAGCAGGGACAATGGACACAGACTGGAAGAGGGGAGGTTCCACCTCAGCATGAGGAGAAACTTCCTTGCTGTGAGGGTGCTGGAGCCCTGGAGCAGGCTGCCCAGAGAGGTTGTGGAGTCTCCTTCTCTGGAGGCTTTTCACAACCCACCTGGCTGTGTTCCTGTGTGCCTTGCCCTGGGTGACCCTGCTTTGGCAGGAGGGTTGGCCTCAATCTTCAGAGGTCCCTCCCATTTTAAGATTCTGTGCTTCAGGCTCCAACAATCTGTAGGGTTTAGTGGAGCCTTTTACCTGGTTTGGGTTTTTTTTTTTTTTTTTTTAGGCTTTCTAAAATCTAACTTTTTGCTGCCAACAGGAGGGACAAAAAGTGCTCCTCCAGATCACTTCATAGTGTAGTGCTGAGTTCAGAGACCTGCCCAGGGAGGGGTCTGCTGGCAAAATCCCTGGGCTCAAGGGAAGAACTGACTCCTTGTCAGCTCTGAATTGATTTATGGGGCTCATGCAAATATTTTTTCTTCTTTGCCCTAGGTTGTGCATGGCTAAAATCTTTTTTTTCTCTTGTGCCTCAAAGTGTGTCAGGGTCTGGAACAGTTTCCCCTGGGCACTCTGAGCTTTCAAGAAGAAATGACAACTTGTGTCTGACTGACTTTGGCACTTGGCTGCTTTGCAAGGAGCCTGAGTAAGTCATTCAACCCCATGCAAAGCAGCACTTTCTGCTTGGTGCTGGAAAATATTGTGACTTGAATCTCTGGATTGCACCATTCAAGGGTGTGAAGAAACAGGTGAGCAGCCACAGCCCCTCCCTGCAGCTCCCCGCAACAGCAGCTCTAATTTCAGAGCATTTACTGGAGGGTTGGAATCCAAAGTACAGGAATTAAATACCGGGGTGGGGGGGGAAAAATGCAGCCTGGCTCAGGTGGTGCTGGATGCTGCAGAACTGTTTAACTCTCTAGTCACAGAGGATCTCATCAGGGAATGGTAGGGCTTGGAAGGAACCTATGGAGGTCATCCAGTCCAACCTCCCTGCTGAAGAAGGGTCCCCCAGAGCAGGTTGCTCAGGATGGCATCCAGGTGGGTTTGGATTGTCTCCAGAGAAGGAGACTCCACAGCCTCTCTGGGCAGCCTGCTCCAGGGCTCTGCCACCCTCACAGTGACCAAGACATTCCTGATGTTCCCTCTGTCAGTGTGAGCTGCTGAAGCTCTGAGGGATGAGAACTGATGGTTGCCATCCTTCCTTCTGCTTGTCTTGCATTTTAGTGCTGCCAACACAGGTCCAGCTGCTGGTTTCAAAGCCATGGCTTACACACAGCACTATGTAAGTTCTGCTCCTTCAGCCTTTTGAAGCATTTGTGCAGGGTTGACTAATAACACTCTCATTAAATCTCCTTTTTCAGGCTGGGAAGACTCACTTTGAAGGCCTTGAAGGCTTTCTTTTTTCTTTTTTCTTGGTGGGTTTTTTTTTTTTTTTTTTTTGGCCTTGAATGTGTGTTACAGCTCCCAGTTTTTTGCTGTCAAACCTGCTCAGTTCCTGTTGCCATAGGAATTCATGAGCAGCAGAAGGCTGTTTTCTAATTTTACCACAGTTTCATTTCATCTTGGAATCCCATTTTACTGAAATCACAGAGTGTGAGGGGTTGGAAGGGACCTGGAAAGAAGGCTGGAGAGAGACCTTTTACAAGTGTCCTGCAACAGGACAAGGGGAAATGGATTTACATGAAAGGAGAATAGGTTTATATTGGATCTTAGGAAGAAATTCTTCACTACCAGGGTGGCAAGACTCTGGAATGGATTGTCCAGAGAGGTTATGGATGCCTCCTCTCTGGAGATGTTCAAGGCCAGGCTGGATGGGGCCTTGAGCAACCTGGGTTGTTTGAGAGGTGTCCCTGCCCATGGCAGGGAGGTTGGAGTGGAAGATCCCTAAGGTCTCTGCCAGCCTGAGCCATTCTCTGATTCCACAAGTGGTGGTTGGCCCAAAGTGGTGGGAATGAGAGCTCTCCTTTAATGGCTTTGTGAAATGTCAGCACTGATGGAGTCCAGTCATGATCCACCTCTCTCAGGACTCCTGCAGCATCAGCAAATGGTTTCTCCTCCTGGATTGCTCAGGCAATCCAGCAGTGCAGGGACTTCTGTTCTGTTCAAGTAGAAAGCAAGCCAGAGCCCACTGACATTTGCTCACTAGCAAGTAAATGACACATTTGTCTTCTAAACCTTTTTTTTTTTTTTTTTCCTCCCCCCTGCCTTGTTCACATCCTTCACTTCTGGAGCTTCTCTTGGGCTTTAGATTAAGATTTTTTTTAATGATACAAGTGGGTTTTGAAGGAAGAGAGATGAACATGCAGGTGACACTAAGTTGGGTGGCAGTGTTGATCTGCTTGAGGACAGGAAGGCTCTGACAAATGGGTCTGGGCAGACTGGAGGGATGGATGGCCAAGGTCACTTGAGTGATGTTTAACCAGCCATGGGCCAGGTCCTGCACTTGGGGTCATACCAACCACAGGGATGGGCCAAGCTTGGGGCAGAGTGGCTGAAAAAAGTTGCCTGGCAGGAAAGGACCTATGGATGCTGGTTGACAGCAGCTGAACATGAGCCAGAATGTGCTCAGGTAGCCAAGAAGGCCAACAGCATCCTGGCTTGGATCAGCCACAGTGGGAGCAGGAATGGGGAAGTGATGGTGCTCCTGTACTGGGCACTGGAGAGGCTGCACCTGGAATACTGGCTTCAGTTGTGGGCCCCTCACTCCAAGAAGGACATTTTGGAGCTGGAGCAGGTCCAGAGAAGGGTCATAAAGCTAATGAAGGGTCTGGAGAACAGCTGAGGGAACTGGGGTTGGTTACTCTGGAGAAAAGGAGGCTGAGAGGAGACCTCATTGCTCTCTACAGCTCCCTGAAAGGAGGTTCTAGTAGTGCTCTCTTCTCCATAGTAAGAAGTGACAGGATAAGAGGAAATGGCCTCAAGTTGCACCAGGAAGGTTTAGGTTGGAGATTAGGAAAAAATTTCTTTGCTGCAAAAATGGTCAGGAATTGACACAGGCTGCCCAGGGAGGTGGTGGAGTCCCCAGCCCGGGAGGTGTTCCAGAACCCTGTGGCCATGGCCCCTGGGGAGACGGTTTAATGGGCATGGTGGTGAGAGGTCAATGGTTGGACTCCATGATCTTAGAGGTTTATTCCAGCTGAAATAATTCTCCAGATTTATTTTTACAGCCCAAGTGTATTGTGTAGGGATGTCTCAAGCAGAGGTCTCCTTCCTTGCTCCAATCTCAAACAGGCCAAAAAGATGAACCAGAAAGAAATGTTTGTTATGATTTTTTTTTTTGTCCTTAAAAGTTGTAGGAATTTCTTGGTTGTGTTTTTCTCTTGGAATTTTGGAATTTCTTTTCCTTTTTTTGGTTTTTATTTCCCTATGTTGCTGCAGGATTTCCTCTCTGAAGGGACTGGCATCGCTTCGCTGTGTGTGAGTGAACCACCAGCAGAAAGAGAAACCCAAAATGGTCTTTAGTAGTGTCTGGCTTGGAGAATCAGTGACTATCAAATCAGTCCTCAGCCCTGGAGAAAAGGGCTTGGGCGTGCTGGTGGATGAGGAGCTCAGCATGAGCCACCAGTGGACACTTGCAGCCCAGAAAGCCAAGCAGAGCAATCTTCACAGCCATTCTGGGTAAGAAGTTGTTATCTTCAGTCAGGTTGTTCATTAGAGCTTTCTGTAAATCACAGGAAATATCCCTTTGGAAGAGACCTCAAAGGTCATCAAGAGAAGTGTGGCCAGCAGGTGGAGGGAGGTGATCCTCCCCTCTACTCCACTGCTGTGAGACCTCACCTGGAGCTCTGTGTCCAGTTCTGGAGCCTCTATTACAAAAAGGATCTGGAGGTGCTGGAAGGTGTCCAGAGAAGGGTCACAAGGATGAGCAGAGGGCTGGAGCTGCTCTGCTATGAGGATAGACTGAGAGAGTTGGGGTTGTTCAGTCTGGAGAAGGCTCTGAGGAGACCTTCTTGTGGCCTTCCAGTATCTGAAGGGGGCTACAAGAAAGCTGGGGAGGGACTTCTTAGGGTGTGAGGGAGTGACAGGACTGGGGGGAATGGAGCAAAGCTAGAAATGGGTAGATTCAAATTGGATGTTAAGAAGAAATTCTTCCCCATGAGGGTGGTGAGACACTGGAACAGGTTGCCCAGGGAGGTGATGGAAGCCTCATCCCTGAAGGTTTTGAAGGCCAGGCTGGATGTGGCTGTGAGCAACCTGCTGTAGGGTGAGGTGTCCCTGCCCATGGCAGGGGGGTTGGAACTGGATGATCCTTGAGGTCCCTTCCAAGTCTGACAATCCTGTGAGTCTGTGTTTGAGATGATGGCTCTGTCTGTAGAATGCCACAACCCTTCCATAAGATCTTGCTTGAGAAGTAAAATTAGAACTCTGATGCCAGCAAGCACTGCAGTTTCAAGAGAAGTAGTAGGACAGTTGTACAGCTCCCATTAGCTGTGTATTTAGGGAGGCAATTGCTTATTCTTCAACTCTTCCAATTCTGGACACAAGATGCTTGGAAATTCTAATTTGGTACTCAGCTGCCTGACTTAGATGTTGATGTTCACAATTACTGTGCAGAGAGGAAGATGAAATGTTTGCTTTTTGGGGGAGGGGGAGGAAGGAGGCAAGGGTAGAGTTAGGTAATGGTTGGATTTCACTTGAAGGTCTTTTCCCACCAATGTGATTCAATGATTCCTATTTTGAAGTTTCCTTCTCCAATCCTGATCTGACTGATATGCTTTGGGGTTTTTTTTGTTTGGTTTTTTTTGTTTTTTTCCATAGGAGCCCTGAGAAAGCTATTTGTAATTTTATTTTTTTCCTGAGGAACAGAAGAATCTCTGTAACATTCTCCTCTGGTTTTATTTTTAATGCTAGAGAAATCTCTACATGGTTTACACAGGACCACAGGATGTCAGGGCTTGGAAGGGACCTCAGGAGTTCTTCAAGTTCAACCCTCCTGCCAGAGCAGGACCATAGAATCCAGCACAGGTCACACAGGAACACATCCAGATGGGTCTGGAAAGTCTGCAGAGAAGGAGACTCCACAACCTCTCTGGGCAGCCTGCTCTGGGAGGTCACTGAGTCCAAGCCCCCTGCCAGAGCAGGACCAGAGAATCCAGCACAGGTCTCACAGGAACACATCCAGATGGGTCTGGAAAGTCTGCAGAGAAGGAGACTCCACAACCCCTCTGGGCAGCCTGCTCTAGGAGGTCACTGAGTCCAAGCCTCCTGCCAGAGCAGGACCAGAGAATCCAGCACAGGTTGCACAGAAATGCAACTAGGATGCCATTGGCCTTCTCGGCCACTTGAGCTCCCTGCTGGCTCATCTTCAGCTGGCCACCAATCAACTCCCCCAGGTCCTTCTCCACCGAGGAACTCTCCAGCCACTCATCCCCAAGCCTGTAACATTGCATGGGGGTGTTGGGGCCCACTGATACAGGCTGGGCAGGGACTGGCTGGAGAGCAGCCCTGAAGAAAGGCCTTGGGGTGCTGGGGGATGAGAAGCTCAGCAGGAGCCAGCAGTGAGCACTTGCAGCCCAGAGAGCCAAGCAGAGCCTGGGCTGCAGCAAGAGAAGTGTGGCCAGCAGGGCCAGGGAGGGGATTCTCCCCCTCTGCTCCACTCTGCTCAGACCACACCTGGAGCTCTGTGTCCAGTTCTGGAGCCTCTGTTACAAGAAAGATCTGGAGGTGCTGGAACATGGCTGGAGAAGGGTTACAAGGATGATCAGAGGGTTGGAGCTGCTCTACTATGGAGACAGACTGAAAGAGTTGGGGCTGTGCAGTCTGGAGAAGAGAAGGCTCTGAGGTGACCTTCTTGTGGCCTTCCAGTATCTGAAGGGGGCTACAAGAAAGCTGGGGAGGGACTTTTTAGGGTGTCAGGGAAGGAAGAGACAGGGGGGAATGGAGCAAAACTAAAAATGGGTAGATTCAGATTGGATGTTAGGAAGAAATTCTTCCTCATGAGGGTGGTGAGACACTGGAACAGGTTGTCCAGGGAGGTGATGGAAGCCTCATCCCTGGAGGTGTTTGGAGCCAGGCTGGATGTGGCTCTGAGCAAACTGCTGTAGTGTGAGGTGTCCCTGCCCATGGCAGGGGGGTTGGAACTGGATGATCCTTGAGGTCCCTTCCAAGTCTAACAATTGTATGACTCTATGAAGTGCAGCACTCAACACTTGAGCTTAGTGAATCTCATACCACTGACCTCAGCACATCTCCCCAGCCTGCAGAGCCTTCCTGCCCTCCAGCAGCTCCACATGCCCACCCAATCTGGTGCCAGCTGCAAACTCAGTGAGGGTGCCTCAGTCCCCACATCCAAATCATTGACAGAGAGGTTAAACAGAACTGGTCCCACTGCTGAGTCCTGCTGGAAGCATTCACAGGATCCCAGACTGGTCTGGCTTGGAGGGGACCTCCTAAAGGTCATCTGGTCCAACCCCTCTGCAGTGAGCAAGGACATCCTCACCTGGATCAGGTAGCCCAGAGGAACCATTGCTGAATGCTCTTAGAAACACTTGGGAAGTCTCCTGGGAACACTTGGGCAGTCCAGGTGAGGAAGGTCCCAGACAGAAATTTCCATTCCATGAAGTATATTTTATATGCACTCAGAGTAGGGATTTTTCCTGTCTGCTTGGACATCTAAGCAAAGCTCTCATCTGTACATTTCTCCATCAGGATTGTCTGAATTTTATTTTTTTTCCCCCTGGATGCTCTGTTAGGGATTCCTGAGTGGAAAAGGGAATGAGAAAGGTCTCTGGCATATTAAGCCTGCATTTAATGCAGGAAGCCTTTGCTGACTTTTAGACTGTGAGTCAGCCAAAGGAATAATTTAGTTATGGATCCCAGCTGTGGAACTTCACCAACAGCTGTAAATAAAGACCTCACTTGGCTGAACATTTCAGAAGATGGCTCTGCCTGTTTTTTTTTTTATCATTCTTTTATTAATTTGTAGGAGCAGGTCAGCTGCTGTGTGAACTTTGGCTCAGCCAATATATCTTCAGGCTAACAGGACAGGAAAAAGCCACAAATGGAGCTTTTAAAATGAAAAGAGATAATGTCCTATTCTTGCAACCAGGCAAAAGGGCCAATAAAAGCCTTGGTGCAGGTCCAAGGGAACCTCTCCAATCCTTGCCTGTCAGGAACAGAGGAATTCCTGGCACAATGAGCCCTGTTTTGTTTCACATCAGTGTGGAGAGATTGCACTTTCTATCTTCACAGAGTGGGAAGGGACCTTAATGGTCATCCAGTTCCAACCCCCCTGCCATGGGCAGGGACACCTCACACTACAGCAGGTTGCCTACAGCCACATCCAGCCTGGCTGCAAAACCTCCAGGGATGAGGCTTCCACCACCTCCCTGGGCAACCTGTGCCAGTGTCTCACCACCCTCATGGTGAAGAACTTCTTCCTAAGTTATCTGGAGGGAGGTTGGAACAAGGGAGGGACCAGAGGAGATGGTTTGAAGTTTGGTGTCCACAAGAGGAAGAACACAACATTACAGTGTCCATGCTTTAACTCTACAGGTGGTCTTCTCCATCCTTTCTCTTCCTGGCTGCTGTGTGTCCCAGCCAGCTCTAGCAGGTGCTCCAGGCATGGGTGCCCTGAGCTGATGAGACACCACTTCATCTCCTCCTTTCACAGCAGGTGAGAACTGAATCTGCCTGGGGCCATCTCTTTTTCTCTTCCCTGACACTTGCTTACACCTACAACTTCCTTTCCAGACCCAATTTGGATTTACAAGGAGAGAAAAGCTACTTCAGGTTGTCTTCTCTTTCTGGTCCTCATAAACATGGGCAGCCAAGTGCCAGCATTTGAAATGGACAGCCTGAGAGAGTCAAGGTGGTTCAGCCTGGAGAAGGGAAGGCTCCAGGGGGAGCTCAGAGTGGCCTTCCAGTACCTGAAAGGGTCCTGCAGGAAAGCTGGGGAGGGACTTGGAGTGATAGGATGAGGGGGAATGGATTGAAACTGGAAGAAGGGAGACTGAGACTGGAAATTAGAAAGAAATTCTTGACAGGGAGGGTGGTGAGACACTGGCACAGGTTGCCCAGGAGGTGGTGGAAGCCTCATCCCTGGAGGTTTTTGCAGCCAGGCTGGATGTGGCAGTGAGCAACCTGCTGTGGTGTGAGGTGTCCCTGCACATGGCAGGGGGTTGGGACTGGATGGTCCTTGAGGTCCCTTCCAATTGTATCAATTCTCTGAAGTGCAGCACTCACCACTTGAGCTTAGCGAATCTCATACCACCTACCTCAGCACATCTCCCCAGCCTGCCCAGATCTCTCTGCAGAGCCTTCCTGCCCTCCAGCAGCTCCACATGCCCACCCAACCTGGTGCCAGCTGCAAACTCAGTGAGGGTGCCTCAGTCCCCTCATCCAAATCATTGACAGAGAGGTTAAACAGAACTGGTCCCACTGCTGAGTCCTGCTGGAAGCATTCACAGGATCCCAGACTGGTCTGGCTTGGAGGGGACCTCCTAAAGGTCATCTACTCTTGACCTTGGAGGGTGGTGAGACACTGGCACAGGTTGCCCAGGGAGGTGGTTGGGTCCCCATCCCTGGAGATATTCAAGGTAAAGCTCAAGAGGGCTCTGGGCAACCTGCTGCAGTGGAGGATGTCCCTGCTGAGTGCAGAAGGGGTTGGAGTGGATGAGCTTCAGATGTCCCCTCCAGCCTGGACCATTCTGTCATTCTCTGATTCTGTGAGTGCCTAAATTCTGGTGGCTTCAAGCCACTGAGCTACAAGCACAGAAAGCACAAGGCAGAGCTGACAAAGGAGGTATCTGCTTTGGGAAGAGAGAGGTTCTGGTGCATATTTAGATTTCAGCAAACATTATTGAGCATATTCCTCCTTTTCCCCCTCTTTTAGATTTACAAACTGGGGGGTGTGGTGGTCTGTGAGCTTTTTGGGGTTTGGTTTGGTTTTGGTTTGGTTGTTTTTCTTTTTTTTTTTTTTTTTCCCCACCAGTCCTTGACTTCTGTTGCCTTGTAACAAACCCACTTTGAGCGCTGCTTCAATATTCATTGAGTAAAAAAGATGGGAAGCAGAACAGACTGGGGGCTGTGGAGGCAGCAAGGGCACCCACTGGGGAAGCAAAGCACCACTGCTTTGTTTCCTGCTCCAATGAATACTTCATAGGGAATGCTGAAATATTCATTGGAGAGTGGAAATGCTCTCTGGCCACTTCAGAGGTAACATCTGAGGTGGCATGACGTTAAAATGAAGGCTGTCCTACAGTGAACCTGAGGGAAACTGGTCCAGCAGCTGACAAGATGTGGCAGTAGCTGCTTGTTAGGAAGTGCTGATGGAAAACTTGCCACTGGTGCTATGGAGTCACAGAGGGTTTGGGAGGGACCTCTGGAGATCTGTTAGTCCAACCACTGCCCCCCAGAGCAGGGTCACCTAGAGCAGATGGGCAGGAACCTGTCCAGGCGGGTTTGGAATGCCTCCAGAGAAGGAGACTCCACAACCTCTCTGGGCAGCTTCTTCCAGTGCTCTGCCACCCTCAAGGTGAAGAAGTTTCTCCTCATGTTCAGGTTTGTGCCCTTCACCTCTTGTCCTGTCCCTGGGCACCACTGAAACAAGCCTGGCCCCATCCTCCTGACATCCCTTGAAGTACTGATCAGCAGTGAGGAGATCTCCCCTCAGTCTGCTCTTCTCCAGGCTAAAAAGCCCCAAGTCCCTCATCCTCCCTTCACATTAGAGATGTTCCAGCCCCCTCCTCACCTCCAGGAAATACCTTTCTGGGTGTTTCATAGATTCATAGAAGGGTTTGTGTTGGAAGGGACCTTAAAGGTCATCCAGTTCCAACCCCCCTGCCATGGGCAGGGACACCTCCTACAAGATCAGGTTGTCCAGAACCACATCCAGCCTGGTCCTAAAAACCTCCAGGGATGTTGTGATGCTCAGAGCCACATCCAGCCTGGTCCTAAAACCCTCCAGGGATGTTGTGATGCTCAGAGCCACATCCAGCCTGGTCCTAAAACCCTCCAGGGATGTTGTGATGCATTAATTACAGGGCAGCAGATGATATCTTGCAGAGAAGCATCCAGGCCTTTTTGTGAGTGCTGGGTAGGGGGTAAGCCATAAAAATGTGTTGCTCTGCTCAGCCCAGGTCCTAATAATGAAGTGAATATTCCATTAGTAGGGAAATGCAAGTTGGAGTAGGCCATGGATGGATGGGAACATCACAGAACCTGCCACCCAAATTGCCATTAGATGAAAGCCTTTGTTGGGAGCTTCAGCTGAAAGGTCAAAGCCCTACTGGACACAGAAATTAATCTGGTATCTCTTCCTTGCCTGCTGGTTGTAATTAGTCTGATGGATCTTTGAGGGGTTTTTTCAGGTTTTTTTTTTTTTTTTTGCTCCTGTACTGATCTGAGGCATTTGCAGTCTACTATTAATAATGAATAAATCAATCAATCACATCCCCTGCAACCTCTTGCACATTTGGAGCATGGGGAGGTGGTGTGGAGGTCAGGGTGAGCAGCAGCTAACCACTCACTCTGCACTGCTGCCACTCAGACACCTCTGCTGCCTCCTCATTAGTGATGAAAGAAACAAAAAACCCAAAAAATAGTAGAGTTTGGATCCTTCACAGACAGTTTTTGAGGGGAATGTTTTATAGAGCAGAGGAAGGTTGCCCTTAGATGCAGCTAGGTCAGGGCTCCCCTAGATATTGATGCAGGCTGTGGGATCATGGAATCAGAGAATTGTCAGGGTTGGAAGGGACCTCAAGGACCATCCAGTTCCAACCCCCCCTGCCATGGGCAGGGACACCTCACACTAGATCAGGTTGCTCACAGCCACATCCAGCCTGGTCTCCAAAACCTCCAGGGATGAGGCTTCCACCACCTCCTGGGCAACCTGTGCCAGTCTCTCACCACCCTCATGGGGAACAACTTCTTCCTAGCATCCAATCTGAATCTACCCATTTCTAGTTTTACTCCATCCCCTCCCAAATTTCTCTCTCCCAATAGGAATTTGTGACCTGTGAGATAAGTTTCAGCTCCTTCCCAATTTGCAGCTATCAAGATGATTTTAAAACAGAGGTTTCATTATGGTTTAATCTCAGGGAAAGATTATTTTCCTGACTGAGTAGGCCATGCCCCTCCAGAAGCTGGTGTGCTGCAAAGTGTCAGTGACACAGCAGGACACACTTTTTATGAATAGCCTGATGCAGGACAGTTTCACAGGGCTTCTGTTGCTCGAGGGTGTGATGGTTTTGAGCTAGGGAATGCACTCAATCTCTGCAACCACCTTCTGCTCTTTGTGTAACTACCAATTTCCTTCTCTACCCATGCTCTCTGTTGCTGTGTCCTGTGGAGTGATTCAAGAGATCAGAAAGGTGAACCCAGAATGTGATGAATAATTAACATGCCAATTTCATAGGGAAAGTGTCTTGGAAACCCCAGGGACTGAAAAGAGCCATGCAGAATCACAGGCTGGCTTGGGTTGGAAGGGACCTTAAAGATCATCCAGTTCCAACCCCCCTGCCATAGGCAGAGACACCTCCCAGCAGAACCCAGGCTGCTGTGATGTGAAAGAAAGCTGGGGAGGGACTTTTTAGGCTATCAGGGAGTGATAGGGCTGGGGGGAATGGAATGAAGCTGGAAGTGGGGAGATTCAGGCTGGAGGTGAGGAAGAAGTTCTTCACCATGAGAGTGATGAGAGCCTGGAATGGGTTGTCCAGGGAGGTGGTTGAGGTCCCATCCCTGGAGGTGTTTTAGGCCAGGCTGGATGAGGCTCTGGCCAGCCTGATGTAGTGTGAGGTGTCCCTGCTCATGGCAGGGGGGTTGG
>VXBD01008138.1:14550-33069 GCA_013399975.1 Indicator maculatus | reverse complement strand
AACCCTGACAATTCTATGATTCTATGATATCCAGAACAGTGCTTTGCAGTCACTGTGCCTTTAAATGTGTGGATGAGAGGAATGTGCTGGCACTGCTGCTGCAGAACTCTGTGCTAATATCCTTGTCTGATTTTCACTAATGCCGCAGCAACATCTGCTTCCAGCAGCCTGCCCTGAGCCCTCTGCCTGTAGCCCTGCGGATGTAGCCCTGCACAGCTTTCAGCAGGAAGGCTGCAGAGCTGCAGGCTAAAGGTTTTTCCTTTTGCTGCTGACCTGCCTCTCCTCTGTGCTGGGCTGGGTGACTGTCAGCAGGAACAAGGCAGTGGTGCCGAAGTCGTATTGCCTTGCATTGCTTCCTGCCTTGAGCCTCTCCGGGTGCCCCAGGCAGGAAGGATGTTTGGGTGTTGCTGCTCAGAGGAGCTATTTATAGAGCCAGCCCTGTGCTCGGTTATACAACAGCGTGGGTACTGCCTGACATAACCCAAGGGAGGCCTCATGCCCAAGGGTCATCTCTGAGTGTCCCTTTGTCACTCCTGGGTGCTCTGCTCCAGCTCAGCCATTGTGCAACACAAACTTTCCCCACCCTCTCTCAAGCAGATCAGCTTTCCTTTCCTGCAGCTCTCTTCTTCCCTTATATTTTGTTTGTTTGTTTTTGGAATGAACAGTCAGGGAGGGAGCAGGTCATTTGAGAGAGGCGGTGCAAGAGAAGAGGGGAGAAGGAAGAAGATAGTCTCCTTTTCTATGATTATGGTCAAATCTTATTCCCAAGACATTGAGAGAAAGAGGACAAATAGCAGTCAAGAAAGCTCATAGGGAGCCACTGCAGCCCCAAGGAATGAGTGACCGTGGCCCAGTGCTTTTACTGCCACCTGTGTGTGCCATCAGGCACCTTTTGGGGGATGGACTGGAATGGTGGTGTCTCTGGCAGTCCTGTTGAGTGGTCACCATCCTTCCTGCCTCTTCCCCAGCCCATGGACAGGAAGGTGCTTGCAGCATGGGCTGGCGAAAATGGCTTCCAGATCTTTATCTGTTTTTCCAGCCTGTGTTGATTTAACTTGAACTACAGAGGCAGGACACCACTGTGAGTGCCTTCCTGGGCAAGGACAGAGTTTGAGAGCTGGCAAGGCTTTGCTCCCTCGTTAGATGAGCTCTTTTAAACTGCACAGACCTGTCGCTGGGGTGGCTCATCCGTGCTCACAAGATGCCTGCTGAATCTCCATCCTCATCTGCTGAAGCGTGTGAGCTCCAGAAAGCTGATCTGTGCACCCTGGCTGCTGGCCTCTTTGTCAGGGGGTACAAGGATTAGTGTGTTTGCTGAGGGGCAGGCAGCAAGGCAGCCCCTGGCCACGGCAGCAGGACACAAGCTGTGTCAAAACCTGTGCTTCCTGCTGACGTCAGAAGCAGCTCTGTGGCCAGTCCAGCCTCTGGGGAGCCGTGAGGAGGACTGCCAAGCCAACACATAGTGCTGCTCCTTTCCTGATGGCATCCACATCCTCCTTCCAGGGACAAGTGGTGTGCTCTAACTCAGTTGTAGGCTCAGAGCACAAGGCCTGGTGCCCTGCTCTGAGATGTCCCAGCCCCTAGCACGGGAGGCAGTCACCTCCAGGCTGTACATCAGCCATACACGAGCATGTCAGTGCTCATGTGTGTCCTGCTGACTTTCTTGTAAGCAGCAGTGGTGGCACAGCTGCTCTCAGGGCAATGGTTAGTGTCCTTGGAGGTTTCACATGCTATATAAAGGCCTTGGCTTTGAGCCATGGGCCTGGCTGTGTGCTTTGTGTTGGCACTGTAAACCTAGTGGCACCGTGTTTCTTTTCCTAGAAAAATGTGCACCATCAGCTCTCTCTGGCTTGTCAGGGATGAACTCCCTAAGGGCTGCTGTTGCTTACACAGTCAACAGCCAGCACTCTTGCAAAGACACTAAGATTGCTTGAGGTCAAAGAGGAAAAAGCACTTGTGAGGGGGAAAACCCTCCAGAAAGGAAGATCTGTGTCCCTGGAGCATGTGAGCAACAATGTGTGGTACTGGGCTTTGTGCTAGGCTGTAAAGCTGCCAAAGGGGCTGTTTGCCTTGGGCCTGAGGATGAGAAAGGAGAGGGCAAAACAGGAGAGATGATGTCAGAGACACATAATGTAACACAGGTATGGCATGGCAGCCTCTCTGCCTGAAAGGAATGAAACCTGAAAGGAGATGTCTGAAATGGGTGCAGATGTAGCTTTGAGTCATGCAAGGACCCTCCTGCCATGGGTCAGGCTGAGTGGCTGTTAAGGCTTGCACACACAGAATCATAGACTCACAGAATGGTCCAGGCTGGAAGGGATCTCCAAAGCTCATCCAGTCTGACCTCCCCACACTCAGCAGGGACATCCCCAACTAGATCAGGCTGCCCAGGGCCTCCTCCAGCCTCACCTTCAATATCTCCAGGGAAGGAGCCTCAACCACCTCCCTGGGCAACTGGGAGCCTGGGATGGTCTCTCTTTTTGTGGCTTCAGTGTCACGGTTTGCCCAACCCCTCCAGCTTCTCTGGAACTCATGAAGAAAGAAAGGCCACTCTTTCCTCCTGGTCCTTCTCATCCTTTACTAGCAGTAGAAGATTGTTCTACTCAATACCTGTGGTACGTGGCACTGCCTGGCCTGAGGCCTCTTGCCAGGGCTTAATTTTGGCCTGGGACAGGTCTGTAAAGAGGGGAGGGACTTTTCTTTAAACAGTGTCTTGTACAGTGATGGTGCAGAAAGGAACCTTTCTTCTGCCCCTCACCTATGGTGATGCTTAGCAGCTCAACAGCAGGAGATGAGAAGTCTTCCTGTAGACAACATCATTTTCCTTCTCTCTGCCTCCTGCCTGTGTAGATAATTGGCATGATGAGGCTATCCATAAGCAGCTACTCCAAATCATCTTACTGTCTAGGAATCAAAACACCATGTGGCAAAACCCACAGAGATTTTGCTTTGCTTAGTCTCAGCTGGAGGAATATGGGGTTCTGGTTTTCACAGTTCCAAAGATCTGGAAGCTAATTAACCAATTTATGCATTCTTATAGCTTTGTTTCTTAAATCAAAACTACCTCCTGATGGAGCTGCAGACAACTTTTTATTTTAAAAACAGATGGAAATGGAGCTGGATGTATGACACTGAGGGTCACAACTGGGCCTAATGGCTGTTGGAAGCAGTACTGGTGTGGCCAGCAGGGCTAGGGAGGTTCTTCTCCCCCTCTACTCTGCCCTGCTGAGACCGGCTGGAGAGAGTCCAAGGGAGAGCCAGGAGGATGCTTAGGGAACAGAGAAGATTTCACAGAATCAACAAGGTTGGAAAAGACCTCCGAGATCATCAATGTCCAACCTGTCATCCAAGACCTCATGACTACTAAACCATGGCACCAAGTGCCACATCCAATCCCCTCTTGAACACCTCCAGGTATGATGACTCCACCACCTCCCTGGGCAGCACATTCCAAGGGCTAACAACTCTCTCCGTGAAGAACTTTCTCCTCACCTGGAGCCTAAACCTCCCCTGGCACAGCTTGAGACTGTGTCCTCTTGTTCTGGTGCTGGTTGCCTGGGAGAAGAGACCAAACCCCACCTGGCTACAACCTCCTTTCAGATAATTATAGACAGCAATGAGGTCTCCCCTGAGCCTCCTCTTCTCCAGGCTAAACACCCCCAGCTCCCTCAGCCTCTCCTCACAGGGCTGTGCTCCGGACCCCTCCCCAGCCTCGTTGCCCTTCTCTGGACATGTTCAAGTATCTCAATGTCCTTCTTAAATTGAGGGGCCCAGAACTGGACACAGCACTCAAGGTGTGGTCTAGCCAGTGCTGAGCACAGTGCAGAATGACTTCCCTGCTCCTGGCCACACTATGGCTGATGCAGGCCAGGATGCCATTGGCCTTCTTGGCCCCCTGGGCACACTGCTGGCTCCTGTTCAGCTTCTGTCAACCAGTACCCCCAGGTCCCTCTCTGTCTGGCTGCTCTCCAGCCACTCTGACCCCAGCCTGTAGCTCTGCATGGGGTTGTAGTGGCCACAGTGCAGCACCTGGCACTTGGACTTGTTTTTCACCTCAACATGAGGAGAAACTTCTTTCCAGTGAGGGTTACAGAGCCCTGGAGCAGGCTGCCCAGAGAGGTTGTGGAGTCTCCTTCTCTGGACACATTCAAACCCCACACAGGGTGTGCACTGTATTTGTGTTCAAGAGTCACTTGGGAACTTTGGAAATTCCATCTGTGGTGAAATTTTGCTTTATTTTGACGCTGGCAGTATCTGTCTTGCCAAGCCCAACTGTGCAGTACTCATTAGTGTATTGAGCCTTTCCTTTTCCTCTCTGGGAAACCACCAGGGTTGAAACTCCTCCCAAGTTATGACAGAGGCTTCCCCTTGCAGTTCCTCTGTGGCAGCTGTTGGTAAGACACACAACACACACACATACCTTTCTCCTAAGACTTGCACCAAATAGGGAGGTGCTACAGAATGGCATCAATCTCCTGCCTGTTTCTCCTTTCCCCCCCTAATTATTTTTCAAGGAAACCTTTTCCTCCATAATTAGTTTTCAAGGAAACCATAAGATTGGTCACTGTCTTGTTAGTTGCCCTTCTCCCCCACAACTGGACAGGAGCAGGCAGTGTGAGCTTGCAGCACACAAGGCAAATCACAGCCTGGGCTGCATCCAAAGCAGCATTGCCAGCAGAGCCAGAGAGGTGATTCTGACACTTTGCTCTGCTCTGGGGAGACCTCACCTGGAGTGCTGTGGACAGCTCTGGAGCCCTCAATAGAGGAAGGACATGGAGCTGATGGAGAGGGTCCAGAGGAGGCCATGAAAATGCTCAGGGGGTTGGAGCAGCTCTGCTATGAGGCCAGGCTGAGGGAGCTGGGGGTGTTCAGCCTGGAGAAGAGGAGGCTCTGGGGAGACCTAATAGCAGCCTGGCAGTACCTGAAGGGGGCTACAGGAAGGCTGGAGAGAGACTGTTTGCAAAGGCCTGCAGGGACAGGACGAGGGACAGTAGCTTCAAACTAGAGCAGAGCAGATTGAGATTGGATGTTAGGAAGAAGTTCTTTACTCTGAGGGTGGTGGAACACTGGCACAGGTTTCCCAGGAAGGTGGTTGAGGCTCCTTCCCTGGAGATGTTGAAGGTGAGGCTGGAGGAGGCCCTGGGCAGCCTGATCTAGTTGGGGATGTCCCTGCTGACTGTAGGGAGGTCAGACTGGATGAGCTTTGGAGGTCCCTTCTGGCCTGGACCATTCTGTGATTCAATGTAGCCTGGATGTGGTCTGAGCTATAGAAGCATGGCCTAGGATAAGGCCACACAAGTGTGTCTGAAAATTATCTGTGTTTGCTTAGGAATCTACTTGCATTTACTCCCTCCTGCACTGTATGGAGGTGAAACATCACCTCTGGAATCTGATATGTAAGTTCCAGCTCTCTCCAAAGTGTCCCCCGCATTTCACATCCAAATTTGTTGTTCTATTCTGCTGACTTAAATCCCAGGTCTTAATTTTCCCTCTGTTTTCAAGTATGATGTTAAAAGACATAATTTTCACTGCTACTTTTAATGCTGCTTGGAAGAGACTGTCACAGGGAATGTGGGTGCATTAAGGACTGTTCACAGTATCACAGTGCATTAGAAGTTGGAAGGGACCTCCAGAGATCATTGAGTCCAATCCCACTGCCAGAGCAGCATCACCCAGGGGAGTCTGCACAGGAATGCAGCCAGGTGGGTTTTGAATGTGTCCACAGAAGGAGACTCCACAACCTCTCTGGGCAGCCTGCTCCAGGGCTCTGTCACCCTCCCTGAAAGAAGTTTCTCCTCATGTTGAGATGAAATCTTCTCTGTTCCAGCTTGTACCTCTTGTTCCTTGGCTTATTACTATGCATCACCCAAAAGAGCCTGGCCCCCTCCACTTGACCCCCACCCCTCAGCTATTGATAGACATTGATCAGATCCCCTCTCAGCCTTCTCTTCTCCAGACTAAACACCCCCAGGGCTCTCAGTCTCTCTTCACAGGGGAGGTGCTCAAGTCCCCTAAGCATCCTCATATCGAATTACAGTGCAGCGTTTAGATGTTAAAATCCTGAACAACATTATTCACTGCTTCCTCAAAGGAATGCTTAGGTACCTGTGGTTCATTTCTTCTTGCCAGAGTTGTATTTACTGCTGCTAGGCATTTTCTTGACCTGTCTACAACACAAGGAGGCAGAGCAAGAAAGAACACAGTGCCCCAGAAAGGGCTGTGGTACCTACTGCAGTCTACAGTGCCCTTGTAGCACCTCCTCCAGCCACACGGAGTGCATCCCTGCTTCCTCTTTTTTATTAACCTTTGCTCTGCTCTTCTGCTCTTAGTTTCAGCTCCTGAAGGTTAGCAGGGCTGCATTTGAAAGCATGATAAATTAATTTGTTGCAATCCTAGGAAGTGTTTGATCTATGCAGACTACACAGGGAAGGGCAGAAAGCAGAGCTTGTTGCCACTTTCCTGCACAGGAGTGCTGCATACATCATGGAAGACCATCAATGTGGGTGGACTGCTTCAGCTTGTTTGTCAGTGTGAGGTATTTGAATAGTGTCATTGAATAAAGCAAGCCCCTGATTTTCAGAGGCCAGAGAGTCCCTGGTGTTTTCTTAAACAGTGCTTTAATACTGGCCCATGTTTTGGCAGTCAGAATAATGCAGGATCCATTCCTGCAGCCCTGCAATGACAAACAATTCATTCATACAGAATCATTCAATTGTGAGGGTTGGAAGGGACCTCAAAGATCATCCAGTTCCAACCTCCTTGCCATGGCCAGGGACACCTCACACTACAGCAGGTTGCTCACAGCCACATCCAGCCTGGCCTCCAGGGATGAGGCTTCCACCACCTCCCTGGGTGATCTCTTCCAGTGTCTCACCACCCACATGGAGAAGAATGTCTTCCTAACATCCAATCTGAATTTCCCCATTTCTAGTTTTGTTCCATTCCCCCCAGTCCTATCACTCCCTGACACCCTCAAAAGTCCCTCCCCAGCTTTCTTGTAGCCCCCTTCAGATACTGGAAGGCCACAAGAAGATCTCCTGGGAGCCTTCTCTTCTCCAGACTGAACAGCCCCAACTCTCTCAGTCTGTCTCTATAGGAGAGGAGCTCCAGCCCTTTGCTCATCCTTGTGGTCCTTCTCTGGACATGTTCTAGCACCTCCAAATCCTTGAGGTCCCTTCCAACCCTAACAATTCTATGATTCCATGATCTTACCCTACCCTGGATGTGCATGTTGTATAGATTAATTTTGCAGCTATAGCCATGTGCTGGTGCATCAGATGATCTATTTACACAGCCACACTGCTGTAAATAGCTGGTGTGGTGATCTTGAGCACAGCCCTTCATGGGGATGTCAGGAAAGGTTGAGTACAGGGCAAGGCACTCTGGCAAACATGCTCTGAAAGCTTTCGTGTGGTCAGATTCTGTTCTGCAAACAGCTCTCCTGTTGGTGTCCTCCTTACAGCAGCTGAACTTCCCTGCTTGCTTTTAACCAGGCTCAGAAGAGAGGGCCACAATGGAAGATGTGTATTTGGCATCGGTGGAGACGGACCGGGGCGTGAAGGAGCAGTTAAGGCTGTATGACACCAGGGGGCTGCAGGAAGGTGTGGAACTCCCGAAGCACTACTTCTCTGTCGCCGACGCCTTCGTTCTGGTGTACGCCGTCACCAGCCTCCAAGCTTTCCAAAGGGTTGAGCTGCTCAAGAAGGAGATTGACGTCGTTAGAGACAAGAAGGAGGTAAATGCACGGGGCTTCAGCTGCCTGCCTCCTGGCTGTGTCAGCGATAGGAAGTTAAGGTCGCAAAGCGTAGCTTTTGTTTCTGTATACAAAGGAAAACAAATCTAGCCCCAGCCTTGGGCAATCCAGCTAAGGGAAGCTTTCTCACAGGCTCATAGGATGTTAGGGGTTGGAAGGGACCTCCGGAAATCATCGAGTCCAACCCCCCTGCCAGAGCAGCACCCTAGGTCACACAGGAATGCATCCAGATGGGGCTGGAAAGTCTCCAGAGAAGGAGACTCCACAATCTCTCTGGGCAGCCTGTTCCAGTGCTCTGGGACCCTCCCAGTGAAGAAGTTCCTCCTCATGTTGAGGTGGAACCTCCTGTGCTGGAGTTTCTATCCATTGGCCCTTGTCCTATCCCAGGGTGCAAGTGAGCAGAGCCTGTCCCCTCCCTCCTGACCCCCAGCCTGCAGATATTGATAAACATTTGTTAAACCCCTCTCAGTCTTCTCTCCAGAATAACCAGCTGAGGCAGCCTCATTCACATGCCCTGCAGGGTCCTGGGGGGAATGGGGTGCATTCAGAGGAGTGTGTCCAGCAGATCCAGGGAGGTTCTCCTCCCACTCTACTCTGCCCTGCTGAGACCTCACCTGGAATATTGCATCCAGTTCTGGGCTCCCCAGTTCAGGAGGGACAGGGATCTGCTGGAGAGAGTCCAAGGGAGGGCTGTGAGGATACTGAAGGGACTGGAGCACTGCTGGTGAGGAGAGGCTGAGAGCCCTGGGGCTGTTTAGTCTGAAGAAGACTGAGAGGGCTTTTTTATCTCCTTACTTCCTCTACTATAGCTAAAATTCAGTTAGCTGAATTTATCAGGAAGGACACATGACTAATAAAACCTATGGCCTACTGCAGTGCAGCTCACAGGGCTTTCTTAGCTGCTATTCAAGGGAAGCCAAGTGTAGGCAATAATAGAACAAAGGGCATTACCTTTTCCTTGTTTTGTATCCCTGTACTCCATGGCTTACAAAGTGGAGTAACTGGCAATGGGTCTCCCAGACACTAGTCCATTGGCAAAGCATCTTTGATTGTATTTTAACCACCATACTGAATTAATTCAGTTGTGTGCAAGGCCTGCTCCATTTTCCCTTAGAAAGCAGCCAGAGTTTTCAGCTGACAGGCTTCCAGCAAAGCTAAACAAATGGAACTTGCATGTGGCATTAGCGTCATGGCTTTTCCTACAGCATCCTACTCTTCAAGTAGTTTTCCCTATTAAATGTCTTTAGCCTACAGCTTTCCAAATGCCTGCTTTATGATATTAAAAAGGGGAAAAAAAACCCAAAACAAAAAAATTGCAGGAAGGATTAATTAGATAACGGTAAGGAGAGAGCTTCCAAAATGTGCCTTTAGTACTGACAGCAGAGAGTGTTGTGGAGGATGCCAGGCTCCAAGCCTGACAGCAGCCAAACATGCAGTCACAGGAGGGTTACAGTAGCTGGTGGGCTGGTATGATCTGCAGACTGTCATATACATCAAGGAGATCAAAATCAATCACAACTGCCCTGCAGGGCAAGGAAGGGTGGACAAGTAGGGAATTTTTCCCAGGCACTGGTTTTTTTTTGGTTTTTGTTTTTTGTTTTTTTGAGGGCCCTGGTTTGTTACTTTACAGCAAGCTGTGATGGGGAGAGGGAGGCACAGCCCCACCCAGATCTGTGTCCCACTATCCTCTGTTACCTGCCAGAACTCTTCTGTCTCCTTGCATGCAGGGATTGTTTTGTAAAGAACTGTCGATTTACTAATCATTTGGGAGAGCTTAAAGTTGTGGACTTGACTGAGGATAACATAGGCAAAAGAGTGGTGCCCACAATCAACTGCACTGATTAGTTTTATCCCTGTGATTTCAGGTCTATATCATAGAATCACAGAATTGTCAGGGTTGGAAGGGACCTCAAGGATCATCCAGTTCCAACCCCCTCTGCCATGGGCAGGGACACCTCACACTACATCAGGTTGCTCACAGCCACATCCAGCCTGGCTGCAAAAACCTCCAGGGATGAGGCTTCCACCACCTCCCTGGACAACCTGTGCCAGTGTCTCACCACATTCATGGGGAAGAACTTCTTCCTAACATCCAATCTGAATCTCCCCATTTCTAGTTTTGCTTCATTCCCCCCAGTCCTATCACTCCCTGACACCCTAAAAAGTCCCTCCCCAGCTTTCTTGTAGCCCCCTTCACATGCTGGAAGGCCACAAGAAGGTCTTGTTGGAGCCTTCTCTTCCGCAGTCTGAACAGCCCCAACTCTCTCTGTCTTCATAAGAGAGGAGCTGCAGCCCTCTGAAGCACCCTGTAAAAGGCAGCATATAGCATGCCTTATAAACTCCTCCACAGCAGAGCAGCTCCAGCCCTCTGCTCATCCTCGTGGCCCTTCTCTGGACACCTTCCAGCACTTTCAGATCCTTCTTGTAGCAGAAGCTCCAGAACTGGATGCAGTGCTCCAGGTGTGGTCTCACCAGGGATAAAGTAGGCTTTGAAGTGTAGAAGGTGATCTTAGGAGTCCTACCTTAAAGCAGCCTCAGTGAGCATCCTTAACTAAATCAGGGCTGCATCTCCACATGTGGTGCTTCTGTGCTGGCAGCACTTCACCTTGTTGGGTGGCACAGTCCCCTGTTGTGTGTCAGGTGACAAAAAGCACTGATGGCTGGTTCCTTGCCTCTGCTGGCTGTGGGGGCTCTCCAGCACACACCTTAAAGCCCGGCCAATTTTTACACTGAACAGAGGTTGTGTTCTCTCACACTGACAGAGCTTAACCTAGGTAGGATTCAGCTGGAGCACGTGGGAAAAGCATATGAAGCTTCTAACTTCTGTCAAAGCCTTTGCAAAGGGAAAAGCCGTTTTCCCAGACCCCCTGGGCTGCTATAGGGAAGAAAGGCAGCCTAAGGCCTCACAGGAACAGGACAACCATCTCTATCTGGAAGGAAACAGAAGGCATTCTGGAGTTAGCCTGATGAACAGGAAAACATGGACAGGTGTGGGCCACAGCCAAAAGCCACTAGGGCAGAAATGAGCCCAGGGTTTGAGGGAGGAGCTTGAACTGTAAACCCAGGCATGGCTTCCCCTAGGAACTGGTGCTGGGAAAACGTTGTTAGGAAATGAGGAAATGGTTAACTTAATTTACCAGGAGCACTCCAGTGGTCAGCACTACCTGCAGCACTTCCTAGAACTGAAGTGCTGGGTGGGCTACTGAGCTCAGCCACACTCTGCAGTCTCCTGAGTCACTAGATGGATCCTTACAGCCAAGGGTCTGACCTTGTGTGCTGTGCTGCCCTCCTTAGCTAACCAGCTGCTGTTGGAACTGTGTCCCAGAGGCTGGGGCTGGTGCTCACCTGATGCTCTCAGTGACAGAATGAGTGTCCCCTTAGGGCTCTCCTGTGGCTTCCTAGGCTGTGGGAGTGGGGTCCAGCAGCTCAGCCTTCCCAGGCTGCTCACACAGCTGCCTTGTGGCAGGGCTGTCTTTGTGTATATTGCAGGCTGTGGCTTGGGAAGGAACAAACTGTGGGGTCTAGGCTTTGTTGTATTGTGGACTGTGACTTGGGAAAGCACAAACTGTGGGGCCTAGGCTTTCCCTGCTGCCAGGCATTGCTTCTCTCTCCAGCATCCACTGCTCAGGTGTCATACTCGTTACCATTTGTCTGGAGTGGCTAAGTTGTGAGGTGAACAGAGAATGATGCTGTTGAACTTTGGCTGTCGTGGGTGCTGTTTCCCTTTTAGCAACCACGGGCAGAGGAAGTCACTGATAGGTGAGGCCAATTCAAATCCCAGACCCTGTTCTTCCAAAATGACACAGAGCTTGCCTTGTGCCAGCGTCAAGTTACAAACCAGGCCTGGAGAGTGTTGCTACTTGCCTGCCACTTAAAATTATTGCAAGTGGGGAATGATTTCTTATAAATCTCACCCTTGTGTTCTGGTTGCAGGTAACAGTTATTGTCCTGGGAAACAAAACTGACCTCCTGGACCAAAGAGAAGTGGAAACAGAAGCAGCACAGCAATGGGCAAGGGCCGAGAAAGTGAGACTGTGGGAAGTGACTGTGACGGATCGAAAAACACTGCTTGAGCCCTTCACCTTCCTAGCTAGCAAACTCTCCCAGTCACAGAACAAATCAACCTTTCCCTTGCCTGGGAGGAAGAGCAAAGGGAATAACTGTGATAACTAAGCTACCTTGGCATAGTCTGCTGCTGCCTGGCCACAGCCTAGGTCCTTCCTGTGCCATTTGCTTCTTAGAGTTGCACTCAAAGCAATAATCTCATTCAGCAATAAAATCAGCAAGCTTCTGGTTAAGAGGTATCCTTCCTTCTCCCAGACTTGCCTTGAAAGGGTCACTGGGGGTAAAAGCCTTTAAAAGCACTTAATGAAAAGAGTTACTTTACAAGGGTTATGGATGAGGGACAGGTGGACACCTCTCTAGCAGGGACTTTGACTGTACAGTGATGCTGAAGGACAAGTTAAGGAGCTTCTTAAGCAGGACTATAGCCTCTAGTCACAAAGCAAGCATTCAGTTTGGAAAGCGGATATGACTGAAATGGCAACACTCCTTTTACCTTGACCTTAAAGTGGTCCACAGGGCTTGCTGATGATGCAGGAGGCTGAGGTCAGTGTGGTTTTGCAGGAGTAGGGTTTGGGGCAGGAAGAACAAGTACCAGCTGATTTAGCCACTTGAGTTCTGCTAGTGTCTGGAAGTAAAGGAGAAAAATAAACCCAACCAACCAACCCACCCCAACAAGCTTTATGGGAGATACTAGAACAGACCCTACTGGGACATGAAGCTTGTCAGCAAAGCCTGGCAAGTAGTACTTTCAGCTCAGGAATGTATTTGTACAAGCCAGACCAGCTCCGAGAGCGCTCATTAACTGCGAGCTGAAGGACAAGACGTTAGCTCCCTGTGCTTTTGATCCAGCATGGCCAGTACAAATCAGTCACATTCACATGGATGATAATTTTATTGAGAAATTCTGCAGAGCAATTTTGTATGCGGGAAGGACACTGCCTGGGCTCTGCTGACTGCATTGCACAACACTCCCAACCCAGCCAGCCAGCCAAGCTGCAGTCATCCACCCTCAGGATGAAGCTACAGGACAGACAACAACTGCTACCAAATGCTGTACTGCTTTGTGAGAGGGGGGCTAGGGGGTGCAGGGGCTGCCTTTTGGGAACATCCCCGTGGTAAACACCCAAAAACACCTCTACAAATGGTCTTACTGTGCAGCAGGAGCACAACTGCACATGGCTGTATTTGAGTCTCCATGTGCTGCAGGCATCTGCTCTCCTAAGTCAGGCTGTCAGTAAACTAAACAAAATTGGATATAGAGGGACAGAACAGGCAGCTGCTCCCAGAGAAAGTGGTCAGCTTTTGGCCTCTAGCAACCTCTTACACCGACCGAGTCTTGCTTTTCATTATATTTAAAGACAGGAGTGGGGAGAGGGACTGGATTGAATCACGCAATTCCCTCATTTTCCACTGATGTTTTGAAGAAACACTGAGAATTTCACTGTGAGTCAGCAAAACTGAGCAGTATTGGCACTGCTATAAATGCTGAAGAGTGAGTGTGCTTAATGCTGACAATTAAGCTGTGTGCTTGCGGCATTGCTCTTCCTGAATACTGATAAATAAAGGCCATCAGCATGACTGATGTCAGAGCAGCAATGCAGTTCACTGGGAACGAAGCAGGTATTCCTGCCTTTGTAATGAAGGCAAACGAAACTGTTCAGATGCTTTGCTCAACAGAGCTTGGCTTGCTGTGCCCGAGGAGCAAGATAAGAGAGCAATTAGGAATGAGCAAGCTCCTGTAATGGCCTGCTAGGAACAGACAATGGTTTCATTGCAACACTCGGGCTGAGTAAGCACTACCGCGGGACTTAGCCCAGCCTGGCTAGTCACAGTCACTGTCCCCAGGCACGCTGCAGGAGCACTCCCTCCTCACTCATTTCCTACCAGGCACACCCCTACTCAAGGCTTCTCCCTGCCCCAAGACTCCACATCTGCCTCTCTGCTTGGTGAGCAGAGGTGACATCAGAGGTTCACTTCCTTGCTGCAACCTCTTACTGAAGAATTGGTTATATTCCTCCTCCTCATCTCTGCACAGCCCTTCTTTTATAGGATGGCCTCAATTTGGGTTTGGATCGATGGTAAAGCCTCTGCTAACCTTACATCATCACTGATGCTGACCCCAGAGCCAAGGCAGTGCAGGCTGACAAGTCAGAACTGACTTGAAGTGGCTGCAGATGGAACTGAACATCTGCTTGCTGTCCAGTTCTGCACCCTACAAACTCAGTGCCAGTCCCGCTGCCAAGACTGATGTGGGCTGCCAGAGCCAGGTCGTGAGTGCTCACTCTGCCCCCTGGGCACTGAGGACTTGACAGTGTTACAACGAAGACAAGAGGGAAAGGGATCTTCTGAATGACTGAGGCCATCTTTCTGAACAGGTTATGTAAAGGCTATGTAAATTATCTTGAAATTAATTAAATTCATCAGAAAGACATGAAGATCATTTTAGGCATTCCCCAAAACAAGCACCACCCACTGTTTCCTTTCATAAGCTTATTCTGATGCTTTTAAAGTACCCAAGTGAATTACCTTTGCTAAATACCATAGTATTTCACTGGCTAGTGATGGAGAATGTATTGTCCTCCTCTAAAAACAATCTACACAGTGGCTGGTACCAAGTGAAAATGAAACCCACTGTAGTACGATTTTACTTACTAGTAAAGTGCAATGTAGCTGAAGGGCAGAACATGTATTTTGTTCTTACTATTCTGACTCTAAACCTGTCCTAGGTCCCAGGGATCACTTACCTACTACAAAGTTAGAAAATCTCTCCACAAGTTAATGGAGAAGAATTACTGTTAAAAAAAAAAAAAAGTAGTAAATGGAACCACCTTTCTCTATTCCTCTCCAGTTCTGCTGAACAAACACTGTGCACATCAGTCATCCCAAATCACCTCCCTCCCCCCAGCCAGCTACAGCAGTTAATTTGCCACGTTCTGGTAGCACAAGGCAGGCAAAAACACTGCTGAGATTAAAGCCATTTTTATCTCCTTGATCAGTGAGGGAGAGGAGGAAACGATTACCAGAGATACTCCTGGTTTGCTGTTGCTCTGTACCAATAATTTTCCTAGGCTGAGCGAAACAGCTGAGGGAGCTCTCACACCAGATCAATAGCTGTGCCAAAAGCAGGCAGTCCAGCAGGTGAGACTAACATGCTGCTGCCCACAACCACCCAGCACAGAGAGGGTGTTTAATTAACAGGTGAGATTGGAAGAGAAGTATGTAAATTATAAACACCTACAGAATTTATTTTACAGTACCAAAACAAATCTGGGAGCCTGGAGGGCCACATAGCGCTCAGAAGAATGCTGCAAGGTGAAGTGCTTGCTGTGTGAAAATGAAGCTGCGCTTCCAGCCTCTACCTGAAGGGAGTGGTCAAAATGCCACAGCCACAGCTAACTGCCCTGTTGCTGCACTCCTCAACGTAAACACCATGTCTGTAGGAGATAATCTCTGCAGGTAGTCAAAGAGGATCCACAGATTACATCTCCTTTAAGGTGTCTTTTGATAGCTTACCAGGACATGGTTCCTTCACCTCTTCCACTCCCTCAGCAAACCATGAAGATATTCTCTTCTTCCTTTTCCTTCCCATCTGGTTCCCCTCCATATCTGTTACACTCCTCCAGCTGCGCTTTCAAACAAGCCTAAAAGGCCAATGCTGTACAAACTTCAGCTAAAATGTAACTCAGGTAAACTCTGTGGCAGGTTACCTCTCCACAGGCTGTGCCAGCCTGCACCACACTGACACAGCGAGCAGCTGAAAACATCTTATGCTGTCACTCCGTTCCTTGTGTGCTTCTCTGGAAGTGTCTTCCCCAAATACCAGCAGTCAGCACGCTCACCTGCACATTTCCCTTGTCCTTACCCTTTCTGTACCCCTCCCAGCATACTGGCAGATGCTGTTCTGGCAAAAGGACAAAGCAAGGCACTATAAACAGTAATCTTTTCTTCTTCTTTTCTTTAAACATCTTTTTATTAGCACAGTAACAAATGCAGACTTAAGTAGCCCACAACATACAACCAATCCACTGAGTAACTCCTATTCCACGCCTTACAGTTGAACAGCTTAAGGTATTTTACTACAGGTTACCATAAGTCCTGATTAAAACCCTTTATTCTTTGCACATAGATAGATTGGCTTATAAAATAATACATTAACCACTTCTCATTTCATCCACGAGGCCACATATATCTGTACCTCTCCCTATCACAGATCATGAGATGACAGCCTTGAAAAAAAGTATTTGTTAAATACCAATGTGCCCTCTGTAGGGGAAAACAATGCAAACATCTCTTTACAATTAAAAAAAAAAAAAAAGAAAAAAAAAAAGGGGGGGGGGGGGGGAAAGAGAGGAACCCAACAGAGAATAAAATACCCCCCCCCCCCCCTTCTCTATCCCAAAACAAAAAGCCCAAACCACGTAGAGTCTTGAAGGGATTTTTACATAAATGCCAACATCTGCACCTGTACAAAATTAAGCTGCTTTGATCTTTTACATATTGCAAGCAAACTGAAAAAACAAAGAAGTCTAAGAAGTTTACATTCCTCTCGGTTCTATACGTGAGCTAATATTGCTGAACTAATTACAGTCTTAAAATAGGCTACTCCCAATCCTAGCCGTCTACTGTAGCAAGATACCTTAAGTTACAACAACAGAATCTTAGGAAACAAAAGACTGAATAAAATCTGTTATAGAAATACCCTAACTCTTCACCAGCACACCCTCCCTCCCCCCACACCTTCAAAATCATAAGCAGCTCTTTCCATCACAGACAAATAATGTAAGAGGTCGACAAGAGACAAAAAAAATCCATTTATGTAGCGTATCTCTTGGTCCACTGTCTGGCCATTCTGTCATGCTCTGCTCTGTTAGTCATATACTGGGTGGCAATGCTTCCAACCAGGGGATCAGCTGCAAACGAAAACACAAACCACTTATTTCAGACAAGCTACCCAATGGAAACTTCAGCTGCAAGTATGAATTTAATACAAGGGGGATCACACAGGCAAGGTGCATTGCAACAAGTCTGTTACAGTTTGAAGGGGGAACTTTAGCCTAGTCCCTGACTGCAAAGGCTGAAAAGTAAAATAAATTACCATTGGATGTGAAAGGAAAATAATGCTAAGGTCTACAGAATTCAGTGGTTTGCTAATGGGATATAGAGCAGAGGCATAAACAGTTCTTGCTCTCTATTGTCTTCTGTCACTTCTGCTCGCAATTTCTCTCTCTCCCCCCAGCCTTTGCCAGGGGATCTCTGTTGTGACTCCTGTGAGGCAACGGGAAGGAGGGAGGGATTGGGGGAGGAGGTGATTGGTGCCCCTGGATCTGTCCAGGGGGCTCTGAGGAGTTTCTGTGTTGTTTATGAATTGTAAATATCTCTATATTGTACGTATCTTGGATATTTTGTACATATTCATTGCATTTCATATTTCTAGATTGTAGTTTGCTTGTGAATAGAGCTTCATTTGCTTCCATCCCAAACTGAGCTGGTATGGAGATTTATTCTGGGGGATAATTCTCTCAGATTAGTTGGGGGTTAATTTCAACCCACCACAAAGCTAAACCTTCTGGACTGATGTTCTTCTGATGCCTTCTGTGTGAGTTGTATTTACAGCGATGTACTATCTCTTACTCAACAAAGGAAAAATGCCCATTAAAGTGTTAAGGAGTTTAAAAGATAACATTTGCATTACGGAAGACTTTCACTGATTAATGCATGTCAGGTTTTCTTTTTACCCCTTCTAAAAGTGCCTGGGACATACTCATTGCTAAATGTAGTGAAACAAACTGTCCTTCTAGGAAAGACGAGACCTCAAGGAGAGGTTTTACTTTTGCAACAAGTTTGCTTTTATTATACATAATATATTGTGAAATTTGGCATTTCTCTCCAAGAAATGTAACCTGTAAAACCACCTTTGGAAACCAAGACGTATACCTCTTAACTGGTGTGGATGACAGATGGGTTAGAGAACCAGTGAGTGCTACTTACAGCGTAGCTGGTCACTGCCTTTAACTGGATGGTGGAAAGTAAAAGGCTAATCCCCTTGTTTTCAGAACTGTGTTTGTGGCTCTTCTACAGGCCAGTGGGGAGTGTTTAACCTTTACCCAAACCCAGAGCTGGTGTGGAAGGGGAAGGAGTTTTCATGTGCAGGAGGAGGACTGCTGCTTTCCTCAGAGGCCAGCCTGAGGAGCAGTGAGCAGCAGGCAGGTAGGGGTCTGTTACCTCCAGCCCTCTTTGGCTGCCCTGGACATGGAAATGTGCTGGCTGGAGCCCAGGGCTGTGCTGGCTGAAGCCAAGAAGATGCAATGAGGGCCAAGTTATTTGGGTGCTGGGTGGGGTGCAAGGTGGCAAGCGGCCTGCATGGCTGCGCGGTGGACTTACCCGGGTTGCAGTCTGTGAGGAGGGAGCAGATGGAGAGGAGAACTTTAGAAATGGTTAATGCTGGGCTCCAGTTGTCTTTTAAAATGTCCAGGCAGATGACACCTTGGCTGTTAATGTTACAGTGGTAGATTCTTGTCCGAAACGTTACCTGAAAGAAACAGACAGCAGCTGGTGTGCTGAGGCACCTCACGCAAGGTGGGAAAATGCCAGGCAGCAGATCCCTTGGAAGGGCAGGGAGGCGAGCCGCCGCGGAGGACACCGAGGCCGGCCAGCTTCTAGGCCGGGGCGCAGAGCAAGGCCCCGCAGGCCAGCCCCGCTCC
>VXBD01008132.1:25690-36525 GCA_013399975.1 Indicator maculatus | reverse complement strand
TGCCTCGCTCTGTGTTATGCTGGCAGCAGCACTGAGGAGGCCATGGGCCAGCCATGCTTTTGTGTTTCTTTTCTAGTTCTGTTTGAAAAAGAGATGAGCAGGAGCTGGTGGTGACCCTGCCAGGGCAGGGGGCATGTCACATGCTCCTGAGTCACTCAGCTTGGGGTATGTTCACTTCCTCAAAAAAGGAGAAAAACTCTACCAACACCCTCTTGACCTCAGCTTGCCCAGTCCATGCCATATGTGCCACTGCCTGTTTGATCCTCACACCCTCTTGCTGCCCTTACTCCTGCAAAGGGTTGAAGTGGTTTGAATGAACCTCTCAGGTCTGCAGCCCCCTTTGGCTTCAGCTTCATTTGCCCAGCTGCAGTTAAGGGCAGGAGAAGGCCTGGGCAAGGTGTGTGGAAGCATCTGACCTGGTGCTGGGTGCCTGCTTTGAGCTGCTGGGGGATTGCTTTGGCACTAGGTGCCTGCTTAGGCTCCAGCTGCCTTTTTAGGTGTCCTGCTCTGGTGGCACTGTGTTCCTGTTTGGGTGCTGGGTACTGCTCTGGTGGCACTGTGTTCCTGTTTGGGTGCTGGGTACTGCTCTGGTGGCACTGTGTTCCTGTTTGGGTGCTGGGTACTGCTCTGGTGGCACTGTGTTCCTGTTTGGGTGCTGGGTACTGCTCTGGTGGCACTGTGTTCCTGTTTGGGTGCTGGGTACTGCTCTGGTGGCACTGTGTTCCTGTTTGGGTGCTGGGTACTGCTCTGGTGGCACTGTGTTCCTGTTTGGGTGCTGGGTACTGCTCTGGTGGCACTGTGTTCCTGTTTGGGTGCTGGGTACTGCTCTGGTGGCACTGTGTTCCTGTTTGGGTGCTGGGTACTGCTCTGGTGGCACTGTGTTCCTGTTTGGGTGCTGGGTACTGCTCTGGTGGCACTGTGTTCCTGTTTGGGTGCTGGGTACTGCTCTGGTGGCACTGTGTTCCTGTTTGGGTGCTGGGTACTGCTCTGGTGGCACTGTGTTCCTGTTTGGGTGCTGGGTACTGCTCTGGTGGCACTGTGTTCCTGTTTGGGTGCTGGGTACTGCTCTGGTGGCACTGTGTTCCTGTTTGGGTGCTGGGTACTGCTCTGGTGGCACTGTGTTCCTGTTTGGGTGCTGGGTACTGCTCTGGTGGCACTGTGTTCCTGTTTGGGTGCTGGGTACTGCTCTGGTGGCACTGTGTTCCTGTTTGGGTGCTGGGTACTGCTCTGCTGGCACTGTGTTCCTGTTTGGGTGCTGGGTACTGCTCTGCTGGCACTGTGTTCCTGATCAGCTACTCAGTGCCTGCTCTGGCACCAGACACCTGTTCAGTTGCTTTGTGCCTGCTCAGGTGCTGAGTGCCTGTTCTGGCACTGGGCACCTGTCCTGGCACCGGATGCCTGCCCAGGCACTGGGTGCCTTCTTGGGTGCTGGGTACCAGTCCTCTGCTGGGCTCATAGTCAGCTGCTGCTCCACCACTGGGTGTCTGCTCAGGTTCTGGGTGCTTGCTCTGGCCCTGGGCATCTGTCTCGGTTCTGGGTGCCAGCTGGGTGCTGCTGCAGTGCTGGGTGCTTGCCTGGACGCTGGGTGCCTGCTTTGGCACTGGGTACCTGCTTGGGTGCTGAGTGCCTGCTCTGGCACCCGTCTCAGCTCTGGGTGCCTGCTGGTCGCTGCTCCAGCGCCGGGTGCCTGCTTGGGCACTGCCCTGGCCCTGGGTCGCTGCCTGCTGTGTGTTTCACGGCGTGCCCCGGGCTGGCTGCTGGTGCTGGGCATGCCTGACTCTTTGAGTGTGTAATAAAGGCAGGACTTTGTTCCTCCCCAGGGGAGCCAGGCCGTGGCTGACAGCCCTTCTGCTCCTGGTTAACAGCTCCCCTTGCTCCCCACACAAGCCCTTCCCTGGCACCCATCTGCCAAACAATGCCAACAAAGAACCTTTCCTCTGCAGCCTCTCCAGTGCTCCCCCAGCCACCCCCGCCGACTCCTCCTCTGCTCTGAGGAGGAATCATTCAGCTTGGTCATTTCTTTTTAACTTTGGATTGATTTTTCATTTTGCCCTTTGCTTCCCCTGGGTGTCAGTGCCACAGGCAGGGCTGGCAGCAGTGCTGCTGGTGGGCATTGCCCACTGCAGAGGCGCCCCTGCCATCGGCTCTGCCAAAACGTGGGATGTGCTGGGAATCAATTTTTCCAAGCCGGGGGAATGTCCTTGGAGAGGCTGCAGCAAACACAACCTGGCTGATGACTGGGGATCAGAGGAAGAAGGGTTTGCCCATGGTGGGCCCAAGAAGTTGCCAGGGGCGTGGGGGAGAGCCTTGTGCTGGAGCTGGGCAAGCCTGGGGATCTGCTCCTCAGGGCTCTGCTGTCTTTGGATGATCTTTAGGAATCCCCTGGGTGAGGTCACACCTGGAGAACTGGGGTCAGGTCTGGTCAGTTTCAGGTCACTCACTCCAAGAAGGACATTGAGGTGCTCTGGAGGTCCAGACAAGGGCAACAAAGTTGGGGAAGGGTCTGGAGAACAGGGCTGGGGAGGAGTTGCTGAGGGAGCTGGGGGTGTTCAGCCTGGAGAAGAGGAGGCTGAGGGAGACCTCATTGCTCTCTACAGCTCCCTGAAGGGAGGCTGGAGTCAGGTGGGGGTTGGTCTCCCAAGTTAGAAGCAACAGGATAAGAGGAAACATCTCAAGTTGCCCCAGGGGACGTTTAGGTTGGACATGAAAATAAACTTCTTTGTTGAAAGGGTTCTCAAAGCCTGGCACAGGCTGCTGCCCAGGGAGGTGGCTGAACCCCCATCCCTGGAGGTGTAGATGTGGTGCTGAGGGCCATGATTTAGCACCAGGCTTGGCAGAGTTGGAGTATGGTTGGACTGGATGATCCTAAAGAGCTTTTCCTCCCAGAGTGATTCTGTGCTTCTCAGATATTTCATGGGTTCTGAGACCTTCCCTCCTAAACATTCCTCAGGGACCTGCTGGCCTCAGCAGCTGGGGCAGGGCTGGTGCAGTCACTGAGTGCTTGGCTGTGTCACAGGGGGCAAAGCCTGCTGGAGAGCTGTGAGTGGAAAATGGGGAGAAATCTTGGGATTTGAGGAATGTGGCACTGAGGAAAAACAGCCTTGATCCAGCTGAATTATTAACCTGGGCAAGCACTTGAGCTGCAGATCCTGAGCCAAGTCCCAAGGGCAACTGGGTGGCACAGAGTGGGGCTGAGCAGACCATGCCTCCAGTGTCCTCTTGTCCTCTCCTTGTCCAAAGAAAGCACAACTATGGGAGGGAAACAACCCAAAACCCAAACAGTTTTGAATTAGTTCTATAAAATATGCTAAAAGTTGTAATTCCAAATGAACCAAATCATTGCTCTACACACTGCAGGATTAGTCACTCTGCTGCTCCCCCAGCAGAGCAGTGCCTGATAGAAATTGTCTTTTCTTTTCCCTGTATTTGTATTTTTTTCCATATCAGACTGAGTGCTGGAAGAGTTCATAGATCCATAGAATGGGTTGGGTTGGAAGGGACCTCAAAGCTCATCCAGTTCCAACCCCCTGCCATGGGCAGGGACACCTCCCACCAGCCCAGGTTGCTCAAGGCCTGGCCCTGAACCCCTCCAGGGAGGGGACAGCCACAGCCTCCCTGGGCAACCTGTGCCAGTGTCTCCCCAGCCTCACTCTCAACAATCTCTTCCTCATCTCCAGTGTCAATCTCCCCTCTCCCAGCTCAAAGCCATTGTCCCTCATCCTGTCACTCCCAGCCCTTGTGCAAAGTCCCTCCCCAGCTCTCCTGGAGCCCCTTCAGGTACTGGAAGGCTGCTCTGAGGTTTCCCTGGAGCCTTCTCTTCTGCAGGCTGAACAGCCCCAACTCTCCCAGCCTGTCCCCTCAGGGGAGGTTCTCAGCCCTCTGATCATCTCTGTGGCCTCCTCTGGACCCTCTCCAGCAGCTCCAGGTCCTTCTTGTGCTGGGGGCCCCAGAGCTGAATGCAGTGCTGGAGGGTCCAGTTTGGGCTTCTAAACTGGGCTGTTTTGATGGTGCTGTTGGTTGCTGCTTGGTGGTGGTGGTGCTTGGCTGGTCTCCAGTGGCTCCTCAGGATTCAGGAGCCTGTGGGTTGGTGCATCCCTGTTTACTTTATCTGCTCATTTCCAGTTTCTTCTACATTTTTCCTTTCAACCTCACATCTTAATTCTGGTGCTTTATTAATCTATCTAATTAGATGGAGTTCAAGTTGTTTGAAATCCACTTATGTCAGTGTAGGAAGTACTTAGTGCATTAATCAAACCAGCCAAGGTGGCTGCTCCTCTGAAGTCCTTAATTTGTGCCATCCATATTTCTCCTCCTCCTCATCACATCACGCTCTGGAACCATGCAGGTAGCCTCAGGACACTCTGAACTGGATCCATGGGCAGATCTCTTCTCAGTACACACAGAATTCATGCAGGGGTCTGATGTGCCCTTGGGTGGCCACCTCAAACACCATCAGCCTACAAAATCTCAGGAGCAGGAGGGGTGGCTGACACCCATCAGGCTGTGCTGATGTTCAGCCAGACCTGGGCATCAGGGGTTGGGTGGAGGGAACCTCATGAACTTCAGCAAAGGCAAGGGTAGGGTCCTGCACCTGGGGAGGAACTCCTGCACCAGCAGAGGTGAGAGGGGACCTGCTGGGAAGCAGCTCCATGGAGAAGACCCTGGGAGTGTTGGTGGACAACAAATTCCCAAGCTCCAGCGATGTGCCCTTATGGCCTGGAAAGCTGATGGTCACCTGGGGGCCATTAACAAGAGTGTGACCAGCAGGCTGAGGGAAGCTCTCCTCCTGCTCTCCTCTACCCTAGTGAGGCCACATCTGGAGTATTATGTCCAGTTCTGGGCTCCCCAGTTCAGGAGAGGCAAGGAAGTGCTGGAGAGAGTCCAGGGGAGGCTACAAAGCTGCTGAGGGGCCTGGAGCAGCTCTGTGAGGAGCAAAGGCTGAGAGCCCTGGGGCTGAGAGCCTGCAGAAGAGCAGCCCCAGAGGGGAGCTGATCAGTGCTCAGCAAGAGCTAAAGGAGCTGTGGGGGGCAAGAGGCTGGGGCCAGACTCTGCTCAGTGGTGCCCGTGGACAGGACAAGGGGCACTGGGCACAAACTGGAACCCGGGAGGTTGCATCTGAACAGGAAGAGAAAGTTGTTTGGTGAGAGGTTGTGGAGTCTCCTTGTGTGGAGAGCTTCCAACCTCCCCTGGGCATTGTGCTCCTGGGCAAGCTGCTGTGGGTGCCCTGCTTTGGCAGGAGGTTGGTCTGGATGATCCCCAGAGGTCCCTTCCAACCCCACCCTGCTGGCATTCTGTGTTCTCTGCAGGGTGGGCAAAAGGCTGTAGAGAAACAGCTGCTGAGAACATCAATCAGTCTCTGGAAGGTGTCAAAGATAACGTGTGAGGGAAAGCCCTGAGTAGTGAATATCTAAAAAATGGAATAGCACAAAAGGTTTCTTAATGGTGTGAAAATGTAGTCAAAGAAGCTCTTAGGAAGGGCAGCCAAGGAGAGGGAGCAGCCCCTGGGTGGGGGAGGCTCTGGCTTTGGGTGGAAGCATCTCTTTTTGGATTGCTGTTATGTTTCTCGTTTGGGGAAGGCAAGGAGGGTTTGCAGTGCTGGGTTAGGGGTTGGACTTGATGATAGACTCATAGAATGGGTTGGGTTGGAAGGGACCTCCAAAGGTCTTCTAGGCCAGCCCCCTGCAGTCAGCAGGGACATTCTCCGCTAGATCAGGTTGCTGATGGGGCCTCAACTACCTCCCTGGGCAACTTGTTGCAGTGTTCCAGCAGCCTCCTGGTGCAGAACTTGTTCCTCACATCCAATCTCAATCTGCCCTGCTCTAATCTCAAACCATTGTCCCTCATCCTGTCTCTGCAGACCTTTGGGAACAGTCCCTCTGCAGCCTTCCTGGAGTCCCTTCAAGTACTGGAAGGCTGCTCTAAGGTGTCCCTGGAGCCTTTTCTTCTCCCAGCCTGTCCCCACAGGGGAGGTTCTGCAGCCCTCTGATCATCTCTGTGGCCTCCTCCAGCAGCTCCAGGTCCTTCTTGTGCTGGTGTCCCCAGAGCTGGAGGCAGTGCTGCAGGTGGGGTGTGAGCAGAGCAGAGCAGAGGGGCAGAATCCCCTCCCTGTGCTGCTGCTCTCCCTGCTCTGGATGCAGCTCAGCACACAGCTGCCTGCTGGGCTGCCAGGGACCAGTGCTGGCTCCTGGGCAGTTTGTCACCAACTGATACCCCCAGGGCCTTCTTGGTGATATGTTTTAAGGCAGCACCTATCAGAATGAGGACCAGGCACTTGTTTTTTTAATCCCCTTGTGCTGGTTGTGCTCCTGTGTCTGTTGGCAAGGGTGCTTTGCCTGTTGGGTGATTTGGGAGCAGCTGTGCTGGTCCTGGCAGCGTTGGGCACACAGCAGGTCCCAGCCCCTCTCCTGAGCCAAAGTGTGGCACACCAATAGTAGCAGTAAAGTTTCCAACTGGAGGAAAGATACTTTTGTGTGTGTGTGTGTGTGCTTGTGTGTGGTGCTTAATGATTAATTAGGTCAAATTCTCCAAAATTATACTGCTGGAGAAGGAAAGGGCCAACAATTTGCATTTGGACAAAACCCTGTGACAGGAACTGGTGGGGGCCAGTTCCACCTCCTCCCCCTAGCATGCTCCATCCCATGCCCCAGACTGGTTTCTCCCCAGAAGAGCTTGGTGTTTAGCAGATCCATGAATATCCTCATTTCCTCTCCTCCCCCCCCTCCATCTTTTCAAATCTTGCATTAAACCCCTGTAGATTCTGCTTTAAGTAGGCAATTAAGCTAACAACATAATTATATCCCTTAATGCTCATTTTAACCGGTTTAGAGAAGAAACAAAAGGGGAAAGCAGCCTCAGATCCCTGGAAAGAAAAGCTGCCTTGTAAAGCTATTTCTGATAGTGGGGAGAATTTGTGGGCATCCAGGCTCTGCCCATGAGTGGCTGCAGGGAAGCCCAGAGGTCAGGTTTCAGAGCCTCCCAGGCACAGCAGGGTTTTACCTTCTGAGCGCTCTTTCTCTGAAGCCTCTGCTGGCTGTGGATTTTGGGGAATCCCAGGAGGGTCAGGACCGTGTCCACTCCTACTGCAACAGAGTGGCTGCAGAGCTGGGTCTGGGAGGTTTGCCCTCAGTCACCAGAGACCAACACATGGAGGCTGCAAGGTGCTGCCTCTCGTGGTGTGGTGAGTTGAAACTACTCCCAACATCAGATTGCCAAACTAGCTCAGTTAGAAAGCAAATGAAGTTCTGTTCACAAGCAGAACTACAATCTGAATATGAAACCCAATGAGTATGTACAAAACATACAATCTTTACATACATTTACAATTGATGAGCAACACAAGAACCCCCCTGGACAAACCAGGGGGGTACTAAGAGCTTCCCCACTCCCTGCTCCCTTCCCTTCTCTCTGTACACTGGCCAAGAGAAAGAGCAAAGAGTTGCTGTTGGTACTAAACCACAACAGGAATGCAGCCAAGGTCAACAAAGCCACCAGGAGCACAGGTTAGTATCTGCCAGAGTGGGGAAGCCAAAAAGAGAGAAAGTTAGTGTACAAAAATTAACTTTTCTATCAGAGATCTGTCCAGTGGGATTATTTAGACCTTATCACAGAATCATGAAATTGTATAGGACTGGGGGGAATGGAGCAAAACTAGAAGTGGGGAGATTCAGATTGGATGTCAGGAAGAAATTCTTCCCCATGAGGGTGGTGAGACTCTGGCACAGGTTGCCCAGGGAGGTGGTGGAAGCCTCATCCCTGGAGGTTTTTGCAGCCAGGCTGGAGGTGGCTGTGAGCAACCTGCTGTGGTGTGAGGTGTCCCTGCCCATGGCAGGGGGGTTGGGACTGGATGAGCCTTGAGGTCCCTTCCAATTCTTCATTATTTCCCTTTTTACATCCAATAGTGATTTCTTTACATTCAACTACTTTCTGTTCAAGATCTGTGGAAAATTTTCAAGGTGCAGTCTAAAACTACCACACATGGGTGTGAGGAGACCTGATGGTGGTGGAGTTGCTGCAGGAGTCCCTGGGCAAACCTGCTCTAATTGGAGGTCACTGCTGACTGCAAGGGGGTTGGACAAGATGATCTTTGAGGGTCCCTTCCAACCCAATGCAAGCTGTGAAGCTGTGAATCCATGCCCATGTAGCAAACCCCTGCAGGGAGGCCCTTTGCTGCCTGTGCAGACCAGGCTCACAGAGCAGTTGTGCCCTCCTGGTAGTGGGCAGAATTTGTGTGGCTTTCTGCAGAGCACACAACAGCCACAGAAATCTGTGTGCAAGGCACAGAGGTTTGTGAAGAGCCTCCAAGCTCAGAGCCAAGAAGCTGCTTTGGCATCTCAGATCTTGCTAGGGAGCCCAAATCCTTGGCTGGGGCCTGACCTGCTGAGGTAGGCTTCATGGTGGGCACAGGCACCTGCAGGCACTGCTCCACTTGGCACAGTCCTGGACATTTTCACTCTCCTCTCTCCACACTCGTTCCAGTAGGGACAGGAAGCTGCCATTCAAGCAGTTTGGCCCAGGTTTGAGGATCCTGGGGCAAGCATCTCAGAGCTGTGAGCTGTTNAGGAAGCTGCCATTCAAGCAGTTTGGCCCAGGCATCTCAGAGCTGTGAGCTGTAGTCTCAGTGTGCAAGTGGTAGAGATCAACCAGATCTGGTGAGGAGCTGCTGCAGCTTGACCGTCTCCTGGAGGTCATTCAGGTGAATCAATGAATGTTCAGAGGGTTGGACTGGATGATCTCCAGAGGTCCCTTCCAAGCTCTACCATTCTGTGGTTCTATGATTTCTCTCAGGATAACCTGACACTACAGCCACTGGGACCCTTGAGCACAGCTGCCTCCATGGCTGTGCTGCCTGCTCAGGCTGGCCATGGCACGTGGGCACCTCCACTTCTGGGGACAAGGGAGCTTACACAGGAGAGGAGTTACTCACCTCTGCAGGAGCTGTGATTAGACCTGCAAGATGCTTTCTCATGTTCACCAGTCCCTGGGGAGGCATTCTGGGTGATATCTCCTCCCCCTCTACTCAGCCCTGGTTAGACCACATCTGGACTACTGTGTCCAGTTCTGGGCTCCACAATTCAAGAGGGACAGAGAGAGTCCAGTGGCAGCTATGAGGGTGATGAAGGGCCTGAAGCATCTCTCTTACAAGGAAAGGCTGAGAGACCTGGGGCTGTTCAGTCTGGAGAAGAAAAGGCTGGGAGGGGACCTTATAAATATCTACAGATATCTGCAGGGTGGCTGTGAGGAGGATGGAGTCAGGCTCTTTTCAGTCGTGCCCTGTGGTAGGATGAGGGGCAATGGACATCAACTCAAGCATAGGAAATTCCACCTCAACAGGACAAAAAGAATCTCCTGTGAGGGTGCTGGAGGCCTGCAGCAGGTTGCCCAGAGAGTTTGTGGAGTCTCCTAAACTGGAGACAATCAAAACCTGCCTGGACGTGTTCCTGTGTGAGCTGCCCTGGGTGATCCTGCTCAGGCAGGGCTTTGGGCTGGGTGCTCTCTGGAGGTTCCCCTGACATTCTGTGATTCTATGACACTGCCCTGGGCAACTTGATCCTTGGCTTCTCTGCACACACTGCCTGCCAAGAATGCAGTGAGCATCTCGTGGAGCTGTGGCATCGCTGGCTGGAGCTCCTGTGAGCTGGAAGGAGAGGGTGGCTTCAGTTTGAGTGTGCCAACAAATAGCCATCAGTTAGTAGCAATTCTCCATTTGCACTAAGGTGGTCTGCTTTGAAGCCACCAGTACAGGAATTCAAAGCTGTCTGCATCATTCCTAGTGTCCAGGGAGGTGCTGTTCCTTACCTAGGGGTCTTGAGGGTTGTGGTTGGCAGAGGAGTGCAGGAAAATATCTGGAGATTGGCAGTCTGTCTTGAAAATAATTGTTAGATAAAGAAGGGAAGGAGTGGGATGGCTGGGTGGGTGTGCTCTGGGTTGAATGACATCCACTGTGTGACTGCTCATCTGAGGGGGAGGTAGGGCAAGGGGCAATGGCTTTGAGCTGGAAAAGGGCAGATTGAGACTGGAGCTGAGGAAGAAACTGCTGAGAGTGAGGCTGGGGAGACACTGGCACAGGTTGCCCAGGGAGGTTGTGGCTGTCCCCTCCCTGGAGGTGTTCAGTGTGAGGCTGGATGAGACCTTGAGCAAGCTGGGCTGGTGGGAGGTGTCCCTGCCCATGGCAGGGGGCTGGGACTGGATGAGCTTTAAGGTCCCTTCCAACCCAACCCATTCTTTCATTCTGTGATGCTGCTGGTGAGAGGGCTGCACAAAGAATAGATTCATTGGTTGGGGTTTGCTGAACTTCTGACACATGGAAGAATTCCTTTTCAGGGTGAGCCAAAGAGAATGTGAATTGATCTTCATTTTTGTTGTTCACCAGTAAATACCTTTCTGGGTTGCATGGTTTGGAGTTGAACAGAACCTGGAGTGCCTGAGGGCTTTGGTTAGTGTTGGAGCTTATCTTACGGTCCTGGCTTTAAAGAATCAGTAGGGCAGATTCTTGTGTGGCTTAATCAGAAGATTTTAAATGGTGTCACTCCCAGGTTTTGAAGATGAGTTTCATACTCCAAGGTCTGTATGGTTCACCAAAAGTGACACTGATTCATAGACTGGTTGGGCTTGCTGGAGCTACACCTTTGCTTGAGGATAATTTCCCTGAGGTTCTCTGCCCTCATTTTTTTAAGCTTCATGTGTCTGGGTTGGGCCAACCCCAGGCACAACTCCAGGCTGGATGCAGAGTGGGTTGAGAGCAGCCCTGAAGAAAAAGCCTTGGGGGTGCTGGGTGCTGAGCAGCTCCCCAGGAGCCAGCAGTGCCCTCCTGCAGCCCAGCAGGCAGCTGTGTGCTG
>VXBD01008132.1:0-25547 GCA_013399975.1 Indicator maculatus | reverse complement strand
AAGGCCAGAGGAGGCCACAAAGATGCTCCAAGGGCTGGAGCAGCTCTGCTGTGAGCACAGGCTGAGGGAGCTGGGGGTGTGCAGCCTGCAGAGGAGAAGGCTCCAGGGGGACCTTAGAGCTGCCTGCCAGGACCTGAAGGGTGTTTGAGACAGATCAAAGGCAAATGGCTTGAAGTTGATGGAGGGCAGGGTTAGACTGCAGCTGAGGGAGAAGTTCTTCAGTTTGAGGGTGGTGAGACTCTGGCACAGGTTGCCCAGGGAGGTTGTGGCTGCCTCCTGCCTGGAGGTGTTGAAGGCCAGGCTGGATGAGGTCTTGAGCACCCTGGGGTGGTGGGAGGTGTCCCTGCCCATGGCAGGGGGTTGAAATAGATGATCTTCAAGGTCCCTTCCAACCTGAGCTGTTCTGTGATTCTGTGGTTCTATGAACTGTAGAGAATTGAAGGTCACAGAGACTGGGTCCAGGGAATATTTTTCATGTGCAGACCACTTGGAGACCAAAGACTGCAGCCCAGGGGATGGCTCAGAGATAGCAGTTTGGGAGTGACAAAAGCAAAGGTCCATGGTGCTGGATGACTTCCATGCTCTTACCAGTGCCCTGTTTGCTTTGAGGACTTCAGAGTGAGGGTCCTCACTCTCCCCTCTGCCCCTGGGCAGTGTTTGGGTTGTCTCAAGGAGAGAAGCTGCTGCAGCCTTTCCATGCACCCAGGAAAAGTTACAGAATCACAGAATCAACCAGGTTGGAAAAGACCTCAGAGATCATCAAGTCCAACCTATTATCTCATACCTAACACGCCTGACAACTAAACATGGCTCCAAGTGCCACATCCAATCTGGTTTTGAACACCTCCAGGGCTGGTGACTCCACCACCTCCCTGGGCAGCACAATCCCAATTGCTCTTTCTGGGAAGAACTTTCTCCTCACCTCCAGCCTAAACCTCCCCTGGCACAGCTTGAGACTGTGTCCTCTTGTTCTGGTGCTGGTTGCCTGGGAGAAGAGACCAAACCCCTCCTGGCTACAACCTCCCTTCAGGTAGTTGTAGACAGCAATGAGGTCTGCCCTGAGCCTCCTCCCAGGCTAAGTTGTTTCTCCTCTTCCCTTAATTTCCAGATTCCTTTGTCCTCAGGATGCCATCAAACCCCCCCGGCCCCTGTGGGGTTCAGTTGGGCTTTTGGTGGCTTTTGGTCTTTTTTTAATGTAGATTTCATTGTTTTTTGTTGTTTTTTTTTTCACTCTCGGAGCTTTATTTGCTTTTTTATTGATTTATTTCTGCTCTGGGAGTCAATCTGGTGATATTTATAGGCTTTGTGGTTGCCTGATGGGAATTATTTTGCAAGCAGAGTTTCGAAGTGTTCTACTTGAAGCCTGCTCTTTCTCTAGATCCTTCATTTTCCTCCTTCCTGCCTTTCTTTTTTTCTCTTTTATTTTTTTTCTCATTTTAATATTTTTTTATTGCCTTTTCATTTGTTTTGTTTGCTTGTTTTGATTCTTAGTTTTGTTTTGCTGTGTCCTTGAAGGAGCCAGGCAGACTAAACTCCTTCTGAATCTCCCCCTGTAATTACTGCTCTTTTTTTAAGTTTGAAAGACTGACCCAGCTTGGTGCCTTCTCCCATTCTTACTTTTGAATTGATGTGGTTTGAGGCTTTTGGGTGTTGTTTTTTTTTCCCTGCCTTCCCTTTCCCAAGTAAAATTACCACCATTTGGTGCTATTAAAACAACCAATCACCCGAAGCTGGCAAGGAAGGTGACGTCCTGCAGTTAACCTCCCAGGGGCTGAGGGTTGTTTAGCTTCATAGCATCACAGAATGGCTCAGGTTGGAAGGCACCTTGAAGATCATCTATTCCAACCTCCCTGCCGTGGGCAGGGACACCTCCCACCAGCCCAGGTTGCTCAAGGTCTCATCCAACCTGCTCTTGAACACCTGCAGGCAGGAGGCAGCCACAGCCTCCCTGGGCAGCCTGTGCCAGAGTCTCACCTCCCTCACACTGAAGAACTTCTTCCTCAGCTCCACTCTAATCCTGCTCTGCCTCAGCTTCAAACCATTCCCCCTTGGCCTGTCTCAGACACCCTCAGGAAAAGTCTCTCTGCAGCCTTCCTGCAGGATCCCTTCAGGTCCTGGCAGGCAGCTCTAAGGTCCCCCTGGAGCCTTCTCCTCTGCAGGCTGCACACCCCCAGCTCCCTCAGCCTGTGCTCACAGCAGAGCTGCTCCAGCCCTTGGAGCATCTTTGTGGCCCCCTCTGGACTCACTCCACAGCTCTGTGTCCTTCTTCAGCCTTCTTCAGTCTGGGGACACCAGAACTTCAGCCTTAGCCCAGCTCTAAATGCCACAAGTGATAAAGTGTGTAAGGATAAAATCATGTGTTTAGCACATGATCAGCCTTCCACACTAACCTCAGGAAGGGATCATGGATACCAGCCTTGCAGGAGATTCTTGGCCAGTGCTGAACCTCCTCATGGTCCTGTTCCTGACACTTTCTTACTGCCCTCTTTAGCAGATTGTATATTTTTTAATTCTAGACATGAATTTTCTGCCTGTGAAGATCTGAGCACATGAGGAGGGATGTGCTCAGAAGAGGCAGCAGGACACAAACTGGAACCCAGGAGGCTCCACCTCAACGTGAGGAGAACTTCTTTGGTGTGAGGGTGCTGGAGGCCTGGAGCAGGCTGCCCAGAGAGGTTTTGGAGTCTTCTTCACTAGAGACATTCAGAACCCACCTGGATGTGTTCCTGGTTGACATGCCCTGAGTGCCCCTGCTCTGGCAGGGGGTTGGACTGGATGATCTCTGGAGGTCCCTTCCAGCCCCTGACATTCTGTGATTCTGTGATGTTAAAATACAAAAATTTGGGGCTGTTTAGCCTGGAGAAGAGCAGCCAGAGGGGATCTGAGCAATGCTCAGCAAGAGCTAAAGGACTTGTGGGGGGCAAGAGGGTGAGGCTAAACTCTGCTCAGTGGTGCCCAGGGACAGGATAAGAGGCACTGGGCACAAATTGGAACCCAGGAGGTTCCACCTGAAGAGGAGGAGAAAGTTGTTTGGTGCTGGAGGCCTGGAGCAGGCTGCCCAGAGAGGTTGTGGAGTCTCCTTGTGTGGAGAGCTTCCAACCCCCCCCCTGGGCATTGTGCTCCTGGGCAAGCTGCTGGGGATGCCCTGCTGGAGCAGGGGCTTGGACTGGATGAGCTCCAGAGGTCCCTTGCAAGCTCCTCTGTGCTGCATTCTGTGACCTCCAGTGGGGAAGGGCTGGACCTGTGCAGGTGGAAGGTTCCTGGTGTGCCCTGCTGGGGTGATCTGTACCTTGGGAAGCTCTCACAGCATTTCAAACAGAGCAGCCCAGGCGGAGGCAGGAGCTGTGCCTGCTCACCAGCACCTGAGCAGAATGGGTCCTGTAGTAAGCCATGGGGGAATTCCCTGTCTGAACAATCCTATTTTAGCTATCCTTCCCTTGTGCACTCCTAGCTTATCACTTCTGTTTGTTTTATCAGCTTGGAAAGCTGCCTGTAAAGGGAATTTTTTATTTTTATATATATATATATGTATATATATATATATTTATTTTTACAAACCTGATTTCCTGTGAAATGAGAAACCCAGAGAAAAGGGGAGGGGAGGCCCCTGAAATGCCTCTTTCTCCCTGATTTTTATGTTTTTTTTTCCTCACAAGTAAAAGATAATAATCCCCTCCTCCTTCTCCCCCAAGGTTTCATTCCATACACATTTATTCTTTAAAAAAAATATTTCCAGCTGTTTCTTTTAGCTGGGGTAAGTCAGCCCAGCTGTAAACAATTGCTGTATGCAGATGCTGCTGTTTGTTTTGCCTGCTCACTCTTATTTTCCACCTTTTGTAACAGCAGAGTTCAGACACAATCAGCGATGCCTCTGCTCCTCCTCACCCTCAATTTGATTATTTTTGCTGCTAAAGAAGGCAGTAAGGAGAGTGCTGAGCACCAGGAGATGGGGAAAAATAATATTGTGATTACTTTTCAGTTACTTATAATCAAGGAGCAGCTCTTTAAATCCAGCATTGATTTAATTCAGCATTTTCATTTCATGACTGTTAGGGGAAAGGAAAAAAATATAATAAAAGGGTTGTCAGGGTTGTAGCAGCTGACGGGATCCACAAGAAAGCTGGAGAGGGACTTCCTACAAGGGCTTGTAGTGAGGAGAGGCACAGAGATGATCAGAGGGCTGCAGAACCTCCCCTGTGGGGACAGGCTGGGAGAGTTGGGGCTGTTCAGCCTGGAGAAGACTCCAGGGAGACCTCAGAGCAGCCTTCCAGTACCTGAAGGGGCTCCAGGAGAGCTGGGGAGGGACTTTGGACAAGGGCTGGGAGTGCCAGGATGAGGGACAATGGCTTTGAGCTGGGAGAGGGGAGATTGAGACTGGAGATGAGGAAGAAATTGTTGAGAGTGAGGCTGGGGAGACACTGGCACAGGTTGCCCAGGGAGGCTGTGGCTGTCCCCTCCCTGGAGGTGTTGAAGGCCAGGCTGGATGAGGCCTTGAGCAGCCTGGGCTGGTGGGAGGTGTCCCTGCCCATGGCAGGGGGTTGGGACTGGATGAGCTTTGAGATCCCTTCCAAGCAAACCCATTTCATGAATCTCTGAGTTCTCAGCACTTGTTTGAACATTTGTGGTTTCAGGTTCAGTTTGTTGACTCTTCCCTTTCTTCTGCCTCCTTGTGCCACTTGAATTTCCCTGGGCTGCCATGGGAGGAGAATTGAAATTCCAGGCACGGATTCTGCCAGCACTTTCAGCAAGTTCATAAAATTCCTCCTCTGAATATTCCCTTGACTCCATGGCAGCTGCTCACAGCCCTTAAACACGTCTGTGAGTAGCTGATGGAGCAGGAGCCAAAGCAAGGGGCTGGTGACACAGCCTGGGACCTCCCAGGGCAGGGTTCTGCTGGCTTCCTCAGAGGGTTTTTCACTGCTCCAATGCTGTTGGTGTGCTCATGGCTCCTCTCCTGGGCAGAACAACCCAGAGTGAGCCTTTTCCAGTGGGAATTTGACCTTTGGAGTCTGAAACTTTTCAGCAGAATTTGTAATTTGGAGTTAAGGAGGCAGCTAGGGCTGGGGTGGGTGCCAGCAGCACTCCCAGGTTATTAATTTGGGTTAATAAAACTAGGAAGAGAATAAACAGCAGGCAAGGAGTGAATGCAGTGAGACTGAGCAGGTTGGCCCAAGCCAACCCCATGGAGCTCAAAAAGGTCAAGTGCAAGGTCCTGCACCTGGGGTAGGGCAATCCCAAACACAGATCCAGGCTGGGTGAGGAGTGGCTGGAGAGCAGCCTGGAGGAGAAGGCCTTAGGGGGGCCTCCTCAATGCTGCTGCCAGCATAACACAGAGCGAGGCAATGTGGGGAAGGAGGGAACAGGGAAAAATTGAACCACACAGCCCCAGTGCCAGCCCCTGCCCCGGGAGGTGCCCAGCCCAGTGCCATGCAGGTGCTTGGTGCTTTGCAAATCCCAACCCACACAAGCACAGCTGAGCTTGGGGAAAGCCTTTAATACCTGAAGCTCATAAAGGAGTGCACTCAAAAAAAACAAAAGGAAAAAGAGATTAAAGCAACACTTAAGGGTTTATATTGGCTTTATTTTAGTGGGTGGAGAAGGCCCTGGGGGTGTCAGTTGGTGACAAACTGCCCAGGAGCCAGCAATGGTCCCTGGCAGCCCAGCAGGCAGCTGTGTGCTGAGCTGCATCCAGAGCAGGGAGAGCAGCAGCACAGGGAGGGGATTCTGCCCTCTGCTCTGCTCTGCTCAGACCCCACCTGCAGCACTGCCTCCAGCTCTGCTACCCCCAGCACAAGAAGGACCTGGAGCTGCTGGAGAGGGTCCAGAGGAGGCCACAGAGATGATCAGAGGGCTGCAGAACCTCCCCTGTGGGGCCAGGCTGGGAGAGTAAGGGGCTGTTGAGCCTGGAGAAGACTCCAGCACAAGAAGGACCTGGAGCTGCTGGAGAGGGTCCAGAGGAGACCTCCCAGGCACCCACCACCAGAACAAGAGGACTCAGTCTCAAGCTATGCCAGGGGAGGTCTAGGCTGGGTGTTAGGAGGAAGTTCTTCACAGAGAGAGAGATTTGCCCTTGGGATGTGCTGCCCAGGGAGGTGGTGGAGTCACTGTCCCTGGAGATGTTCAGGAAAAGCCTGGATGAGGCACTTAGTGCCATGGTCTGGTTGGTTGGATAGGGCTGGGGACAGGTTGGACTGGAGGATCTTGGAGGTCTCTTCCAACCTGGTTGATTCTATGATTCTGTGAAGATGATCAGAGGGGTGGAGAACTTCCTTTATGGGAAGCTTATAAATGCTGACCCAGGGCTTGGTGGGTTTGCCCCAGAGTCAGACCAGGGAGTGCTCACAGACCCTGTAAAGGGTATTGGGGGACAGGAGACCCTTCCTCTTGGGGCTCAGATCAGAGGAGATGCCTCAGGCAGAGCTGAGATTTCTCCTGGCAGATATTTTTATTATTATTATTTTGATTGTTCCTTGAGGGGAAGCTGCAGCTGAGGAAATAGGCAGCACATTCCTCCAGCCCAAGGAACTCATTCCTTGATGGAAAATTCATCCCTTTAAGAAGACAAAGAATGAGGATGGGACAAGCCACAGCAGTCAAAAGCAATGGGGATCATTTTCCTTTGCCCAGGGGATGCCCTGGCTCTGGGAAGTGCCAGGCACGGGTCCTGCTGGTTCAGTGTTGCTCCCTGCTTTTGGTTGGGAATGGACTGGATGATATCCAGAGCTGCCTTCCAACCCTTATCATTCTATGATTCCATGATTCCATGATTGTCTGATTCTATGGTTCTATAATCCATGGACTGTGGGAGACATGGCTGTGCTTGGGGGATTGAGAAGAACAATATGGACATGGTTTAGTGGTCATGGTACAGTTGGACTCAATGATCTGAGAAGTCTTTTCCAGCCTTGTTGATTGTGTGGGTCTGTGGAGGTGACACAGGGGACTGTGGTGCCCTGCAGAAGCTGGGGTGTAGGTGACATTAGCATCCTTGTCTCCAGGATGGAGAGACAAGGACTTGGTGGATGAACCACTGGGTAGATAAGGAGCTGGCTGGGTGGCTGTACTCCAGGTGGAGACCACTAAGAGCTGGAGTTCCTTAGGAGGCTGTTCTGGGTCCAGAGCTGTTTAACATCTTTGCCAGTGGCACTGAGGCATCCTCAGGAGGTTTGCTGGTGACACCAAGCTCTGTGGTGCTGGACTCACCTGAGGGCAGGGGTCTGTCCAGAAGGGTATTGAGAGGCTTGAGAAGTGAGCCAGTGCCAACTGCATGAGGGTCAACAAGCCAAAGGGCAAGGTCCTGCATCTGGATCAGGCCAAACCCAGGCACAAATCCAGGCTGGATGCAGAGAGGGTTGAGAGCAGACAGCTGTGTGCTGGGCTGCAGCCAGAGGAGTGTGTGCAGCAGGGCAGGAGAGGGGATTCTGCCCCTTGGCTCTGCTCTGCTCACACCTCACCTCCAGTCCTGCCTCCAGCTCTGCTGTCCCCAGCAGAAGGACACAGAGCTGTGGAGTGAGGCCAGAGGAGGCCACAAAGATGCTCCAAGGGCTGGAGCAGCTCTGCTGTGAGCACAGGCTGAGGGAGCTGGGGGTGTGCAGCCTGCAGAGGAGAAGGCTCCAGGGGGACCTTAGAGCTGCCTGCCAGGACCTGAAGGGATCCTGCAGGAAGGCTGCAGAGAGACTTTTCCTAGGGGTGTCTGAGACAGGCCAAGGGAGAATGGTTTGAAGCTGAGGCAGAGCAGGGTTAGAGTGGAGCTGAGGAAGAAGTTCTTCAGTGTGAGGGAGGTGAGACTCTGGAACAGGCTGCCCAGGGAGGCTGTGGCTGCCTCCTGCCTGGAGGTGTTGAAGGCCAGGCTGGATGAGACCTTGAGCAACCTGGGCTGGTGGGAGGTGTCCCTGCCCATGGCAGAGGGATTGGAGTAGGTGATCTCTGAGGTCCCTTGCAACCTGAGCCATTCTATAATTCCATGATCTGCTGTCCTGGCAGGAGGAAGCAAAGATCCAAAAGCCATGGATCCAAAAGCCATGGGCTTTGGTTTGGTTTGGTCTGGTTTTTGCTATTTAATGAAAATTAAAGATGGAACTGCCACTGTCTTGCCTTTGTTTAAGACGAAGAACAAAGAAAAAAAAGCAACAAAGAAATTAATCCCCCCCTGCTTGTGCAGTGGCTCTGAAGTTAACATCAGTAGGCAGCACAGGGAGGCAGAGGATCTCCTGTGTGAGATCTGCCTTCAGCTGCTTCTCCCCTTCATTATTTGGGGTGACAATTTCCACAGAGTCACAGATTGAAATGGGTTGGAAGGGACCCTCAAAGGGCATCTTGTCCAACTCCCTGGACATCTCCAACTAGATCAGGCTGCCCAGGGCCACAGCAGCTGTGAACTCGAATGTCCCAGGGCCACCTCCCTGTGCAACCTGTTCCAGTCTCTCCCCACCTTCACTGTGCAGAACTTCCTCCTGATGTCCAACCTGACTCTGCCCTGCTTCACTTTCAAACCATTGTCCCTCGTCCTATCCCCACAGCCCTTCTGAACAGTCCCTCCCCAGCTTGCCTGCAGGTCCTTGCAGATTTAAGGCCATTTTCCCCTTCGGGAGGGCTTTGGCAGTGGCAGATTGGGGGGACCCTGGCACCCCTGTCCTGTGCTGGGCATGATGCCCATGGGAGCAGGTCTGAGCATGGCTTACAGGAATGCAAATCCAAGTGGTGTGAATAATTGTTTCTGATGCTGGTGTGAGGGAGCAGGCAGGAAGGCCACTCCAACCCCTTCCCAGGTCTCAGCACTGGGATGAGCTTTGCCTATGTTCTGTGTGTGTTTTGCAGTGACTGCTCAGACTCTGGGGCAGTCCCAATCTAGCAGAGCCCTTTCCATAAACATGGATTTCTCAGGTCAGTTCTACATCTGCTGGGGTTCCTCCTTTCTGACACTTGGGAGATGCTGACTGAGATTTTTTTTTTGTTATTTATCTCATGAGTTACATTTTGCTTCCGACTGGAGGCGTGCAGCATATGGCCAGCACCCACACTCTGCTCTCCTGCATTTCCATGGCAGAGCTGGTTATTAGGCTCAGTTTAACAAACCTGCCTTAGACATCCCCAGTCTGCAGAGAGGCAGCTTTAGGGGCTCAGATTTTGCATTGGAAGTGATGGGAGGGGACAGACTCAGGGACTAACTACCCAGCAGCTGGCTGCCAGCAGGGTGCAGCTCTGCTGCTGCTGCTCTTCTGAATTTAAATGCAGAAGTCACTGAACTGAATTCCTGAATAAACTGAGGTGTGGGGTGCAGAGGTGCTGAGGGCAACATCTCTCTGATGAGCAGGGACTGAGAGGCTTGGGGGGTTTTAGTCTGGGAAAGAGCAGCCTGAGGGGGATCTCATCAATGCTGATCAAGGGTGGGGGTCAGGAGGATGGGGCCAGGCTGTGTTCAGTGGTGCCCAGTGACAGGACAAGGGGCAAAGGGCACAAACTTGACCATAAGAAGTTCTGTCTGAACATGAGGAAGAACTTCTTTAATGTAAGGATGATGGAGCGGGCTGCCCAGAGAGGCTGTGGAGTCTCCATCTTTGGAGACTTTCAAAACCTGCCTGGATGTGTTCCTGTGAGCCTCTCTAGGTGAACTTCTCTTGGCTGGGGGGTTGGACTCAATGATCTCCAGAGGTCCCTTCCAACCACTACCCTTCTGTGATTCATAGATTCATACAATCACAGAATGGTTTAGGTTGGAAGGGACCTTGGAGATCATCTAGTTCCAACCCCAAAGCCAGAGCAGGATCCCCCAGGGCAGGTCACACAGGACACAACCTCTCTGGCAGCCTGCTCCAGGGCTCTGTCACCCTCACAAGGACAAAGTTTTCCCTTCTGTTCCCATGGCACCTCCTCTGCTCCAGCTTGCCCCCAGTGCCCCTTGTGCTGTCCTTGGCCATCCCTGAGCAGAGCCTGGCTCCAGCCCTGCACATCTTTATTCCCAGCAATGAGGGCAGCCCTCAGGCTCCTCTTCTCCAAGCTCCAAGCCCCAGCTCCCTCAGCCTGTGCTCACAGGAGATGTTCCACTCCAGAGGTGGAAGTTGCCCAGGCTGTGAGAGTGTTTTTGGGCAGCACAATGGGGACTGGCACCCAGCCCTGCACCAAAGACAGATCCACCAGTTCCAGCCTGTGTGACTTGGGTGTCAAAGGTTCTTTCTGAGATGTGCTTTGTGTTGTGAGGTCTCTGGGGAGACCTAAGAGCAGCCTTCCAGTACCTGTAGAGGCTCCAGGAGAGCTGGGGAGGGACTTCAGATTAGGGCTTGGAGTACCAGGATGAGGGACAATGACTTTGAGCTGGGAGAAGGCAGATTGAGAGTGGAGATGAGGAAGAAATTCTTGAGAGTGAGGCTGGGGAGACACTGGCACAGGTTGCCCATGGAGGCTGTGGCTGTCCCCTCCCTGGAGGTGTTGAAGGCCAGGCTGGATGAGGCCTTGAGCACCGTGGGCTGGTGGGAGGTGTGCCTGCCCAATGCAGGGGGTTGGAACTGGATGAGCTTTGAGGTCTTTTCCAACCCAACCCATTCTGTGAATTTCTATCCAGGAGCTGGAGCCACCTGACAGGGTTGTGTGCATCACACTGTGGTGGCCCTGCCTGTTCCTGGGAGCTGAGGGACTCACATAGGTCAACTTAGATAGCCATTGCTGGACCATGGTGGTCATTGTGCAGGTGTGAGGGGAGCATCGTGGCACTGCTCTAGGAGACCTTTGCACTCCACATGCTGTGTGTGATGGGAGGAAATCGTCCTCCTGCACTTTGGCTGGGCATGCCCTGATCCTGGGTGGTGCAGAAGCCACTCAAGTCTGATTTAATCTCCTTGCAGCCTTGGGAGAGGCTGGGATTGGCCATGTTTGGCACTGCAGAGGTGCTGAACCCAACAGAGCTGTTCCTAAAGAGTCTGGAACCAAGACAAATTGCTGGCACAGGGCCTTGGCTGTTAATTGCATGCTTGGGATGGGAGCTGTGTGTGAAGGTTATCTTCTGGTGGCACCCTAGGTGAGGCTGAGCATCCAGAAACCTTCAAGACAGCCAGATCTGATTTCCTTCAGGCTCAACTTGCTGCTGAGGTCTGATCCAAACGAAGGAGGCAGCCCTGGCCTTGAGGCAGCCCAGACCCAGCTGTCCTGCCCATGGCCATGGGTAGGTTTGGAGTTTCCCCAGCAGAGATGGCTCTTTTCCAAAAGCATCTTGGCTGGTGTGAAGCCATCTAGGCTGAGAGCTCTGACCTCTCACAAGTCCTTTCCCTTCCCCCCCGCTTCCTTCTTTCTTGTAGAATAAGGAAACTCCCTAACTCTGGTGAGGTCATGCTGTGACACCTCCCTTTTGTGTGCTCCTCCTGCATGTCTTGGCCTTCTGGTCCATGCTGTGTCCTTAGACAGAAGAGTTCATGAACTGCTCATGGAAAGAGGTCAAAAAGCAAAATAAAAAGCAATAAAAAAGACAGAAAGGGGAAATCAGGCAGGAGAGTGACCCAGAATGGGGAAGGGAAGCTAAAAACGCAGCTGTGAAAAGGGACCAAGGGTGGAGAGCACTCAGGACCATGAAGGAACAGCTGGGGTGGTTGGGTGGAAATCCCAGCAGAGGCAGCAGCTCACCCCAGTGTGACCAGGAATCAAACTGGGCAGCAGGACAGCCAAGTGCTTCGTGATGGCAGCAGCAGCCCTGCACAACCTCTTCCCAAAACGAATTTCACAGATGGCATCGAGCTGGAAGGGAACCTCCAAGGACATCTTATCCAACCCCCCTGCAGGCAGCAGGGACACCTCGAGCTAGATCAGGCTGCCCAGGGCTACATCCAGTCTGTTCTTGAATGTCTCCAGGGACAGGGCCTCAACCACCTCCCTGGGTAGCCTGTTCCAGTCTCTCCCCACCCTCACTGTGCAGAACTTCCTCCTGATGTCCAGCCTAACTCTGCCCTGCTCCACTTTCAAACCATTGTCCCTCAGCCTATCCCCACAGCCCTTCTGAACAGTCCCTCCCCAGCCTGCCTGCAGGTCCCCTGCAGATACTGAAATGCAGCTCTGAGGTCTCCCTGGAGCCTTCTCTTCTCCAGGGGCTGAACAGCCCCAACTCTCCCAGCCTGTCTTCCCATAGGGGAGGCTCTCCAGCCCTCTGATCATCTCTGTGACTTCCTCTGGTCCTGCTCTGGAGCAGCAGAGGGGAATTGCAGCTCAGGTTCTACATCCAGACTACTTTCCCCCTCTTTTTCCCTCTTTCTGTTTTGTTTTCCACACCCAGACCCAATCACCTAGCAAACTCCCTGAAGCTTGGAGCAATCTCCCAGTTGCAGGGACCCATAAAGTTGGGGCTTTTCTTGCCTCTTTTTTTGTCCCATTGTGTAAGGAAGACAAATCATTAATTTGTGATTGATTGCTGTGAATTGTGGCTGCTCTGACATCCTTTCTGGAGCTGAACAGCTGTATAACAAATGAACATATCAGTACTCACAAAAGATTGGAGATCTAACAGAAGCAATTACATTGGCAGCTCCTCCTCCCTCCTGGCTTTTCCCAGTCGAGGGAGGGAGCAAATTCTTTTTTTTTTTTTTAAGAGAAACTCCTCAAGTGGCTCAGAATAATAATAAATAATAAATAATGTGTAAAAATGCCTAATAATAATACTACTTCATTTTTTAAAAAATACCTTTTTCTCAATGAGTTATCACAGAATCACAGAATGGCTCAGGTTGGAAGGGACCTCAGAGGTCATCTGCTGCAATCCCTCTGCCATGGGCAGGGACACCTCCCCCCAGCCCAGGTTGCTCAAGGTCTCATCCAGCCTGGCCTGGAACACCTCCAGGGAGGGGACAGCCACAGCCTCCCTGGGCAACCTGTGCCAGAGTCTCACCACTCTGACTCTCAAGAACTTCTTCCTCAGCTCCACTCTAACCCTGCTCTGCCTCAGCTTCAAACCATTCTNGCTGCAGGAGGGCACTGCTGGCTCCTGGGGAGCTGCTCAGCACCCAACACCCCCAAGGCTTTTTCTTCAGGGCTGCTCTCAACCCACTCTGCAGCCAGCCTGGAGTTGTGCTTTGGGTACCAGAACTGGACCAGCATTGGAGGTGGGGTCTCAGCAGAGCAGAATTAGATCCTTTCCTCTTCACTTCCAGTTGATTTCTTAAACCTCCAGAAGCCAGGATGTGTTTCTGCTTTGGGAGAATCCCTTCAAGCAAAATTTCACACCAAGAATAGAAGAGGAAAAAAAAAAAGAAAAAACACACCACCTGAAATGAAATTGGGATTTTTGGTTGCTATTCCTTTAAGATTCCAGAATTGCACCAGTGCACTAAATGTGACCTCCATAACTTTTAAATTAAGAATTTATGCTGGCTTGAAATTTATGAAATATTTCAGCATGAAAGAAAAGCCTTTTTCCCTCAGGAAAATTGAGCAATAAATCACAGCACTCTCGATTTACTGCCCTACAGTCAGCCAAAGATAGGATTTTTTTGTTATTTATTTATTTATTTTATATAGCTTTTTTTTTTGGCCTTCATTCTGGGGGGAAAAAAATTATAAAAAAAAAAAGGAAAAAAAAGGGAAAAAAATGTAATCATATAAGACAGCTTAGCTGCTATCCTCCCACTCTCTAGAATTTTTAATTTCAGCTGTTTCTGCTTGGATTTATTTCCAATATTCCTGCTCGGCTTTTCAATTTCCTCAGTTATTAAATTTTAATTCAGTGCATTAGCATTTAAATTAAAAAAGGGTTTATTTTGCTCCAAATCGTTGGCTGGCCCCCATCCTGCTGCAGAGGAATTGCCTCCCCCTGCCATTTGCACAAAATGTGCAATGCAGGCAATGCCTTTGCACTGCTGTGCACCAATTCACCAGCGCAGAGCTTCAGGCCCTGCAAGTGTCCTGCTTTGCCTCAGGGAAGCCTCTTGGTGCACAGCTGGTGGAAAGGAGGTGGCAAAGAAGGAGGACACTCCAGATTCTCCCTGCTCAGCCCCTTCCCACCACCTCTGGGGGCTCCCTGAGGTGGTTGGTGGCTGATGAAGAGGGGTGCAGGACCTTCAGCCACCTCAGCGTGACCACAGCGCTGAGCCAACCTCCTGCCTGACTGCCCCCTGCAAACCCCAGCAAGGTGGGGTTGGAAGGGACCTCTGGAGCTCATCCAGTCCAACCCCCTGCTCCAGCAGGGCACCCCCAGCAGCTTGCCCAGGAGCACAATGGCCAGGGGGGGTTGGAAGCTCTCCACAGAAGGAGACTCCACAACCTCTCTGGGCAGCCTGCTCCAGGCCTCCAGCACCCTGCCAGTGAGGGTCACAGGGGGCATCTGAGCATAGGAAGGGCCTTGGGTAAAGCACAATAAAAGAACTGGAGGCTGAGAAAGTCAGCCCTGAGCTGGGGCTGGGGCTGAAACCCTGCCTTGGCCTCCTCTGAACATGGGGTTCAGTGCCCAGCTGTCCAGCTCCCTGGCACTGCCCATGGTTACAGCTCACAATGGAGACTGCCCAGGGGTATGGGTGCAGCGTGCTGGCAGGGAGGGTTTGGAGGCCCTCTCACCTTTCTTAACCTCTAAACCGCCTTTTTGTGTCGTTCTTTGCCCCTTCAGGCCGAGGAGAGCAACAGCAGTGGGCGGAGGAGCTCTTCCAGCAGGTAGGTGACTGCTTTGCTCTGCCAGGTGGGAGGTGGTGGCAGATGCAGCTCTGCTGGGATGCTGCATCCTGGAGATGGGTGGTGGAGGGGGACTGCACCACAGGGAGGGACTGGGAGCTGTTGGAGCACAGAGTCCACACACCCAGCTTGGGTTTTGCTGACCAGACAGAAGAGAGGAGGCTGCACCTGGCCTTGGGGGCTGTGAGGAGAGGCAGTTTGCATGCTGCACAGGGTGCTATGACTCAGTCACCCCAGCTCTTGATCCATGGTGTGGTGCAAAGACCATCACAGAATGAGGTTCTTGGATGGAGAACTTGGGCAGTGCTGCAGTGGTTGGGTGCAGGAGGAGGGGAGGGAGCTGCCCAACCACCCCAGCCCCTTCTGATGCTGGTGATGGGTGTCCACAGCACCCACTCTGATGGATGCAGGTATCATGCAGGGGAAAGAACTTGAGGAAAGCCTTAGAGCAGTGATGAAACCCTGCTGCTGCTGAAGTTCTTGGCCCACAGATAGACTTCAAGGAGCAGTTGAAGTACTCTGGACATGGGGAGATGGCCTAGATGTCTTCCTGAGGCAATGGAAATGGCGTGGAGTGACAGGACAAGGGGTGGTGGCTTCACACTGGAAGAAGCTGGATTAGATAAGACATTAGGAGGAAAGGGTGGTGAGATACTTGAATAGGTTGCCCAAAGGAGTTGTGGAGGCTCCAAGCCTGGAAGCATTCAAGGTCAGGTTGGATGAGGCCTTGAGCAACCTGGGCTGGTGGGAGGTTGGAACTGGATGATCCTGAAGGTCCTTTCCAACCCAAACCACTCTATGATCCTATGAATCATTCTGCTTTCCAATCCAACCCATTCTATGGCTCTGTGGCTCTATGGCTCTCTGACTCTGCTCCAGGTGCCTCATTTGCTGCCACCCACAGTCTGTGTGGTGGTGGCAGAGTGCCCATGGCAGGGTTCCCAGGGTGTGTGGCAGCTCCCTGGCCAGCCCTGACACACACAAGGGAGAGGGAGGTGCTGAGGTTGGGTCTGCCCTGTGCTGGGGCTTCTCCATCTCCTGCTGATGCTGTAGGGCATCACAGACTGCGGGATGTGCTGGGATGCACTACAGATGGTGCTTCTTGGTCCCTGTCTGCCTGCTGGAATCAGCTGGAACTGCATGGCCCCTTCCTCTTGAAGGCCTCTTTCTACCCAAACCATTCTTTGGGTCCATGATTAGTGGCTGGCAGATGTGTCTCAAAGCTGTTGGTGCTTGAAAGTCTCACTAATTGTAAATAGCAAGGAAGCTTTTAACAACTAATTGTATCAGGACAAAATAAAAGCAAAATAAGGCTGCCAGGACCCCTGCAGCTTCCTGCAGCTTCTGGGTTTTTCACTCTAATGTGCTTGATTTTAGCCTGGTGACCAATGTTGGGTTGATCCTGTCACTATTTATTTATTTATTTGTTTGTTTGCTTGTTTGAGTTGGAAGGGACCTCAAAGCTCATCCAGTTCCAACCCCCTGCCATGGGCAGGCACACCTCCCACCAGCCCAGGGTGCTCAAGGCCTCATCCAGCCTGGCCTTGGACACCTCCAGGGAGAGGATATCCACAATGCCTCCCTGAGAAACCTGTGCCAGTGTCTCCCCATCCTCACTCTCAAGAATTTCTTCCTCATCTCCACTCTCAGTTTTCCCTCTCCCAGCTCAAAGCCATTGTCTGTTGTCCTGTCTCTTCCAGCCCCTGTCCAAAGTCCTTCCGCAGCTCTCCTGGAGCCACTTCAGGTACTGGAAGGCTGCTCTAAGGTCTCCTTGTATTGAATTGATTATTGAGTTGATTATTGAGTTTGTTCTCTTTCAAGTTCTGAAGGTAGAGGATTTTTATGGTCTTACCACCCCCCAGCTCTGATTTGCCTTCTAAGTAGCACAGCTTGGCTCCTGCAGCTCTCTGCAGCCAAAGAGTAGGTGGTAGCAGAAAGTCCTCAGTGTTCTTCTACCTTACCAACCTGGGTGGGGTTCCTGCTCCTCACTGTGTGCTTTTCATGGGGAAATGTTAAGGAGTGAAGAGGCTGATCAGGAGATAAACCCCCTTCACTTAGGGGAGGGAGCTGGAAGGGAGGTGGTTGCTTGCCTGGGAGAAGATGACATCTAAGAGACAACCTGACAAAGATGTGCATGTTTATGAACACTCCAGAAAAGGTAGATCAGAGGCTGCTTTCTTCCTTCTGCAGGGAAAAAAGAGACAGTCAACAAAATTAAAAGGCAGCAAATTAAAAGCCAATAAAAGCAGAGTGTTGTGCTGCATGATGGGCAGCTTGCTGCTGGAACACCTTGCCAAGCATCAGGTGCTCGAGGGGGCTGAGAGACAGCTGGAAGATGGCATCAGGTGTGACATGGGCTGGGGGGGTCATAGCATCCTAGAATGGGTTGGGTTGGAGAGGACATTCAGTATTATTCAGTTCCAACCCCCTGCCATGGGCAGGGACACCTCCCACCAGCCCAGCTTGCTCAAGGCCTCATCCAGCCTGGCCCTGAACACCTCCAGGGAGGGGACAGCCACAGCCTCCCTGGGCAACCTGTGCCAGTGTCTCCCCAGCCTCACTCTCAACAATTTCTTCCTCATCTCCACTCTCACTCTCCCCTCTCCCAGCTCAAAGCCATTGTCCCTCATCCTGGCACTCCCAGTCCTTGTCCAAAGTCCCTCCCCAGCTCTCCTGGAGCCCCTTCAGGTACTGGAAGGTTGCTCTGAGATCTCCCTGGATCCTTCTCTTCTCCACACTGAACAGCTCCAACTCTCCCAGTCTGTCCTCACAGGGGAGGTTCTGCAGCCCTCTGATCATCTCTGTGGTCTCTTCTGGACCCTCTCCAGCAGCTCCAGGTCCTTGTGTTGGGGCCCCAGAGCTGGACACAGCAGTGCAGGTGAGGTTTCAGCAGATCAGAAAAGAGCAGAGGGATCAGTCACCCTGCTGCTGTCTACAGGAAAGGTTCTAGAAGCTTCTGAAGCTGCACATGGGGGACCAGGTTTGGTGTCACTCACTGGTGGGTTTCTGTGTGGTGGACCAGAGGGCAGTGTGGGAACACTGCTGCCAGCTGCAGACCTCAGAGAATCACTGAATCATCCAATGCACCCTGCCCAGGGCAGCTCACACAGGAACACATCCAGCTGGGTTTGGAATGTCTCCAGTGAAGGAGACTCCACAACCTCCATGGGCAGCCTGTTCCAGGGCTCCAGCAGCCTCACACTGACCAAGTTTTTCCTTCTACTCCTGTGGCACCTCCTCTGCTCCAGCTTGCCCCCAGTGCCCCTTGTATTAAGTGGCTGGGGGTCTCCAGAAGGCCATTATGGGAGGATCTCCTTGCCAGTAATGAATGGCAGCCTTCAGCTGGTGGTCTCAGCATCCTGGCAGGAGCTAACTGAGCCCCCAGGAGTGCAGTTGTGTGTGACAGGCAGCGCGGCGCAGGCCTGTGCCAGGCAGGGCTGTGTGGCACTGTGCTGGGTGTCAGAGGCAGGAGGAGCTGCACTTCCCAGGCCTCTGTTGGCTATTTATTTGAAAGTCATTAGGTTTGTTTTCAGACTTAACTACACTTAATGTGTGAGACTCCTGCTGAATAAATCAGCCCCTGCTGGAGGAGCTGCATCTGCCGGGCGGGGCAGGGAGCCAGCTGGAAGCTCAGCGCTGTCTGCAGCGGGGCTGGCACCAGCCGGGCACCCGCTGGCAGCACAGATGGAGCTGTGCAGGGAAGCAGAGTCTGCTCCTCCTGCAGACAGCCCAGAGCCCGTGGCTGGGAGCTGCTCTGAGGGTACCCAGCAGGCAATCCTGCAATCACAGAATGGGAGGGGATGGAAGGGACCTGTGGAGGTCAGTGAGGCCAAGCCACTGCCAGGGCAGGGCACCCAGGGCAGGGCACACAGGAATGCATCCAGGTAGGTTGTGAAAGTTTCCAGAGAAGGAGACTCCACAACCACTCTGGGCAGCCTTCTCCAGGCCTCCAGCACCTTCACACCAAAGAAAATTCTCCTCAAGCTGAGGTGGAACTTCCTGGGTTCCAGTTTGTATCCATTGCCCTTTGTCCTGTCACTGGGCACCACTGAAAGAGCCTGGCCCCTTCTTGCCCCTCACCCCTCACATGTTTATAAACAATAAGATATCCTCCCAGGCTGCTCTTCTCCAGGCTACCAGCCCCAGCGCTCTCAGCCTCTCCTCATCTCACACAGGTTCCAGTCCCTTCACCATCCTCATAGCCTCCTTTGGACTCTCTCCAGTAGTTCCCTGTCCCTCTTGAACTGGGGAGCCCAGAACTGAACACAACATTCCAGATGTGGTCCCACCAGGACAGAGGGAGAGGAGAACCTCCCTTGACCTGCTGGCCACCCTCTTTTTGGTGCACCCCAGGAGCCCACTGGCCTTCCTGGCACTTTGCTGTCCCATGGATAATTTATTGTCAACTTACTGTCCACCAGACTCCCAGGTGCTTCTCCACAGAGCTGCTTTGCAGCAGGTCACCCCTCCCCTGTACTGATGCATGGTGCTGCTCCTGCCCAGGACACCACTGATGTCCCTGTCCACAAGGGCACTTTGCTGTACCATCTTTACTGCAACACTGTGGTAGAGGTCCTGAAGAGGGTGGGAGGTCTCTAGGAGATGGAGATGCAGCAGAAGGGCTGTGCAGTGCTGGGCTGGAGGCAGGCAGAGCACTGTGCAGGTAGGAGTGTTCCCAGTGGGGGCTTTAGACTGGGGCATGGAAGTCTCCCAGTCCTGACCAGGGGCAGGTTTCTGTTCAGGAGAAGGGTGAACTGAGAAGGAGCAAAGTAGATGCAACCAGGTCTGCACACATTCTCCCCCAGACAGGAACTCACAACTTCACAGGGTCACAGAATAGTCTGGGTTGGAAGGGACCTTCAGGATCATCCAGTTCCAATCCCCTGCCATGGGCAGGGACACCTCCCACCAGCCCAGCTTGCTCAGGGCCTCATCCAGCCTGGCCTTGAACACCTCCAGGCATGGATCCTCCACAACTTCTCCAGACTGCCTGTTCCAGTGCCTCACCACCCTCCTGGGGGAGAATTGCTTCATAGTGGCCAACTAAATCCAGCTTCTTCCAGTGTGAATCCACTGCCCCTGGTCCTGTCACTACCTGCCTTCACAAGAAGTCCCTTCCCAGCTCTCCCCAGCCCCCTTCCCTTGTTGGAAGACCACAAGAAGGTTTTCCTGGAGCCTTCTCTTCTCCAGGCTGAACAACCCCACCTCTCTGAGGCTGTTTTCCAAGGCAGAGCCTGACAGGACCAGGGGGTTGGAACTGGATGATCCTGAAGGTCCCTTCCAACCCAGCCCATTCTGTGATCCTGTGAAGTTGTGAGTTCCTGTCTGGGGGAGAATGTGTGCAGACCTGGTTGCACCTACTTTGCTCCTTCTCAGTTCACCCTTCTCCAGCCTCACTGGTGGCATCTTTCCCTCTCCTCCCCACACTACCTGCTCTGTCCTCCCTGGCAGCTCCTGCAACCCAAGGGATGGTCTGCCCTGGGTTGGCACCAGCTCTTCTGCAGCCTCCTTTCCCACCTGACCATTCCTCTCCAGGTCCTCAGCCTTTGTGGCAGGACAACCTCTGTGATTGCCCAAGATGGAAACCTGGGAGAGGGCTCCACACCCTGTGGAGGGACAGGCTGAGGGCTGAGGGCTTCCAAGAAGTAAAATTGTGGAAGTTGTTTCCCCTTTCTTTGAAAAGGGTACTGGGGGATTTTCAGTGCCAGAGCATGAGGAGCTTCTTCCTGCATCAGAAAGAGAGAAAACTCTTTGTGATTGGGTGAGGAACTTTGCAAGTGTGGTGCTCTCTGAAGGCTTCTCCCCAGCCATCTTTAAAAAGAAACAAACAAGCCCAACCCCCCCAAAGAAGGCCCCTCTGGCCAAGTTGAGGCTTTACCAGTGCAGGAGCTGTGGAAAACCCAGGCAGGTTTCCTTGAAACACAAAAGGTCAACGAAGAGACAGCAGCACCTCAGAGACAGCCCAGCTCCCACAGGACCTGCATCCCCTGTGTCATCCACATCAGCCTGCCAAACACCAGAGCCTCAGAGGGCTTCAGATGGTGTGAGGTGGAGAAATTTCCCCATGGGGGGCTGAGAAACCCTGAGACATGGCAGCTATGATCATAGAGTCACAGAGTGTCAGGGGTTGGAAGGGGCCTCCAAAGATCATCCAGTCCAACCCCCTGCCAGGGCAGCTCACACAGGAACACATCCAGATGGATCTTGACAGTCTCCAGAGAAGGAGACTCCACAATGCCTTCAGCAAAGCAGAGTTACCAGGACATTGCTTTCCTTGGGTCACCTCATCTCCATGCTGCTGGCCAGCCTGGGGTTGTTCTGCTCATGGCACAGAGCCTCATGGCTTCTTTGTGTGAAGTGTCTGTGCATCTCCAGCAGCAGGACATCTGCTGCCACAGTTGTGGCTGTCCCCTCCCTGGAGGTGCTGAAGGCCAGGCTGGATGAGGCCTGGAGCACCCTGGGCTGGTGGGAGGTGTCCCTGCCCATGGCAGGGGGTTGGCACTGGATGATCTTGAAGGTCCCTTCCAGCCCAACCCATTCTATGAATGTATGAATTTGTATTGTGTCCAGCTGGGGAATTCTCCCAGTCCCAAGGTCCTGTCCTGTTTGCTCTCTAACTGCTCGTTTCATCCCATTCAAAAGTTTTCTTAGACCCCAGAAGAAAATATTTCCTCATGAGGACGCTGGAGTCATCTCCCAGGGTAAGCAGTGGAGTCCCCTGCACTGGGCAGTTTGAAGACTCAGCTTGGCTGGGTTCTGGGCCAGCTCATTTCAACTCAGCATGGAGCTGCTGGAGAGGGTCCAAAGGAGGTCACCAAGATGATCAGAGGGCTGCAGAACCTCCCCTGTGGGGACTGGCTTAGAGTTGGGGCTGTTCAGCCTGGAGAAGAGAAGGCTCCAGGCAGACCTCAGGGCAGCCTTCCAGTACCTGAAGGGGCTCCAGGAGAGCTGGGGAGAGACTTTGGACAAGGGCTGGGAGTGCCAGGATGAGGGACAATGGCTTTGAGCTGGGAGAGGGGAGAGTGAGAGGGGAGATGAGGAAGGAATTGTTGAGAGTGGAGCAGGTTGCCCAGGGAGGCTGTGGCTGTCCCCTCCCTGGAGCTGTTCAGGGCCAGGCTGGGTAAGGCACTGAGCACCCTGGGCTGGTGGGAGGTGTCCCTGCCCATAGCAGGGGATTGGAGCTGGATGATCTTGAAGGCCCCTTCCAACCCAAAGCACTCTGTGACTGAAGGGTCTGTGGCTGTTACCTAGCAGGGTTGGCCCAGCTGATCCTTGGGATCCCTCCCACCCTCACATTCTGAGTTTCATCTCATGGCTGTGCTCTGCCACACAGCCACTGGCAGGTCAGTGGCAAGGTCCAGCACAGGCTCCTCGTGGCCACTCTGGGGGACCTGTGCCACTTGCAGCAGTTTGTCACCCCTCAGTGATGTCTTGGGCTAGCAGCACAGAGCTCTCTCCGTGGCACAGATAAATTCTTCATCTCCTCTCTTTGTTTTGCCCTGAATTTCCTTCTCTCTGTTGACATTTCCACGCTTGAAAATTTCAAGAGGCTGGCAGCAATTCCATTAGCAGCTGAAATTCAGTTCCTAACCTGCATCATTTGTTGCATTTTTTTGATCTGACTGAATTCTTTTGCTTTTGGCAAGCAGACCCTGTTTGTTTTCTTGTTGGAGAAGCCAAATCTTTTATTTTATTTTTTTTTTCTGTTTGGTTAAACTTTTCTCTTCAAACCATCCTCAAGATCTTCCTAATAAGGACTGCAGGGAATTTGTTTTGCTAATACCTTAGGAATTCTTTGTGGCTCTTGACTATTGTTCTGGTTTGGAGTTTAATGTTTCCTGTCCAGAGGAGAGGCAGCCTGGGTGGGTCCTGCAGGTTACCTTTGCTGATGGATCTGCAGCTGCTGAGCACCCTTTGGGGAATGGGCACAGGATTAAATTCATAGAAAGAGAGAATGGGTTGGGTTGGAAGGGACCTCAAAGCTCATCCAGTTCCAACCCCTGCCATGGGCAGGGACACCTCCCACCAGCCCAGGGTGCTCAAGGCCTCATCCAGCCTGGCCTCAACACCTCCAGGGAGGGGACAGCCACAACCTCCCTGGGATGTCCTCTCACACTGGCTGGAGCAGGGTTTGCTGACAGAACAGATGAATTCTGCTGCCTTGATTGTTTCTTTTCCCTGGATTTTAGCATTGACACCACACCACTGAGTGCTGGGTGCCTGGCTCTGGAGTCCTTGAAAGCTGTTGTCTACATTTTTAAGAGCTGTTTGCATGTGGAAGCTGGTGGTGATCCTACTAGACACAGTGGCTTAAGGGCAGAGTGGAAGAGAAAGCCTTGGGGGTGTCAGTTGGTGACAAACTGCCCAGGAGCCAGCACTGGTCCCTGGCAGCCCAGCAGGCAGCTGTGTGCTGAGCTGCATCCAGAGCAGGGAGAGCAGCAGCACAGGGAGGGGATTCTGCCCCTCTGCTCTGCTCTGCTCAGACCCCACCTGCAGCACTGCCTCCAGCTCTGGGGCCCCCAGCACAAGAAGGACCTGGAGCTGCTGGAGAGGGTCCAGAGGAGGCCACACAGATGATCAGAGGGCTGAGAACCTCCCCTGTGGGGCCAGGCTGGGAGAGTTGGGGCTGTTCAGCCTGGAGAAGAGAAGGATCCAGGCAGACCTCAGAGCAGCCTTCCAGTACCTGAAGGGGCTCCAGGAGAGCTGGGGAGGGACTTTGGACAATGGACAAAACAAGTCCAGAGGTTTGAAGGAACACTTAGCAGTGTAGCAGTGATCTTGAAGTCCTTGAAGCATGAGGTTCACCAGGAGCAGGTTGCACATGGAAGCTGCCCTGCAGCTCCAAACAGCTATTTCTGTTCTGTTCAAGAAAGTTATCCCTCCCCTACCTCTGATGGAGGAAGGAGGTCCCACTCCCTCAAACAACCTCTGAGGGTGACTGAACAATTTTTCCTGAACACTTTGCTTCCAGAGGTTAAATCCACACTGCCTGGAAAATGGTAACTGGGAGGAGAAGCAAAGTCTCCTGATAGAACACAAGTGACCATGAACTCCTTCTGCAAGTCTGGGACCCAGAGCAAACTGGGGGTTCAGAGACATGTCCAGCATCTGCTCCTGGCACCATGTGTCGCTGAGAGTGCTGGTGGCATATTTTATCCTGCTCTGGTACTTGTGCTTCAGAATGTGGTCTCATGGAAGGAGTCCACAGCTGGAGTACTGAGTCCAGTTCTGTGCTCCCCAGCTCAGCAGAGTCAGGGAACTGCTGGAGAGAGTCCAGCAGAGGCTACAAAGCTGCTGAGGGGCCTGGAGCAGCTCTGTGAGGAGCAAAGGCTGAGAGCCCTGGGGCTGAGAGCCTGGAGAAGAGCAGCCCCAGAGGGGATCTGAGCAATGCTCAGCAACAGCTAAAGGCTGGGGCAAGAGGCTGGGGCCAGATTCTGCTCAGTGGTGCCCAGGGAAGGACAAGGGGCAATGGACACAAACTGGAACCCAGGAGGTTCCATCTGAACGGGAAGAGAAACTTCTTTGTTGTGAGGGTGCTGGAGGCCTGGAGCAGGCTGCCCAGAGAGGTTGTGGAGTCTCCTTGTGTGGAGAGCTTCCAACCCCCCCTGGGCATTGTGCTCCTGGGCAAGCTGCTGGGGGTGCCCTGCTGGAGCAGGGGGTTGGGCTGGATGAGCTCCAGAGGTCCCTTGCAAACCCCTCCATGCTGGTCTCTGACTCAGAAGGCACAGCTCAGTGTCAGGAGGTGTTTGTTGTCCTCCATCCCAGAGGAAGCAGAAGGGACTCTGCCCTCCCATGGAGAGGTGGTTCCTGGAGTCTCTTTTCCAGCAAACTGAGCAGATTGTGTCTCAGTGGCTGGAGGCAGCAGTCCCTGCTTCCAGATGGGCAGAAATGACTCAGAGGAAAGCCCCAGAGGTGTGATGGTTACATCCTGATCAAGACAGGCTCTGCACTGGCTCCAGCTGCAGCTGTGGTTGTGAGAGGAGTGGTTCTGTGAGCTGTGGCACAGCTTGGGTTGGAAGGGGAGGTTGATGTCTGTGAGGGGACATCTGAAAGCTGAAGCAGGAGACATGGAGACTGGAAGTGCTCAGCTGTGCCACTGGGAAAGATAGCTCTGTCTGTTCTCTCTTTGAACTCTGAACTCAAAACCTTCTTGCCCAGAGAAGTCTGGGAAAGAGCTGTCCCTGATGAAGGACCTCAGGCAGTTCCTCTGCCTCCTGACCTGCTCCACCTCCTTTCTCCTGGTGTAAGGCACAGTGCCCATGCAGCTGGGCTGTGCCAGGGAGCAAGTGACAGCTGTGGGGAGGGAGTAGAGGCCACCATAAATAATTTATCAGACAAGCAGACTTGAATTTACATCTTTCTTTTTCTGTCTCTGCCTGCATCCTCCCCATGTAAAACAGGAGTTCATTTAGTTCATTTACATCTGCTCTGTCCATTCCACTTCCCTTAGCTCCACTCATGGCAAGAACCTTCTGGTTCTCTTGAAACCATGGCAGACATCTGGAAATGGAGCCCAGTCCCATCCTCACTCATCTTTTGCTCCCTGTCCTTTCTGGCAGCTGAGGACTGTAGATTTGGTCTCAGAGGGGCCAGCTGCACATTGGTTTCAAGAGTTGTAACATCATAGCTACAGTCCTGGTGTGCTCTGCAAAGCATCTGCCTTCAGCTGTCCATGGCATGGTCTTCATTACTGAGCTCTTCTGAACCTCTTTTGTCCTGTGGACCTGAGGAGCACAGCAAGGACCATGCAAGAGTGTGACTCAGTGATGTAAAGAGGCACACAGCATGCTCTGCAAGGGGACTTTGGGATCAGAAGGGAGCATTTGGATCACAGTGCAGATGACACCAGACTTGGTGGGAGCTGATCTTCTGGAGGGTGGAGAGGCTCTGCAAAGAGGTCTGGCCAGGCTGGA
>VXBD01008130.1:9063-21353 GCA_013399975.1 Indicator maculatus | reverse complement strand
CAGCCTTGTACCCCAGACCCCTCCCCAGCCTTGTGCCCCGGACCCCTCCCCATCCCTGTTGCCCTTCTCTGGACACCTTCCAGCACCTCTATGTCCTTCTTAAATCCAGAGGGACTATGCCAAGCTTTGGCCTAGGGAGGTCCTTGGAGAGCCATGGCCAAGGTGACTCTGGACTCTGTGCATTGTCTCTGTTGTGTGCTGCTGGATGGAGCTGGGATTGACCTTTCCAGTGACACTTCCCAACCCTTTCCAACCCTCTGTGGGGCATTTCTGTTTCTTTTTCCCCTTTGGGAAGAGGTCAAAGAGGAACTCAGAACTAAGGCACTCAGGCTAAATTGATGACTGGAAAGAGACCACTGAAGGAATGGGCAAGGAGAGAGGGCAGCATGGATGGGAAGCCATCTAGAGATGTCCTCACACCTCTTGCTGTCCTGCTACTTGCTCACAGCCCTCTTAGCATGCAGCCAGTGCACTGCAGTCCATGGCACCCTGCACCCCTAGGGCAGCCACCTTCCAACCTCTGCTGGCTCTGTCTGCTGGCTGCACTAAACAAGCCCTGGGGATGCTCTGCCACCTCCTGTGGAGCAGCTCAGTCCTGCTGCTTCCACAGCTCTCTTCCACCACACCTTCAGCTGGGCTCTCCAAGGAGCTGCCCTCCAAGAACTCCATGAACCATGGCCAAAGTGGGCACTGAGAAGGGACCAGGCCTTGCCCTCCACCTCTGCATCACTGAAGACAGCACCCAGAGTGCTGCCAGCAGCCTGCTGGAGCCATCCCAGCTCAGGCTGGGAGCAACCCTACCAAGGAATAACCAACCTGGGAGACCTTCGTACTACAGTGCCAGTGCCAAGAGGTTTGCTCACAGCCTTCTGTCTGCAGATTTGGATGCATTTCCCAAACTCTGATTGAGTTTTCAATGAACCTGCTCAAGGGGTTTGGATGTGGCCCAGTAACACCTTGGAGTGCAGGGAGTGGAGCTCCCAGGCAGCTCCTGCTGGCACTGCACACACTCAGGGCTCCCCTCAGCTGCACGCTGCTGGTGCATGGAGTGTGAGTGGAACCATGGAAAGACCTTGAGGTGATTGAGTCCAACCCCAACCTACCCTCTCCCTGCACACAGCTGTCCCTGGGCTCCTCACCCATCACAGCACTGCCCAGCCCTGCCCTTTGGGCAGTGTGTTTGGAGACAGACAGCACCAGCCCAGGCTCTCCACTGCCTGCCTGACAACCACCTCAGGCTTGGGCCTTCTCTCACCTTGATCACAGAACCACAGAACTGTTTGGGCTGGAAGAAACCTCTCAGAGCCTCCAGTTCAACCAGCAACCCAACACTGCCAAGGCAGCTTCCAGGCCATGTCCCTCAGCAGCACAGCTGCATGGCTTTGAAACACCTCCAGCCATGGGGACTCCACCACCTCCCTGGGCAGCCCCTGCCAATCCCTGACCACTCTGGCAGCAAAGAAATTGTTCCTCACCTCCAACCTAACCCTCCCCTGGTACAATTTCAGGACATTTCCTCTCCTTCTATCACCTGATCCTAGAGAGCAGAGCCCAAGCCCCACCTGGCTGCAGCCTCCTCTCAGGAGCTGCAGAGAGCAATGAGGTCTCCCTGAGCTCAGCCTCTTCTTCTCCACACCAAACACCTCCAGCTCCCTCAGCTGCTCCTCCCCAGCCCTCTTCTCCACACCCTTCCCCACCTTTCTTGCCCTTCTCTGGCTCTGCTCCAGCTCCTCAAGGTCCTCCTTGCATCAGGTCCCCACAGCTGAAGGCAGTACTCAAGCCTCAGCCTTGGCACAATGCTTGGGCTCCACGATTTTAAAGGTTTTTCCCCACCCCAAACCCTTCCACAATTCCATGGAACTATTTCATTTCACCCCTCCCAGCCTGTGAATTTCCACCTTTCCTGCCCCTCTCTCCCTTTTCACCTGGAGCAGAACTGCCTGCAGTGGCTGCAGGTTAATCACAGTGTGCAGGACAATGTCAAAGCTGCATCCAGCCTGAGGAAGACCATCAAGAAAGGCAGACAGGCAGCTGACTGGAGTGAACAGGCACCAGACAGGAGCCTGAGAACCCACCCCAGCTCTGGGCATTGCTTCAGGCTGCAGCAGCAGTACTGAACAGCAGCTTGAAGGTGATCCCATCAAGATCCAGGGAAACCAGCAGACAGATCAATGTCCTGGCTGCCAGTGACCTTTTTAGCTCTTGAAACATGGAGCTCAGTGAGGATTTGTGAGGCAGTTCTGGCTGCAAAGGGAAAACATTGGGAGCGCAAAGTGCCCTGGGGGGCAAGAGAGCCAAGGGGGTCCTGGGGGCAGCAGGAAGAGTGTGGGCAGCAGGGCTGGGGAGGTTCTGCTCCCCCTTTGCTCTGCCCTGCTGAGAGCACAGCTGCAATCCTGTGTCCAGCTCTGGGCTCCCCAGCTGCAGAGAGACAGAGAGCTGCTGGAGAGAGGCCAAGGGAGAAGCAGGAGGAGGAGTTGGGGACTTGAGCATCTCCCCTGGGAAGAGAGCCTGAGAGCCCTGGGGGTGCTTAGTGTGGAGAGGAGAAGGCTGAGAGGGATCTGCTCAATGTCTCTCAAGAGCTGAGGGCTGGGGGGCAAGGGGAGGGGGCCAGGCTCTGCTGGGTGGTGCTCAGCAAGAAGCCAAGCACCAATGGACCCCAACTGGAGCAGAGAAGGTTTCAGCTCAACAGGAGGAGAAACTTCTTTGGTGTGAGGCTGCTAGAGGCCTGGAGCAGGCTGCCAGAGAGGTTGTGGAGTCTCCTGCTCTGGAGAGCTTCCAACCCCGCCTGGATGTGTTCCTGTGAAGACTGCCCTGGGTGCCCTGCTCTGGCAGGAGGTTGGACTGGGAGATCTCTTGGAGTTCCCTTCCAACCTCTAATATTCTATGGTGCTGTGATCTAAGTCAGAACTGATTTTTTCAGCTTTGATTAACCTCTCCACTGCAGGCATCCCCTACAGCCCACAGACACTGAGCCAGGGACATTCCTGGAGCTGCTTCATCCCTGCTGAGCACAGCAACTGACTCTGGGGACACCTAATAGAGACCTTGCAGTAGCTGAAGGGGCTCCAAGAAGGCTGCAGAGGGACTGCTGCCAAAGGCCTGCAGGGCCAGCCCCAGGGGCAATGGTTTGAAATGAGAGCAGAGCAGATTGAGATTGGAGGTGAGGACCAAGTTCTGCCCCAGGAGGCTGCTGCAACACTGCCACAGGTTGCCCAGGGAGGTGGTTGAGGCTCCATGGCTGGAGATGTTCCAGGTGAGGCTGGAGAGGGCTGTGGGCAACCTGATCTAGTGGAGGATGTCCCTGCTGAGTGCAGGGGGTTGGCCTGGAGGAGCTTTGGAGCTCCCTTCCAGCCCAGCCCAGTCTGGGACACTATGAACACCAACCTGGAGGCACACACCAAAGCCATTGGTTTGGCTTTATCCTTTGTACAGTTCAAGTACTCAGCATCATGGAATCACTGTGGCTGGAGAAGCCCTTTGAGAGCACCCAGCCCAACCATTATCCAGCCCTGCCAAGGGTGGGGCTGAGCCATGGCCCTCAGCACCACAGCTCTGTCTCTTGGAAGCACCTCCAGGGATGGGCATTCAAACACCTCCCTGGGCAGCCTGGGCCAGGCTCTGAGAATCCTTTCAGGGAAGAAGTTTCTTCTAGAACGACTCTGAAGTGCCCAGAACAGCCTCTAAGAAGCCCCCACAGCCAAACCAGCAGTTTTTGAGAAAGGATGGGGACTGAGAACCTCTCCTGCCCCACCCCAGCAGCTGCTTTAGGACGTGAGAAGCACTTGCAAGCCTGCAGGTCCCTAGGCATGCAGTTCACTGCCTCCTTCCTCTGTCCCCAGCCCATCCTAAACCTCTGGCCCTGCCCAATCTGCTTCCCAGCAGAAGGCAAAGGAAACTAACCCCTAGACAGGAATAAAAGGGCTGGCAGGCAGGCTGAGGCTGCATGCATCATCACTCCAGCAGCAGCTGCTTCCTCCTTCGGGTGCAGAGCAGTAAATCTGGGAGGAGTGCTGCACACATATCATGGGCTGGGAGGGACTGGGGAGAACCAGAGCCTGGGCATGAAAAACGAGATGCTGACCAGCAGAAAGCTGCTGACCACCCCAGAGTGTCTCCCAGCATCCCACTGGGAGGAATTTGTCACAGGATCCCAGCATGCCAGCTGGGAAGGGCCAGCAGAGCCAGGGAGGTTCTCCTCCCCCTCTGCTCTGCCCTGCTCAGACCTCCCCTGGAATATTGCATCCAGTGCTGGGCTCCCCAGCTCAGGAGGGATCTCCAGGGATCTGCTGGAGAGAGACCAAGGGAGGGCTGCAAGGATGCTGAAGGGCCTGGAGCAGTGCCTGGGGAGGAGAGGCTGAGAGCCCTGGGGGTGCTTAGTGTGGAGAGGAGAAGGCTGAGAGGGATCTGCTCAATGTCTCTCAAGAGCTGAGGGCTGGGGGGCAGGAAGGAAGGGACAGGGACAGCCTCTGCTCACTGTGCCCTGGGCTAGGCCAAGGGGCAAGGGATGGAAAGTGCAGCCCAGGAGGTTCCAGCTCAGCAGGAGGAGGAACTTCTGCACTGGGAGGCTGCCAGAGCCCTGGAGCAGGCTGCCCAGAGAGGTTGTGGAGTCTCCTTCTCTGGAGCCTTTGCAGCCCTGTCTGGATGTGTTCCTGTGTGCCCTGTGCTGCATTCTCTGCTCCTGCTCTGGCAGGGGCTTGGACTGGAAGATCTCCAGAGGTCCCTTCCAACCCCTCACATCCTCTGAGCCTGTGATCTGCTCCAAGCTTTCTGGGTCACAGAAGACTTAAGAGGAGATGGTCCAGCCCTTGTTAGCTGTCCTGCTTGTGCCCAGACCTGTCACCACTCACCACAAGCCTCCAACCACCAACATGCTCACTCTCAGTAGCTTGACAGAAGCATTTTGACACAGAGAAGGAACACAGAAGTGGTTCTCAGCCTGTCCAAAGGGTTTCCTGCAGGTACTTTTACCTGCAAAAAAGATGAGACCTGAGAGCTGCAGCTGAAGGTCTGCAAGGGACCTGCAGGCAGGCTGGGAAGGGACTGTTCAGGAGGGGCTGTGGGGATAGGAGCAGGGCCAAGGGTTTGGAAGTGGAGCAGGGTAGGGTCAGGTTGGACATCAGGAGGAAGTTGTGCAGAGGGAGGCTGGGGAGAGCCTGGAACAGGCTGCCCAGGGAGGTGCTGGAGGCTCCATCCCTGCAGACATTGAAGGGCAGCCTGGAGGTGTCCCTGAGCAGCCTGCTCCAGCTGGAGCTGTCCCTGCTGCCTGCAGGGGAGTCAGAGAAGATGCCCTTGGAGGGTCTCTTCCATCCTGATGCAAGCTGTGAGTTAAGGGAGGCTTCATCCCTTTTGCACAGGGATCCCTCTGCATCGCTCTGCATCCTTCTGCATCCCTCTGCATCCTTCTGCATCCTTGTGCTTCCCTGTGCATCCCTGTGCCTCCCTGAGCTGCTCAGCTGCCCAGGTTTGGAGCAGGGGCAGTTGTCGCTTCTTACCCTCTTCTCCTGCAGCTACCTAACACAGATAGAAACAGGAGTGGGTGGCAGAGCAGCAGGAAGCACAGGCAGAGACCCAGCCCTGCCCAACCTGCAGGCTGGCTGCAGGAGCTGCTGTGAACTGCAAGGCTGGTAAATAATCTCAGAGCTGCCCAAATATCAAGTCCAGAAGTGCTCTCTTTTAGGAGCTGATTTCCTCAAAGCCTTTCTATTATCTTTGCTGTCAGATGAAGTGCTGCCTCCACCTCTCCAGCAGCCTTATTCAGCTGCTGCTGAAGCCTCCCCATTCCTATTCTGCACAAAGCTCTGCCACAGAGCTTACAAATGAGGTGACACCATTGCCTGTGACAGCCACAAGGACACCCTGTGCTCCTGACAAGGTTTCCCCCATGCATTACATCTCTCTCCTGATAAAGTTGTTTCTGCAAATGAGAATGCAGACAGGGGGGTGCCAGGGAGCTCTGAGCAGCAAGAGATGGAGGAAAAAGGGCTCAGGAGAAGGAAAGCTGCCTGATGGGCAAGGCTCTACAGTCATACTGATTACAGGCTCTGCAGGGGTACCTGGGCAGGCTGCAGCCATGGCTGAGCTCAGCTGCAGGAGGCTCACCAAGGCCAAGGGCTGGGTCCTGAACTTGGGGCACAACAACCCCAGGAAGGCTCCAGGCTGGGGGCAGAGTGGTTGGAAAGTGCCCAGCAGGGAAAGGCCTGGGGGTGCTGGGTGGCAGCAGCTGGAGAGGAGCCAGGGGGTGGGCAGGGGGGCAAGAAGGGCAGCAGCAGCCTGGGCTGGAGCAGCAATGGTGTGGGCAGCAGGAGCAGGGCAGGGATTGTCCCCCTGGGCTCAGCACTGGGGAGGCCACAGCTTGAGTGCTGGCTTCAGTTTTGGGGTGCTGAGTGCAAGAAGGACCTTGAGGAGCTGGAGCAGGGCCAGAGAAGGGCAAGAAAGGTGGGGAAGGGTGTGGAGAAGAGGGCTGGGGAGGAGCAGCTGAGGGAGCTGGGGGGGTTTGGTGTGGAGAAGAGGAGGCTGAGCTCAGGGAGACCTCATTGCTCTCTGCAGCTCCTGAGAGGAGGCTGCAGCCAGGGGGGGCTTGGGCTCTGCTCCCTAGGAAGGGCAAAGGCTCCTCAGATCCAACCTAACCCTCTCCTGGGGCAGCTTGATCCCAGCTCCTCTCATCCTAGCACTTGCTGCTAGGGAGAAGAGACTGACCCACACCTGGCTCCAACCTCCTTGCAGGGAGCTGTGGGGAGCAGTGAGGTCTCCCCTCAGCCTCCTTTCCTCCAGCTCCAACCCCAGCTCCCTCAGCTGCTCCTCCCCAGTCCTGTCCCTGCCCCCCAGGACCTTCCCCAGCCACCCAGCACTGCTGCCTCAACCTCAGCCTTCCTCCCAGCACTTAACTGAGACAGAACCACTCCGACTCCTTCTTCTGCCACGTTTTGAAGGGCCTGGCAGAGCTGCCCTGCTGCTGAGACAAAGCTTCAGCTCCACTCTTCTTCAGAGGTTCCTGCAGGCTCCTCCAGGGGCACACATCTGTCCAGATGTCAATGCTCCCTCCTGCCTTGTTTGCCAGTTTCCTCAGGCCCATTCCCACCCAGCTGCCTATAAATCCTCCCTCCCTTCACAGGGTGGATGATGTAGGACCCCCTGACAAACACCCAGCCCCAGGCAGGGCAGTAAATGGGAGAGGAGATTTAGCTGCTCTGGAGACAACGCCGTTACTCTTCCTCTGGGGAGCAGCAGGGACTGGCACTGCTGCCCAGATTTATAGGTGGCCAGATGCTCCTGCCCTGGCACTGCCTCCCCCAGCTCACCCCTGCACAGCTGCAGCAAGCCTGAGCTCCTGCTCTTGGATTTTGCCACGCTGAGGTGGGAGAAAAGCTTCCCAGTGAGGAGAGAACTCTGGCAGCCTCCTCTGCAAAGAGCTGTCCCAGGACAAGGAAGTCCTCCTGGGGCTGAACAGGCAGAGGCTGGGAGGGAGCAAAGTCACTGCCAGGGACATGCTTCATCTGCCTGAGCTCAGACAGGAGCAGCCCCAAGGAGAAGGAGCTGGCAGTGCTGGTGGGCAGCAAGTTCTGCAGGGCACAGCAACGTGCCCTGGGGGGCAAGAAGGCCAAGGGGGTCCTGGGGGGCATTCAGCAGAGTGTGGGCAGCATCCCCTGAGCCTGTGAGCTGGAATTCTGTGTAGCTGCCAGCCTGCTGCTGTGCTGCCTGAGGAAGCAGCCTGCAGCTAGAGCAAACAGACCCCAGGAAAGAGTCTTGGGAAGCCCAGGGGCAGCTGAGCTCACAGAGAATATGAAACGCCCAGGGCAGCTCTCCCAGTGACAGCTCTTACTGATTTAAGAGCCTGCTGACTGTAAAACTGGGCCAGGACATAATTCAGCAGGGACTTTGATTCATTTGGAAAAGATTTACACTTGCAGCTTTAAATGAAGCCCAAGTTAATTAAGTGTCTTCCTACATTACCACAGAGCAGCTCCTCAGAGCTGCTTTGCCCCCCTCCTGAACTTTCAAACTCAAGTTCAGCATTTTCCCTCTCTCCCTCTCTCCCTCTCCGAAAGAAAAGAAAATAAAACAGATATTGGGGAAGCCATTTTCATGCATTTTTGAGATCCCTGCAATAGGAACAAGTTTTTGACAATTTTTTTTTCCAGCTAAAGAAAAAAAAAAATTGGGCAAACAGAAAAGAAAAAAAAAACCAAAATCAACTCATTTAAGAATTTTTTTGTTATTTTTTCCCTTTTTCCATGGAGTTGTGGCACTGATAAAACCTTCCTTAGGTGAGGCTGCTTGGTGGCAATCAGGCTTGGCACTTCCCATGCAAACCAGATTAGGCAATTAAAGACATTTGCCTGCATCTCAAGGAGAATACAGTCTGTCTGTCTGCCTGGTAGGAACTTTAAGTCTTCTCTGTCAGGCCAGGAATATTTTTTCACAGAGACCAAAATGCAAAAGAAAAAAAAAAAAAAAAAAAAGGGGGGGGGGAAAAAGAGGAAAAAAACCACAGAAAAGAAAAAAGGAAAAAATTAAAAAGTAAAAAGATTTTGAAAAAGAAAAAGAAAAAAGAGAAAAAAGAAAAAAAAAGAGGAAAAAGAGGAAAAAGAAAAAGAAAGAAAAAAGACAAAAAAGAACAAGAAAGAAAAAGGAAAAAAGAAAAAAAAAGAAAAAAGGAAAAAAGAAAAAAGGGAAAAAGAAAAAAGAGGGAAAAGGAGAAAAGGAGACAAAAAGAGAAAAAAGGGGAAAAGAAAAAGGAAGGAAAAGGAGACAAAAAGAGAAAAAAGGGGAAAAGAAAAAGGAAGGAAAAGGAGAAAAGGAGACAAAAAGAAGGAAAAGGAGAAAAGGAGACAAAAACAGAAAAAATAAAAAGAAAAAATGGAAAAGAAGAAAAAACAGGGAAAAAGAGAAAAGGGGGGAAAAGAAAAAAAAAGAAAAAAGAGAAAGAAAAATTAAAAAAAAGGGGGGAAAAAGGAAAAGGAGAAAAGAAGAAAAAAAGGAAGAACATAAAACAGAAAAAAGGGGGGAAGTAAAAAGAGGGAAAAAGAAAAAAGGGGAAAAAGAAAATAAGGAGAAAGAAAAAAGTGGAAAAGAAAAAAATTGAAAAGAAAAAAGGAAGGAAGAAATAAGAAAAAGCTGAAAAAAGAAAAAGGCAAAAAAAGAAAAAAGGAAAAAAGAAAAAGAGATAAAAGGGGGGAAAGGGAAAAATCAAGAAGGGAGGAAAAAGGCAAGAAAAGAAGAAAGAAGAAAAAAACAGAAAAAAGAGAAAAAAGGAAAAAAGGGAAAATTTTAAAAGGGATTTTTCTTTTAAATAATAAAAAAAGGAAAACCTGCAAATAAAACCCCATAAAGAAGTGTCAGTTAAGAAGCAAAGGCAGGGAAGGGCCTTGCAGCTCTCTCTCTACCACCAGTTCTGTCTGAACTTGCTGGCCCAAGGGTCTCCTGCTCTGCTCCCTGCTCAGCCAGGGAGGGAAGTGCAGAAGCAGCAGCAGCAGCAGCTCGGCAGGCTCTGCTCTGTGGGAGGCCACAGCCAGCCTCAGCCTCCCTGCAGCCCAGCAGCACTGAAGGCAGCAGGGAGGTGCTGCAGGCACAGCCTGCCTGGCTCTGGGCCACCACAGATCACAGCATGCTAGACTGGAAGGGACCCCTGGAGATCATCCTGCCCAACCCCCTGCCAGGGCAGGGCACACAGAACACATCCAGGTGGGGCTGGAAAGTCTGCAGAGCCTGCACAACCTCTCTGGCAGCCTGCTCCAGGCCTCCAACAGCCTCACACCAAAGAAGTTTCTCCTCATGTTGAGGTGGAACCTCCTGGGTTCCACTGCCCTTGTCCTGTCCCTGGGCACCACTGACAAGAGCCCAGCCCCAGCCCCTGGCCCCACACTCTATTTATTGAAAACATTGATCAGATCCTTCTCAGGCTGCTCCTCTCCAGCCTAACCAGTCCCAGGGCTCTCAGCCTCTCCTCATCAGACATGTCCCAGGCCCTTCATCATCCTCACGTGGGCTTCTCTTCCTCCCAGCAGTCTGAGACCATCCTCCCACTTCCTGAGAGCCTGGCAGACCTGGCAGGCTGCTTCTGCACCAGGACACAGACACAGAGCCACAGAATGGTTTAGAAGAGACCTTCAACATCATCCAGCTCCAAGCCCCTGCCATGGGCAGGGACACCTCCCACCAGCACAGCTTGCTCAGGACCTCATCCAGCCTGGCCCTCAACACCTCCAGGCAGGAGGCAGCCACAGCCTCCCTGGGCAACCTGTGCCAGTCTCTCCCCACCCTCACTTCAAACAATTTCTTCCTCATCTCCACTCTCACTCTCCCCTCTCCCAGCTCAAAGCCATTGTCCCTCCTCCTGGCACTCCAAGGTCTCAGGCTGGAGAGAGCAAGAAAGTCTCCCCTCAAAACCAGTCCCTCCCTGTGCTTCCTGAGCTGCTCCAGACCAATTCTCCTTACCCCAGCCACGTGTTCCTGTGAACCATCCCAACCAAAGCACTTCACTGAGCTCTGCTCTGCCCCCAGAAAACAGACACTCAGGTGGGAGGTCAGGCAGGAGCTGCCCTCTGCCTGGGGAAGGGCTGCTGGAAGGCAGCCAGATGGCAGAGGCAACATTTGGTGTGGCTGTGGCACCATGGGCACAGGGATGAGCAGCCTGCCCCCTGCCCTGCCCATGGCTTCCCCATCCTGCCCTGCCTGAGGGACCTCCAGAGTGTTGGCAAGTGCTTGGTGATGATTTCTGCACCCACCCTGGAGCAGGTGAGGGCCTGCACCCTTCTGTCCTAAACAGCATCAACTCCCCAGGGAAAAACACAGAGCCCTGGAGCAGGCTGCCCAGAGAGGTTGTGGAATCTCCTCTGGAGCCTTTGCAGCCCTGTCTGGATGTGTTCCTGTGTGCCCTGTGCTGCATTCTCTGGTCCTGCTCTGGCAGAGGTTTGGACTGGAAGATCTCCAGAGGTCCCTCCCTCAATCCTCACTGCTGGAGATGGACCTCTCCAGAGCTGCAGGAGGATCACCCTCCTCAATCCTCACTGCCCCAGATGGACCTCTCCAGAGCTGCAGGAGGATCACCCTCCTCAATCCTCACTGCCCCAGATGGACCTCTCCAGAGCTGCAGGAGGATCATCCTCCTCAATCCTCACTGCTGGGGATGGACCTCTCCAGGGCTGCAGGAGGATCATCCTCCCTCAGTCCTCACTGCTGGGGATGGACCTCTCCAGGGCTGCAGGAGGATCATCCTCCCTCAGTCCTCACTGCTGGGGATGGACCTCTCCAGGGCTGCAGGAGGATCATCCTCCCTCAGTCCTCACTGCTGGGGATGGACCTCTCCAGGGCTGCAGGAGGATCATCCTCCCTCAGTCCTCACTGCTGGGGATGGATCTCTCCAGGGCTGCAGGAGGATCATCCTCCCTCAGTCCTCACTGCTGGGGATGGATCTCTGCCTTGGAGATCATTCAGCCCAACCCCCTGCCAGAGCAGGTCACCCAGGAATGCATGCAGACGGGTTTGGAAGCCTCCAGAGGAGACTCCACAACCTCTCTGGCAGCCTGCTCCAGGCCTCCAGCAGCCTCACACCAAAGAAGTTTCTCCTCCTGCTCAGCTGGAACCTCCTGGCTTCCAGTTTGTGTTCCCTGCCCCTTGTCCTGTCCCAGGACAGCACTGCCCAGAGCCTGGCCCCTGCTCCTTGCCCCCCACCCTTCAGCTATTGATAGACATTGAGCAGATCCCTCTCAGCCTTCTCCTCTCCAGGCTAACCAGCCCCAGGGCTCTCAGCCCTTCCTCACCATGTCCCAGGCCCTTCATCATCTTCATAGCCTCCCATGCACCCTCTCCAGTAGTTCCCTGTCCCTCTCAAGCTGGGACACTGTGGTGTCTCCTCCTCTGGAGACTCTGCAGACCCTGCTGGCTGTGCTCCTGTGTGACCTGCTGCAGGTGGCCCTGCTCTGGCAGGGGTTGGGGTGGATGAGCTCCAGAGGTGTCTTCCAAGCCCGGCCATGCTGTGGTGCTGGGGAGGTGCAGCAGCCTTGATTGATACATCCAGCATGATGTGAGGATGAGTGATGGAGAGAGGCAGAGAGCTGGGCAGGCAGGGGACACTGACAGAGGACATGCTTGATTATTTTAATTTCCTAAACAATCCCAGCCCTGGACAGGCCTTTAGACTTCATCTGCTCCAACATCAGTCTGAAGCTATCACCTCCTCCCCTGCTCTCACCTCCCAGCAGGCCAAAGAGACTCTGATAGGAAAATATTGAGATCTAATCAGAGTTTATTGCTTCTGCTGCAGGCAGTGCCTCAGGCTTGGGGGGGGGGGG
>VXBD01008129.1:8265-19756 GCA_013399975.1 Indicator maculatus | reverse complement strand
AAAAGGCTGCCCAGGGAGGTGTAGAAGCCCCATCCCTGGTGGTTTTTAAAGCCAGACTGGATATGGCTCTGAGCAACCTGATCTAGTGTGAAGTGTCCCTGCCCATGGCAGGGGGGTTGGAACCAGATGACCAGATGAGGTCTCTTCCAACCCTAATAATTTATGATTCTATGAATCTGGCCTGGAAATCAGGCCCTCAGTTCCCCTGAGAATGGAATCCCATACTACTACCACCTTTCTTTTTTTTCATTTGCATTAGTCCTAAGTTGTGGGACTGGCTGACAAGTCCTGGGTGGCTACATGCATGGACAATCATTTCCGTCCTTGTTTGTCTGACCCTCTCTTCCGACCTGTTGTGTGTGGGGACAACTGGTAAGACTGGGGGGATTGGAAGAGGACTCACCTGCCTCTCCTGCCTTGCTGGAGAGGGACCTGCATCCATTCCTCCCCATATTTTAGGTGCCTTCGTATTTCCAGGTGACAAGAAGACATGGGATCCCCTGCTTCTTGTGCCACCCACACCTGCTGCCCCTCCCCTAGGGATGGCAGAGTCCAACTCCCCATGTCCATCTCTTATTGGTATCTTCTTCATATCCCCTTATAGTCCTTAGGCTCACAACTTCTTCCTTGAGCTCAGCCACTATGGTGAGATCATTCACTGGCTCACATCTAATACATGCATTGTCTCTGCAACCCTCCATTGCAAGGGCCAGGCTCCAGCACTCACCACAGCCAGGGTCCTGGACACCTACATGTCTGCTCCGATCCTCTGTCTGAGTACCCACAGGTCTACTAAAAATAGCCTTCAGCTTGGTTGTAACCATGGCTGGATCTCTATCAGTAACTGACTTCACTGGCTGCTGGGACACACCCAGATAACTTACCTTGCTTGTTGAATGACTTTGCTCAGTGTACAGGGGTCACAGACCCCAACAAGATACAAAGAGCTGCAGCACCCCCTAGGGCAGCCACAATCACAATTTGATCACCCTGTTTGGGTCACTACCCTCCCACAGACTTCTTATCACTTGATCAAGGATGGGTGGTACTGGTTCCCCCCACAGGGGTGGGTGGTGGGCGCTGCTAATCTCTGCAGCAGATGGCCCTTTGGTGTGTTAATGACTCGTTTAGATTTACCAGGAGGTGCTGGTTCTGCCCACTCTATCTCAACAGCCTGCCCATAAGCTGCCAGCCCCCAGCACAGTAAATTTGCCTTTCATGGCTTCAAAAAGCCCTAAAAAGAGCTTTTCAGTGGCTCCTTTGGCTGCAGGTGCCCTGCCCAGCACAGCCTTACCTTCACTGAGGCTAATATCTGCAGCAAATGATTTGAAAAGTTGTTTGGGTTTGGTTTGGGTTTTTTAATATACATATTCCACCTGACTGCTGACTACGTTTTACCCAGGCTACTGCAGAGGCTTCTGCACTGTCACCTGGGCCATCACACTCCACTTGCTGCGATCCAGTCAGCAGCTCTCTTGCCAAATGGCTGTCACGCAGCTTTCTGTTCTCCCTACATTTAAATTTCCCACAGCTGACATCACCCTCCCGAGCAGGTGAACGAGAAGACAACCCTGCCGGTCCTTGCAGTCTGTCAGGGTCCTCCCACCCTGGCAAAGCCCCCAAAAGAAACCAAATTAAAGCATGCCTCAGCTTGAGCTCACTGGTCCCAGTCCTGAGTCACTCTCTTGCCAAACTGTTCCACATGGGCCCACTTCTCAAGGTTGTTCAGGTTCCTCTGAATAGTATCCTATCCTTCAAGCATGTCAACCACACTACTCATATTGATTTGTCTGCAAATTTGATGAGGGTGCATTCAATCCCACTGTCTATGTCGCTGTAGATACTGAACACTACTGGTGCCAGTATAGACCCCCAGGGAACAGCACTTGTTACTCATATCCACTGGGACTTTGAGCCATTGATTATTCTCTGGATTTGACCGTGCAGGCAATTCCTTATCCATCCAGTAGTCCCTAGCTGTAGTTATACACAGCTACTGTTACTGCTTCAGCTATTTTCTGTGTTATGAAGGCCTTTATATGTTAAAGATACCTGCTAAACTAGGTAAGGCAGTCAAGGGAAAACTTTTCTGAGATACCTGTCTGATTAATTGTTGCACCATGTTTCTTTGAGAATCATGTTGTTAAATATTCTGTGTTAATGTTAACCCCTAAGGATAGATTTCATTGAGGGAACAGAACATGAAAGGAGAACATGGAATTCTCTGTGATTAAAGAGACGGAGAGAATGTATGACCTTCATACTGGAGAAATGGTAAGCGTAAAACTAGCACATACCATTAAGAGACATTTGAGTATTTCTGTCAAATTATGAAAAAAATAGTAAATGAGATGAAGTTTCAGATTTGTATGAACACCAAAACCAGCTATTTTTAAATTCGGTCTATTTTATGCATAGTCAATGTCCCTTGTGCTGCAGGGAAAACATATAGATTTTTAATCTTCAAAAGCAGAGAATGAAGAGAACTGTTAAATCTGTGGGATAGAATGCCTTAGATTGCTTTATAGTGGATGTCCTTGAGAAGGTGAACTTGATCAGTGTGTGAACATTACAGAAGTTTTTTGGTTCTGGTTTTTTTTTTTTTTCCATTTTGTTTTGGTTCGGGTGTTTTGGGGTTTTATTTGTTTAGTTTTTTTGGGTTTGTTTGATTATTTTCCCCCACTGAAATTGATTTTATCAGTGGATGTAATACACCAGTCATAGTAACATATTTATCTGCATGGTGTTATAGTTTTGAAGTACTATCCTATTAATCCTAACAAGGCAGCAGTGGAGTAGCTATTCTAGCATGCTACCAAATTTTGAAAAAGATAGTGTCCAGTACTTGTAAAGCATTTTAAAATACTCAGCTTCATATTTCTCTAAGAGGTATAAAATTCCTTTTTTTCCTATGACAGATACATTGCATCAGAACATTAAGCTTACTTAAAATTTAAGATAGCCATCTCTGTTGAGTTTTATTGTTTGATTATATCCTCTCGCTCTTTAATCCTTTTAAATAGAAAAAAAAACTTATTTAATTATGGATCTTAAGTCTGGTGAAAGTGATAATATCTATAAATTTCTGTGGCATAATGTGGCGTTTTACCATATGATTAGAATTTTAAATTATGTTCAAAATACCTCTGGCCTACGTTTACAGTGTTCTCATTAAAATTGCAATGTTTATGTATCAAGTTTAGACATATCTGAAATAGTCATAGCTTTTTAAGCCTTCTGGTATACATATATAAATACATAGTGGTCGCAAAATCATTCTTAGGAAGGCTGTGTTTAGGAAGTACTCATTAACAGTACTATCTGCCCTTTAATAACTATAGAATTTACATTATATACTTTTAATAGTCCATAATCTACCCTTTACAGCTATGCTATTACAACTTTAAAAAGCTTCCTTAAAACAAATGGACAATCTAAAAATTCTACAGTTTTCCTTCAGGTTTGATTAATTTGATACATTAATGGGAAAAAAAAAAGAAAAAAAAAATCTTTTTATATGTCATTATATTCTGTGTAAATATTTCTCAGAAAGTAATACACTCCGTATTATGATGACTAGAACATAATTTTTCCTTCATATGAGGGTTTTTTGGTGTCAAATAGCCATGTGTGTGAACAATATTGTATAGAAGTTTTAAGTAGCCTGATTTTTCTTATCATTGCGTCAAATAACCAAACTGTGCCTGTGCTGGTGAAAGAAACAGGGTAATTACATGTGACTCCATAGATAATGGGTTAATACCACTAATTGCTAGATTTAAAAAGAAATATACATAAGTTTTTTTGTTCCATTCATATTGCGGTGTTTGTCACAATTATTTTAAAAAAAGAAAGTTTTTCTGTGCTGTTAGTGAGTGTATCTCAAGAACATTTCTGCAAGCCTGCTATGACATCATAATCTCAAGTCAGTCTGTTCTTAACCTAATGAGCCTTGTTTCAATGTTATATTGCAATAACAATTTTAAAAGGTTGGGTTTGTTTTTTTTAAACATAATTAAAGATTTCAGCGACATTCAGATGAATAGAAATGGCATTACTTCAGTGCTGATTATAGAGATGGCGTAGACCTACAAGAAAACTGCAAATCTTTTCCCAAACAAAAGCCTTATTTATTCATGAGTCCATCTGTTTATTCTCAAAGTCTAAGTGACTTTCTAATCCCAGCCACATAAATTTCCAGCCAACATTTAATATTCTTTGGGATATATAAAACTAATCTTAACTATAATGTGGATTATAGTTGCAAAGTGTAAATTAAGCCATCTTGAAAGAGAAATTTATGTGGGTATGCAAAGAAAAATAAGAACCTGAATGAGTAAAACATGCCAAAGGATATTAAGTGAGAATACACAGATGTGGTGTTCTTGGTTTTTTTTTTTTTTAATTGAAGAGCTTATTTTGAAAATTATTAAAAATAAATGAACTTTTGAGAAATTCATATTTGATCCAAGAGCGATGCAACAAACTCCTGCATTACCATGAAAATTCTGTAAAGAAATATTTTGCTACTGAACAAGAATCAGTTAAATTGGGATTTCCACTGATGGTATTGGCAAGCTGAATGCTGCAAGTATTTGAAAATATACTTTTTTTTTTTTTCTCATAGCACATTAAAAAATTCCTGGGTTTTAGCCAAAAATTATTTGCTTTTTGAGACACAGACTTGAGAGTGTGATTTATTGTTGAAACAGCACTGACTCAAAACTTCCAGAGACTTAGAGGTGGTTGTTTTGAGCATGTAGGTGGGGTAACATTAATGGAAAGCTCATTTTGGGACCAAATTAAGAACTTAATTCTAGGAAATTATGTGAAATATTTCTCAAGCATTTTAAAGATAAAGGGAGAACTGGAGAAAGGAATCAAGGATTCTGTTTTGATGCTCGTTCTCAGAAGTACTGTTAGCATGTCACAGTTATATTACAGTCATGACTTCACGCAATTTGTAAAGCTACCCCCAACTGAGTTATTCCCAGCTATATCACAGTCTGGGGCATGCTAACAACATTAGTATTATAAGCCTTATCCCTATGTATTGAGCACACTAAGTTTTTGATGACATAACAGTGTCTCCCTTGTGTACACTGAAACTGGTTAACTGCACCATTTATGCTAATGTTATACAGTTAATTTATGTTAAAGTTATTTAATTACTCTACAAAACTGACTTCAATACAATAAACCCAGTTATTTCAAATTGTAAAAAAGAGACTTTTGAGATTTCTTTGACAGTAGTTAGGATGAAAGACAGTATTTTATTTTGGCACAAAATTTTTTAATATAAATTGGTCAATAAAACATACAAATACAAGTTTTTTTTCAGTTTTAAGGTTTTCTTAGGTTATGAGAAACAAAAATTACTGACTATTTTGCATTAGCATGAGCAATTTATATACAATTGTATCTATCTGAACACCTTATGGTTTGAGCATGTAAATTTAAGGTATTTGTATGGTCACTTCATATGATCATAAACTTCTGTTTCATATGCTCAGGTATATATCTTAGTGGTTTCTATATATTGTATTTTACTTTAATTCCTTAGTATTTAAAATCTGGTAAAATTCATGGTTAAACAGTTATTCAAATCACCAATGCCAAAATACTGTTGCTATTAATTACTTAACATTATTTTTAATTTATAGCAGCAGATAATTCTTTAATTGTAAATATTTTTATCTTGAGACTGTAGTTAAATTTGAGCTCTAGTGATATTTTAGGAATGTATGTCAAAAACTTAGAACCAATCTACAGAAACTCAGATGCTGGTGGTCCATACAAATGCTGTGCAGACTGAAGTCCTTGTTATTTAGGCTGTTTGAAATACTTTACAATGCATTAGGAGAGGAAGGGAACTTAATGACAGCAAAGGCAGTGGACTCTAATTTGGTGAATGTATGCTCACATAAAACTGATCAAATTAGCTGCCAGAAATTATTTATAAAGTAGGTTAATTTAGGTCCACCAGTCAAATCAACATAGACTTTGCATAGTCTCCTTGAACTCATATAGAAACTTTGATTATTAGAAGAACAATTTAATTATTTAAGCGAAAGTGTTCACCTTTTAAAAGAAAAATCAATGGTAGAAACAAGGCTTACCAAAGATCTAAGTGCCACATATATGAAGTCTTTGCATTTTGAAGTGAAGTTATTGTAACAAAATCCATAGAACCGATTGAAGCATCTCTGAAGACCAGTTCCTTTCTGAAATGTCTGACATCTTGGAATTTAAAATGAAAGATGTGATTACTGTTAGAAATAATTAGTAATTTTAAATAAATAAATAAATAAAACAGATAAAACCCTGGTGTCATACTTTAAACAATTATTTTTTTTTTCTTAGCGGAGATAAGGCTAAAACAACCTTCAGCATTGTAATTCTAATATACTATAGCTGATAAAAAGCTAGTGCTGATATTTTTTGCTTGTTATGGTTTGGGTTTGTTTGGTTTTGGGTTTTTTTTGTTGTTGTTTTGCTTGGGTTTTTTTTATTTCTTCAGAGAATTGAAATAGTCATAAAGATTTTTTTGCTTAACTGTTATAATTTAGAGTACATCTTGATGAATTCCAAGTTATAGATTAGGTCCTGCGTCCTACCCAGAAATTTTTACTTTCTGGTGTGGGTTAAATGAAACATTTCATAGATTACTGTATTTATTGATTGCCCTCTGACAGGAGAAGGACTAGACATCGTTTATCTTTAATTTTTCATGGGCTATTTTTTCCAAGTAATTTGTGTGAAATTTGTGCGTATAAAATTTACTTATTGTGCGTTTCCTCACATTTTAAATCCTGGATTTTTTTTTTTTTATGTTTCAATACAGTTATTTTATTCACACATTCACAGATTGCATTGGGTTGGAAGGGACCCTCAAAAGTCATCTTGGCCAACCCTGTTGCAATAAGCAGGGACACCTCCAACTAGATCAGGCTGCCCAGGGCTGCATCAAGTCTGACCTCAAATGTCTCTAGGGACAGGGCCTCAACCACATCTCTGGGCAACATGTTCCAGTATTTTAGCATTCTCCTTGTAAAGAACTTCTTCCTTGTGTCCAATCAAAATCTACCCTGCTCCAGTTTAAAACCGCTGCCCCTCTTCCTATCACTACAAACCCTTCTAAACAGTCCTTTCCCAACCTTCTTGTAGGCCAGATATTAAAATGTAGCTACGAGGTCTTCCTGGAGCCTTCTCTTCTCCAAGCTGACCACGAAAATTCTTTCAGTCTTCACAGGAGAGGTGCTTCAACCCTGTGATCATTCTGGTGGCCATCCTCTGGACCCTCTCCAGCACATCTCTGTCTTTCTTTTGTTGGGAACCCCAGAACTGGACACAGCACTCAAGATGCGGTCTCATCAGAGTGGAGTAGAGTGACAGAATCACCTCCTTCTATCTGCTTGCCACTCTTGATGCAGTCCAGGATGTAATTTGTCCTCTGGGCAAGTGCACATTGTTGGCTCTCAGTACTTCAAGTAAATAAACAAATTCCTAGTGAATAACAGTTGATGGTGGAGAGTAAGGAATATTTCTGGGTTTACACACTCCAAAATGTTTAGATGCTCCAAAATACATGGTTAGGAAAAGGTTTTAATGATTTTAAGTGTTTCTTTCCACGCTCTTTGGTTAATAGGCACAACAGTTTCTTATGGCTTAAGGAGGTAATTCTTTTTAAAAGCCTATTTTTTGTTTTATATCTGGACATCTATGAACATTTTCTAGGATTTGCTATATCCTGGAATTGTAACTCTATGTTATTTTCATTGGTCATTGTAAGGAAGTAGAAGAGATATTGCTTTCTTCAAAAACTTTCTCCATTTTACCAACATTTTCTTTTGTTATTAGAGGAAAAACAGGGAGGTCTGTTAGGGTGTTGGCAGCAGTGGATATTTTCTCATCTCCTATCTTCCATGAACATGAGTTCACACATGTTCTGTGTAGTCTATGATGCACTGTGACTGCTAAACTACTGTAAAATTTAAGAATATTTGCTAAATGCAATCTCTGTGTCTTAGTTGAGACTTAAGACGGTGTTGGCTTTAATGTAATTCCTGGTGGTCTTCACACATATTAGTAAGGAAAGTTTTGAGGAGAAATTAGTATCTTTTATTACAAGTTTTGTAACACCTAAGAAAATTAGACATATTTAAAGCCATATAATTCTAAGATTCATGTCTGTCAGGAAGAGCATTACTTTATTGCAGTTTTTCCTCCACCAGTTTTCTTCACCATATTTCCTTTACTCCATAGGACATGGTATGTCCTAGAAGGGCTGTGTAAGGACTTTGGGTTTGTCTAGTTTGGAGAAAAGAAGGTTGAGTGATGACCTCTTTTCTCCCTGCAGCTTCCTGAGGAGGGCAGATGGAGAGGCAGGTGATAGGATGCATGAGAATGGTTCAAAGACTCAGTATGGGAGATTCAAACTTGACATTAGGAATTATTTCATTACTAAGAGGTGGGTTAGAAACTGGAATAGGCTTCCTAGGGAGCTGATCAATGCCCAAACCCTGTCAGTGGTTAAGCAGCATTTGAACAACTCCCTTAATGACATGTTTTAACTATCAGACAACCCTGAAGTGGTCAGGCAATTGGATTAGATGACTGGTTTACATCCCTTCCAGATGAAATATTTGATTTTATCTCTGCTGTCTTGGTAAGAGTTATTGCATTTACTTATTCTATAGAGAGCCATTTGAGATTGTGGGATTAATGAAAAAAAAATTAAAAAGAAACCCCAAACTAAAAGGTGCACAAAAATTATGTTGTAATATTATTAAAAAGAAAAAATTAAAGAAAAAAAGGGGAAAATTTAATGTTGATTTTTGGTGGAACTGCTTGTATCTTAGCCTTGCCAATGACTGAAAGTGCTTTGGTTGGTTTATCCTGTGCATTTTTCAGCATATGGTAAATAACTGAATGAAAACAAAACAAAACCACAAAAATTATGCAAGGCCTTCCAAATTTTCTGAAAGTTTTAATGAATTAATTCATTGATCTGACCACAACTTGCTGTATCTGCATTTTCTATATACCATATATTTTAGTACAGTATCAGGCATACAACGAAAAAAGTAATACTTTCTTCAGTCCAAGGTTCAGTATTTCAGATAATGTAATATTTTAAGCTAGAATTATTATATTATAATTTCCTGTATGTATAGAAGCCATATCAATATAAAGCATTTAAATTATAATATTCATGTATACAAATTTTAGATATTTGTATAAAATATCTGAAATAATGTATTTATGTGTTTATGGTTTTAAAAAGGTAATTAGTATTGTTTACTGTGACTTTTCAATAGATATTTTTCTTAAGATCTTCTGCTTAAGACCATCAGAGAAAGTAATAATACATAGACCGATGTTACTGTTGAATATGCTAATTTCCTTAGCCCTATTCTTTGTGTGTGTGTGTGCAGAATGAAATACTGGTATCTGGCAGTCTTATGTCACTGTTTCCCAAGCAGATTTTTCAGAGGCTGATGTGTAAGCTGGTTTTACTGTGATTGGAATGTTAGTTACGGCATCATTTATCTGTCCATCAGTATAATAAATATAGCATTAGAATAGAATGGAATGGAATGGAATAGAATAGAATAGGAATAGAATAGAATATATGATATAGTACAATGTAACACAATAGGATAATAATATATAAAAATAAGCAGTGATGACCCTTATTGAAATAGTTAATATTCATGTCTTCATTATGTTGAAGTCAGCAGTTCATATTTGAAAATTTGTATCTAAAAGTAGAAGTCAAATGCTGAAGTATTTTCTGAATGACAGTTGTTACATGTTTCACTGTTACGGTATTCTTTCAAAATGTCTGTTTTACAAAGACAGGTTTGGCTGTTGAGTCTCTACAGATCATGTAAAATTTCAGTTTGCTGTGTAAGATATCATATAAACTTAGTACCTGTTAAATGAAATATACTTAGTGGAAGGATGAAAATGTCCATGATGTTCAGTGAGGTAAAAGGCTTCTATGTAGCCCTATTACATTGTTCTAGTGGACTGCCTGAGATTTTAATACTGAAGATAATCACTATAGTTGAAAAGGTGCTGCTACACTTCACTATACCTTTTATCTGTATCAAAATGAGAATCTCTTACACTTTCTGTAGATTAAAAGGTAGGTAACAGAATGAGGGTTACCCAGTGTTAGTTCTGTTAGGATACTCAGCATCAGATTATCTAGTCCAGGAAAAATATGTTTGTTTGTGGGTTTTTTTTCCCAAGTTTGTTATGAGTGTTTATGAGGCAGATTATTATTTTTCTTTTTTCACCATCTGTACATGTTCTCCTCTTGTGAATTATTTTATCTATCTGAATATAGATCCATATATATGTGTATAAATGTATATGTGTGTTAGCTGCTACAAATATCTTTATTTAAGACATGGATATTTTTATTTTTACTAAGAATTTCTTCTTGATGTGATATCATTATTGAAATGGGAAAATCTGTTGTTAGCATAAGTACTATTTCAAGCATTATGTACTCTGTTCCTAAACCAAATCTATTGCCATAGAACAATATTAAATTGAAAGTCCACAGAAGAAACTGAAAAAATGGCAAGTCTAATACATGAATTCTGGAGTTTTTGGCTATATTTGTTTTCTTAATAGCACAATACTGTCTGTTCATTTCTTTTCTATTGTGATTCTGTTCAGGAAATTTGATTCACATATATTAAGAAGGAGATTTTTTGAGAGTAGAAATAATGTTTCCTGCCTGAAACTCACAAAAATGATTCCATAAAAATGCCACCCCTAACAGAAAAGCCGAATATCTAAAATCTCTAATTTTCTTTTAACATGTCAGATTTAGAGTTGGACTTTCTTACATACAGTTTTCCTGCTTTTCCACTTGCCAAAATGTGGAAGATTTTCATAGAGCTTATGAGGAAAAGACAGATTCTTGTATTGTGCTTTGCTTGTAATAGAAAGATCAGAAGGTATTGAAAGCAGAGATTTTCAAATTATGTAAGACAGCCAGTCTTGAATGATAAAACAATGTTACTGACCTCTTTATTCAGCTTCATAATGGCAGAATGTCACCCTAATTTTCCCCCCTGGGAGCATGCTTCATATGTACATCCCTTTCTATCACTTATCTTCAGAAAGTTGTCATGAAAGCTTTCCACTATTCTTAACTTCAGGTTCCATTTAATGCTGTTTTTTGTCTTTTATCTCTCTGAATCTTCTAAGGAAGTATCAGGTACATTTCGTGAAGTGAGATAGGTTATTAAATATCTCCCCAGGAATGAATACTTGTTCTTTATTAAGTCCATAAAAAAGTAATAAAATAAATATATGAAAGACTACTTTTTTCTTGATAGGTCAGGGCAACCATCAAAGAAGCAGATGTTGTATCTAACATCTTTCTTCCCTAGGGTCCATTCCTGTTCACTCTACAAAGGCTGTATTACTAGGACAGAAAGAGTTCTGGCCTCATTTGATAAATTTG
>VXBD01008128.1:98328-121346 GCA_013399975.1 Indicator maculatus | reverse complement strand
GGGGGGGGGGGAGGTGCTGTTTGTTAAAACCAAAACCAGTGCCTGAGAACTGTTGAGATGAACTTAATTAGCAAGCCAAGAATGACATTTTCTTCTCAATCAACAGTGGAACAGAGATGAGGGCACAGTAGTAAAAACATACCTTGATACAGCTAATAATAGGAAAAAAAATCAAGATTTATACAGAATTACTTTTACTGTGTAAGTGATTTGAAGTAAGAATTATCTTACAGGTGAAAAGGATATGAGCAAAACTGACCTCATTGCTATTGATAAAGATGTGCAGGGTGAGTGCCCAGAGGCTGGAGCCAGGCTCTGCTGGGTGATGCCCAATAACAGCACAAGGGGCGGTGGTGGAAGCTGAGGCATAGGAAGTTCCATGGAAACATGAGGAAGAATTTTTTTCCCTGTGAGGGTGACTGAACACTGGAACAGGCTGCCCAGGGGGGTTGTGGAGTCTCCCTCTCTGGAGATATTCAAAACCCACCTGGATGTGTTCCTGTGTGACCTGCTCTAGGTGCTCCTGCTCTGGCAGGGGGGTTGGAATAGATGAGCTTTGGAGGACCCTTCCAGCCCCTAACATTCTGTGATACTTCACCAACTTGGCTGAGCCCATTTAAAGCATAGGGTATTATTCAGTGTTCTTTATTGTTAACTTTTCAAAGGATACAGTTTTAAAAGTGCTGTGTCCACTGCTTTCCTGTATACCAATTACTCAACCTTTTGGTTCAGACAGCTGTGTAAGGAAGAAGAGAGTTTTTCTGTTTGTTTGTCATCTTCTTTCCCAGATATTGTAGTTTTACTTATTTCTATTGGCCTTTGTGATATCCAAACATCTTCCTTAAATGGTTAGCTAAGAGTCTATTAAGGAGTTATACTTCTCCAGTATCTGCATCCAGGCAGGTTGACAATATCTCCAGAGAGGGAGACTCAACAGCCCCCTTGGGCATCCATTACCGGGGCTCTGTCTCTGGACACAATATTCCAGATGTGGCCTCAGCAGGGCAGAGTAGAGGGGGAGGAGAACCTCTCTCTGACCTACTAACCACAGCCCTTCTAATCCACCCCAGGATGCCACTGGCCTTCTTGGTTACAAGAGCACATTGCTGGCTCCTGGGCAACCTTCCATCTACCAGGACCACCAATGTGCCCTCGTGGCCATGGCCAATGGGATCCTTGGGGTGCATTCAGAGGAGTGTGTCCAGCAGATCCAGGGAGGTTCTCTTGCCCCTCTACTCTGCCCTGCTGAGGCCCCACTTGGAATATTGCATCCAGTTCTGGGCTCCCCAGTTCAAGAGGGACAGGAATCTGCTGGAGAGAGTCTAAGGGAGGGCTGCAAGGATGCTGAAGGGACTGGAGCACTGCCTGGTGAGGAGAGGCTGAGAACCCTGGGGCTGTGCGGTCTGGAGAGGAGAAGACTGAGAGGGGATCTGATCAATGTCTATCAATATCTGAGGGCTGGGGGTCAGGAAGCAAGGGACAGGAACAGCCTCTGCTCACTTGCACCCTGGGATAGGACAAGGGGCAATGGATGGAAACTCCAGCATAGGAGGTTCCACCTCAACATGAGAAGGAACTTCCTCACTGTGGGTGTCCCAGAGCCCTGGAGCAGGCTTCCCAGAGAGGTTGTGGAGTCTCCTTCTCTGGAGCCTTTGCAGCCCTGTCTGGATGTGTTCCTGTGTGACCTGTGCTGGATTCTCTGGTCCTGCTCTGGCAGGGGGCTTGGACTGGAAGATCTCCAGAGGTCCCTTCCAACCCTTACCATCCCATGGGCCTGTGAAAATGCTAAATGGAGTATTTTTTGGTATTGCTGTATCAGTGAAGCCTTAAAAGTAATTTTTTTTTTTTTTTACCTCCATTCTCACAAATTAGTTTGGGCTTATTGATCCTAAGGGGTTACATAAGATATCAGATTGTCAGCTGTGACCTGATTGTCTGACTCAAGCATCAGTGTGATGACGTGTTGAGTTGAGAAACCTCTTCTGCTGCAAGCATGAGGTACTTCTGGACCCTGAAACCAAGCTGAAAACTATTGCCTTACTGTTTGTTTCTGCTGCCTGCAGAATGCTGCTGGCAGTCTCTCTGGCAGTTACTCAGCAGAGAGCAGCTTTTCAAGGATGGAACTGTTGGAGAGGTGTTTTTTTGTTCAACGTTTTGTTCAGCATGTCCCAGGAACATCTGTCAAGAGTGGCTGTGCCGGAGAGCACGCGAGAACAGATCGCTGCTGGATCCTGGGCTGCTGACTGACTCCTTTGTAGGAGTTTTTGGCTGTTTGCTTTTGGTTTTGTTTTGGTTTTTGTTTTTTGGTTTTTTTTTTATGTTTTCCAACCTTCTGGAGTAGTATAATTATGCATATATACGCTACAGAGTTTTTTTTCTTTCATGGAGATATGAAAAAGGGCAGGCAGTTTTGTTTGGATAAAAACCCGGCTGGATGGCCAGGCCCAAAGAGTGGTGGTACAAAGAGTTAAGTCTGGCTGGTACCCAGTCACCAGGGGTGTCCCCCAGGGTTCACTACTGGGGTCTGTCCTCTTTAATGTCTTTCTCAATGATCTGGGTGAGAGGATTGAGGCACCCCCAGTAAGCTTGCAGATGACACCGAGCTGGGTGGTTGTGTTGATCTGCCAGAGGGTAGAGAGGCTTTGCAGCAGGACCTGGACAGGTTAGACCATGGGCCAAGGCTAACTGTATGAAGTTTGACAAGGCCAAGTGCCAGATCCTGCACCTGCTCCCATGGGGAGCTACAGACCTGGGGATGTGTGGTTGGAAAGCTGCAGCTTGGAGAGGGACCCGGGGGTTCTGGTTGACAGTCAATTAAATATGAGCCAGCAGTGCCAAGGGGGCCAAGAAAGCCAAAGGCATCCTGGCTTGGGTTAGAAACAGGGTGGGCAGCAGGGACAGGAGGTGACCATCCCCTGTGCCCAGCACTGGGGAGGCCACACCTTCAGTGCTGTGTTCAGCTCTGGGCTTTTCACTCCAGGAAGGACATTGAGGGGCTGGAGCCTGTCCAGAGAAGGGCAATGAGACTGGAGAAGGGCCTGGAGCACCTGGGCTAGAGGAGGGGCTGAGAGAGCTGAGGGTGTTCAGGCTGGAGAAGAGGAGGCTGAGGGAGACCTCATTGCTCTCTCCAGCTCCCTGAAGGGAGGTTGGAGTGAGGAGGGGGCAGCCTCTGCTCCTTGGTGGCAAGAGACAGGAGCAGAGGAAATGGTTCCAAGCTCCAGCAGGGGAGATTCAGGCTGGATGCTAGGAAATATTTCTTCCCAGAGAGGGTTCTCAGCCATGGGAATGATCTGCCCAGGGCAGTGCTGGAGTCCCCATTCCTGGAGGTGTTCCAGCAGCCTGTGGAGCTGTGCCTAGGGACATGGTTTAGTGCTGACCCTGCAGTGCTGGGTGGAGGGTTGGACTGGATGAGATTTTCTGTTATTCTGTGATTCTGTTTGCTTTTGATGTTTGTTTTTGGGTTTTTTTCTCTTTTTTCTTTTTTTTTTTTTTAAATGTAGGTAGTAAAACCAGACTGCTTTTAATTCTTTCTCTCTGGGGGCAAAATGAGGGGTTACAGAGGAAGAAAAAAGCAATTGAAGTGGCCTAAGAGGGTGCCTTGTTCTAGTGAATAACTTCTGACAGACAAAAATGCACTGTTCAGAAAGATTTCCTGAAGTTACAAGGTAAACAGAAATAAATCTGCAACATCAATAGGTGGTTATTTGGGTAGCTGCCATGGAGAGGTTTGATCAGTTTGTTGAAACAATCTCTGAAGTGGGGTCTTTCATATCAAGCTTATGTGTAGAACCAACTCTGGTTTTAATAGCAGGTTTCCTCTACAGATCGTGTGAACTTTTCTATATTTGTGTACACTTTTTCTTTCTCTTAGTCTGCACTAACAGAATCATAGAATCATAGAATGGCTTAGGCTGGAAGGGACCACAGAGCTCATCTGTTTCAGCCTCCTTGCCATGGGCAGGGACACCTCTCAACCAGACTCCGTTGCTCAAGGCTTCATCCAGCCTGGCCCTGAACACCTCCAGGGAGGAGGCAGCCACAACCTCCCTGTTCCAGAGTCTCACCACCTTTATGCTGAAGAATTTCTTCCTGAGATCCAGTCAAAACCTGCTCTCCCTCAGCTTCCAGCCACTTCCCCTTGTCACAGACTCACAGAATCAACAGTAGACTTTGCAATCTGGTTACTGAGAGGAACTGCTGTAGAATTCCTTTCATAGTTCAAATTTAGGGACATTATGTGGCTTTTTTGGTTTTTGTTTTTGGGGTTTTTGTTTGTTTGGTTTGTTTTTGTTTTTTTTTCTTTTCTGTTTTTTCCTTGTTTTTTGTTTGTTTTATTTGTTGGGGTTTTTGGAGTTTTCTTGGGGTTTTTTTGGTTTTTTAAGATGTAGAGGAATCATAGACTTCACAGCTTGGCTGTGGGAAGGCCCAAACTGGCTTTCCCACTAGATGCATTAGGAATATTTTTTTGGTACTTTTGCAGGCATTATTACAGCTTTTACTTCTGATGAGTGTTCAGAGTCTGTGGGATGTCGTGTAGAATATGTAGTATTCACATTCTGAGACACCACTCACTGGTTTGAGTCACGTTGGAAAATGTAGTAGTCTGTTTTAGCAGTTAGGTTTAAAATGTGAAATGCTTGGGAACTTGGCATAGCTTTTGTAATGCAGGTAATTGGGGGAGGTGAAGAGCAGTACCTTCATCTTCATCTTTGCAGGGATCCTGTTCAGAAGTGAAGAACAAATCAGCCAGCTGCTTTCTACAAACACCTTCTCTTCCTAGGGCTAGTGTAGAGAGCTTTGCCTTTCCATCCAAAGAAATCAGAGAATCATAGAATTGTCAGGGTTGGAAGGGACCTCAAGGATCATCCAGTTCCAACCCCCCTGCCATGCCCAGGGACACCTCACACTACAGCAGGTTGCTCACAGCCACATCCAGCCTGGCTGCAAAAACCTCCAGGGATGAGGCTTCCACCACCTCCCTGGGCAGCCTGTGCCAGTGTCTCACCACCCTCATGGGGAAGAACTTCTTCCTAACATCCAATCTGATCTACCCATTTCTAGTTTTGCTCCATTCCCCCCACTCCTATCACTCCCTGACACCCTCAAAAGTCCCTCCCCAGCTTTCTTGTAGCTCCCTTCAGATACTGCAAGGCCACAAGGAGGTCTCCTTGGAGCCTTCTCCAGACTGAACAACCCCAACTCCCTCAGTCTCTTCTCATAGCAGAGCAGCTCCATCCCTCTGCTCATCCTCATGGCCCTTCTCTGGACACCTTGCAGCACCTCCAGATCCTTCTTGTAACAGAGGCTCCAGAACTGGACACAGTGCTCCATGTGTGGTCTCAGCAGAGTGGATCAGAGGGGGAGAATCCCCTCCCTGGCCCTGCTGGCCACACTTCTCTTGCTGCAGCCCAGGCTCTGCTTGGCTCTCTGGGCTGCAAGTGCTCACTGCTGGCTCCTGTTGAGCTTCTCATCCCCCAGATACCTACTCCAAATACCTACTGAGGCATGCAGCCATGTGGTAAAGTCACAGGCATCTTGGCAAGCCACACCACCTACAAACTTGGCATAAAAGCTTTCTAAACAACTAAGTAACCCCTGTGGCCCTGTGGACCTCACTTGGTGCCAGCAGCACCTGAATGGGAGGGCACACTCGGTGCATTCCCAGGCCAGTCAGAGGATCCTTGATGGAAGTTCAGATGCTTTCCCATGTGAACTGCAAAGGGCAGGGTAGAAGGGGAGGGAGCCACAGGCTAGGCTGCCTACAAGGCATGGAAGGCCAATGGCATCCTGACCTGGATCAGGAATGGTGTGGCCAGCAGGAGCAGGGATGGAATTCTGCCCTGTGCTCAGCACTGGTGAGGCCTCACCTCCAGCACTGTGTGCAGCTCTGAGCCCTCACTGCAAGAAAGATCTTGAGGTGCTGGAGCAGGTCCAGAGGAGAGCAACCAGACTGGGGAAGGGACTGGAGGGGAAGACTGATGAGGAGAGGCTGAGGGAGCTGGGGGTGTTCAGCCTGGGGAAGAGGAGACTCAGGGGGGACCTTATCACTCTCTACAACTACCTGAAGGGAAGCTGTAGTCAGGTGTGGGTCAGGCTCTGCTCCCAGGCACCTTGGGACAGGACAAGAGGGCATGGCCTGAAGCCATGTCAGGGGAGGGTTAGGTTGGATGTTAGGAAGCACTTCCTGACAGGAAGGCTGATCAGGCACTGGGATGGACTGCCCAGGGAGGTGGTGGAGTCACCATCACTGGAGGTGTTTAAGCAAAGCTTGGCTGTGGCTCTTGGTGGCAGGGTTTAGCTGATGTGGTGGTGTTAGGTCATAGGCTGGACTTGGTGATCTCAGAGGTCTTGTCCAGCCTCAGTAATTCTGTGATTCTGTGAAGCTTGCAGAGTCCATATCATGGAAGTTCCCAGAAGTACAGGACAGCTACCTGGGTTTCTTTATCTGAATTTCAGAGCCATTTAAGTCACAGTTTAAAACTCCCTAAGTTGTTATTGCTGCAGCTTAAACTTCCCAAGGCCCAGCCATCGTGGATGCTTGGTAGGAGGTGAAAAAACCCACACAGCAGTTGTTAAATTCACCATATGGAAAAGATCCCTTTCACTACAGAAAACTGGCAGGAGGCCTAGTTCCTGAACATGGGAGGAAATCCTAGCTGAAGAGGGAGGATGAGGTTGGAATTAGGCACTCAAACCAGGTACCTTGCCCAGAACTAAACCACTTGGCCCTAACCAGTGTGGAGTGCAAGAACCATCCCTGGAGGTGTTTGCAGCCAGGCTGGATGAGGCTCTGGCCAGCCTGCTGTAGTGTGAGGTGTCCCTGCCCATGGCAGGGGGGTTGGAACTGGATGATCCTTGTGGTCCCTTCCAACCCTGACTGATTCTGTGATTCTATGATTCTAATGGCTCCGATGAGGAGAAGGAAAGAAGCATGGAGCATTTGACCACCTTGGCTTTTGCTCTTTCTTCTTCACCACAAGGAAGAGGGAGGGTGAAAAACAGCACAGAAAGTTGCTTCCTAGGAAGGAGCAAAACCAGAGCTGACATGAGAGGGGCAGACACATGAACACTGGACCTCTGCCTAGTCCAGGCAAGCTTCCACTCTCCTCCATTCCGAGGGTGTCCTCCTTGCTCCTGACACCGGTTCATCTCCTTGTGAGCTAGCAGGACATGTTTTCCTCTGACACTTTTTCATCCTAGAAAAACTTCAGCAAGGTCCCTGATGTCCTCAGTGGATTTACAGCAGAAGAGGCTCTCCATTTCTGTTGGCACAACATTTCCTCAGTGGATTTACAGCAGAAGAGCCTCTCCATTTCTGTAGGCACAGCATTTCCATTTGCAAAAGTAAGTGAAGGAGAAGGGAGGCTAGTAACAAAAACATTGGTGTAGTCAGTCTCTGAGGTCACATTTTCTTACAAGGATGGAAGTTTTCTGGGAAAGGCTCTTCCACAAGACAAAACAAAGCTCAAGCCTCATAAGGCCTAAATATTAATAGAGACAGGACTGAGCTACAAAACGTGATACTGTAAGTGTTCACACCTTGAGGCTTAGATGGCAGTTGAAAACCTGAGAAAATCCAGGAAAATTCTTGTTACCATCAGCATTTTCCAATACTGGTGTTGACTGTAGAAGATCTCTTTGAGGCTCAGAAAGCAGCAGAGACCTGGGACATGGTCAATGTAAGAACCTCTTTTGTGAGGGAGATCAGGTAAATTCCAGGCCTTAAATCTTCTACTGTTATATGCAAATACAGAGAAGCTCTTCTAAAAAAAATTAGAATGAGTAAAAAGTAAAGAAAATCCCTCTAGAATGAAACTCCCTCTGTACTATGAAACTGCCTCTGTAGTATGCAGTGCCTTGAAAATATTACTTGAGGATGCTGAAGAGGCTGCAGCACTGCCTGATGAGGAGAGGCTGAGAGCCCTGGGGCTGTTTAGGCTGGAGAGGAGAAGCCTGAGAGGGATCTGATCAATGTCTATCAATAGCTGAGGGCTGGGGGGCAACAGGGAGGGGACAGGCTCTGCTCAGTTGGGCCCTGTGGTAGGACAAGGGGTAATGGATGGAAACTGCAGCACAGGAGGTTCCACCTCAACATGAGGAGGAACTTCTTCACTGGGAGGGTCACAGAGCACTGGAACAGGCTGCCCAGAGGGGTTGTGAAGTCTCCTTCCCTGGAGCCTTTGCATCCCTGTCTGGATGTGTTCCTGTGTGACCTGTGCTGGATTCTCTGGTCCTGCTGTGACAGAGGGGTTGGACTGGAAGGTCTCCAGAGGTCCCTTCCAACCTCTAACATCCTGTGCTCCTGTGAGAACATTAAGGGAGACTCAACTGATAAAGTCAGCTTGGGTTTCTGAAAACATTTCACAGAATCACAGAATCACTCAGGTGGAAAAGCCCCTCAGGATCACCAAGTCCAACCCAGAACCCTACTCTACAAGGCTCACCCCTAAACCGTAGCCCCAAGCACCACATCCAAACCACCTTGAAACGCATTCAGGGCTGGGGACTCCACCACCTCCCTGGACAGCACATTCCAATGCCTGACCACTCTTGCTGGGAAAAAAATTTTCCTAATGTCCAGTCTAACCCTACCCATTCCATTCCCTCTTGTTCTATCACTAATCACCTGTGAGAAGAACCAGCACCAACCTCTCCACAGGTAACCTCTTTTCAGGTAGTTGTAGAGAGCCATGAGGTCTCCTCTCAGCCTTCTCCTTTTCACATTAACCATCCCCAGCTCCTTCAATTGGTTTTCATCAGATTAATTCTCCAGGGCCTTCCCAGCTTCCTTGCCCTCCTCTGCACTGGCTCCAGCACCTCCACATCTCTCTTGGATTGAGGTGATCAAAACTGGACACAATACCTGATAGGGTCCCTCACTGCTTTGAAAAAAATGAAGTTGCCATGAGCTTAGAGGGAAGAAACTCCCTTGGATAAGTAACCAGTTAAACACAGGAAACAATGTCAGGGAACAAAAACTCCATTTTCACGGTGGCTAGAGAGCTCCAGCAAAATTCCCTAGGGATCTGTGCTGTGTTCTGTGTTATTAAAGTTGTTTATTGACAATCTGGAAATGAGAGAGAATTTGAAGAAGGTGAACTTTGCTGGTAATGGTAAATACTGTAGGGAGATGAAGATGAGAGCTGACTCTGGAAGGCTGTGAAGGGTCTTGCAGTAGCCAGTGACTGGCCAATGAAGTGCCAGATAAAATTAAATGAAGGTAAATGCTGCATGAAGGTGGGATGAAACAGCACTAAGTTTAGAGATACAGGGATTGATCCTAAGCTAACCTGTGCTAGGGTTACAGTGGAGAGCACTGTGGAAATCTCATCTTAATGCTGAATAGCATTGAAACAGAGCATATCAAACACAGAGTTCCTGGCAAAGGAAGAGAGGGCAAACCAAAGCTGTCATTATGTCTGCATATCTTCTTCTCTTTTAATTCCCCCCATGGTTTCAATAAACTCTGTGCTCCAGATTTTTCTGTCCCAGCAAAGGTGCAGCTGGGTTGGAACCAGAAGGGTCAGAGATAGAAATCAGCTGCAGGAGACACTTTGCTTTGTGACACTGTGGCTACGGAGCTCATTCTCACAGTGCCAAAGGTACATGAGGGTTGAGAAAGAACTGACTGGAAAAACTATTTGGATAAGGCTATGGATTCGTCTGCTACAGGTTTCTTCAGCACTGAAGGGGAAAGGGACCTGGGGGTCCTGGTGGATGGGATGTTGACCATGAGCCAGCAATGTGCTCTGGTGGCCAAGAAGGCCAATGGCATCCTGGGGGGATTAGAAGGGCTGTGGTTAGTAAGTCGAGAGAGGTTCTCCACCCCCTCTACTCTGCCCTGGTGAGGCAACATCTGGAATATTGTGTCCAGTTCAGAAAGGAGCTCAGGGAACTGCTTGAGAGTCCAGCACAGAACCACAAAGATGATGGAGTGGAACATCTTCCTTCTGAGGAGAGCCTGAGGGAGCTGAGGGCTCTGTAGCTTGGAGAGGAGGAGCCTGAGAGGTGACCTCATTGCTGTTGATCAAGATGTGCAGGGGGAGTGCCCAGAGGCTGGAGCCAGGCTCTGCTGGGTGATGCCCAATGACAGCACAAGGGGCAGTGGTGGAAGCTGAGGCATAGGCAGTTCCATGGAAACAGGAGGAAAAGTTTTTTCCCTGTGAGGGTGACAGAGCCCTGGAAGAGACTGCCCATGGGGGTTGTATTCTCCCTTTCTGGAGATATTCAGGACCTTCCTGGATGCATTCCTGTGTGGACTACCCTGGATGATCCTGCATTTGTCAGGGGGGTTGGACTGGATGAGCTTTCGAGGTCCCTTCCAATCCCTAACAGTCTGTGATTCTGTAAATGTTGGGAGAGTTTTCTAAGGAAATATTTCTGTGAGTTTGCCTTAGAGAGCTGCTGTTTGTGCATGGAGTTCTGAGGTACCTAACCCATTCCTACAGGATTACAATGTCCATGAACAACAAAGGGCTCTTAGGTTTGTAGCCAAAAGAGAATCATTGAATCATTTCAGTTGGAAAAGACCTCTAAGACTGAGTCCAACCACTGACCTCACACCACCATGGCCATTAAACCATGGCCTGAAGGGCCATGTCTGTACATTCATCACCACCTCCAGGGACAGTGACTCTGCCACCTCCCCATGCAGTCTCTTCCAATGCCTGACTATTTCTACTGCATTTTTCCTAATATCTAATCTAAACCTCTCCTGGCACAATCTGAGGCCATTTCCTCTCTTTGTATCACTTGATACTAGGGAATCAGAAATCCTCTCTCCTGCTTCCCAGTCCTGTTTCAACCTTTGGACCATTGTGCCTTGTATTACATTTTGACAACCTGATTAGCATGGATCTACATTACTTGCACTCAAGCTGAGATGAAGAGATGTATATATATAATTTTTTTTTAAACTAGCTTGAAATTATGTGCTGAGGGTTTTGTAATTCAAGTGCTGTCTCCAATTTACTCAGATCTGAAAGGCTGCCTTTCCAGGGCGTCACCACAGATGATCCTATATATAGAAAGACAAGAAAGTCTGCTTGCATTTTACCCAGGGACCAGGGCTGTTCATGCATGTTGGAATGATCACAGCCTACATAGAATCATACAATCAGGATTGTTAGAATTGTTGGAAGGGACATCAAGGATCATCCAGTTCCAACCCCCCTGCCATGCCCAGGGACACCTCACACTACAGCAGGTTGCTCACAGCCACATCCAGCCTGGCTGCAAAAACCTCCAGGGATGAGGCTTCCACCACCTCCCTGGGCAACCTGTGCCAGGCTCTCACCACCCTCATGGGGAAGAACTTCTTCCTAACATCCAATCTGAATCTCCCCAGTTCTAGTTTTGCTCCATTCCCCCCAGTCCTATCACTCCCTGACACCCTCCAAAGTCCCTCCCCAGCTTTCTTGTAGCCCCCTTCAGATACTGGAAGGCCACAAGGAGGTCTCCTCAGAGCCTTCTCTTCTCCACACTGCACAACCCCAACTCTCTCAATCTGTCTCCAGAGCAGAGCAGCTCCAGCCCTCTGCTCATCCTCATGGCCCTTCTCTGGACACCTTGCAGCACCTCCAGATCCTTCTTGTAACAGAGGCTCCAGAACTGGACACAGTGCTCCAGGTGTGGTCTCAGCAGAGTGGATCAGAGGGGGAGAATCCCCTCCCTGGCCCTGCTGGCCACACTTCTCTTGCTGCAGCCCAGGCTCTCCTTGGCTCTCTGGGCTGCAAGTGCTCACTGCTGGCTCCTGTTGAGCTTCTCATCCCCCAGCACCCCCAAGGCCTTTTCTTCAGGGCTGCTCTCAAGCCAGTCCCTGCCCAGCCTATATCAGTGCTTGGGATTGCCCTGACCCATATGTGAGGTTATTTATTAACAGAATGTTCTGAATGGAACAGAAGAAGGGAGAGAGAGATAAGGAAAAAATGGAGAGAGAGAGAGAGGGAGAGATTGAGAAGGAAAGGCATTATGTTACCACCCTCTTCTCCAGCCCCAAGATGATTTGGGTCTGTGAAAGGGTGCTGCTGCATCTTTGTTGGCTTGTGCTGTCCATCCTGGAGGAGGGGAAGGAGAGATCCCAAAGTCCAAGTCCTTCTCTGAGCAGCCTCCAACATGTGGTCTCTTCAGTAAAGCTGTCTTTTCTCTTCTCCATGAGTTACAGCAGGCACAACTTAGGGCATGGCTTTGCAGGTGGTGGTGAAGAGAGTTCCTGGACTGCTTCCAGGCTGCATGGTGTCTTCTTCTGTGTCTGTCTTTTTCTGTCTTTGTATTTTCTTCTCCTGAGCAGGCATCACTCAGGTCTTTTACACAATATTTCAGTCACAGGTGTGTGTCCAGGTGGTGTCCCCAGGGAATCTTCCTGTGTATTCCTCATGTGCTTACAGGGGGCCAGTGGAGGGGGAAGCCTCCACCTCCTCCTTCACCTTTTTCCTGCCCATGCACACAACACACATCAGGGGCTTGTCATGGCAGGTGGTGAATCCATTGTCCTTTTCCAGGGTAGAGATGCTCTTGTCTGTGCACATTCCACAGGGTGGGTACCAGTGGCTCTGCCCATTACACATTTCTGTTGCCTGAGGGTCTCTTCACCATCCCCTCCCTAGGCAGCTTCAGTCTGCTGAGGAGCAAAGGTGATTTTATCTTTGTTGATTCCCATCAAGAGAGACAAGATTTAGTTACTCACACCTATGCAGACTATTATTTAGAGAGAAAACAGAAGCTCTTCAAACCCCTGCCTGTTGTCTCAGGTTGGCAAGTTACTGAGTGCTGCAAAAAGAGCTGGGAAATCCAGCTTGGTATCAGGCAGGGCATTCATTCTTGCTAGAGATGTCTTCCCTAAACTGCAACAAAAGAAATGGTATCACACAGGTTAAAAAAAAATAAATCTGTACACTAAGATGTCCATTTCAGCCCCCTCCAATCTGAGCCTGAAATAGCAACAACAACCTTGGTGCAGGGCAATTCCTGGTGATTAATAACTGGCCAGGGTTAATGGCCCTCAGCAGTGCCTCAGGCCATCAACTCCTCCCAGCCAGTCGTTACTCCCTGGGAAATGCCCTTTCCTGGGCAGTTATTGTTTTAATAGTAGAATATAGAAGTTGCCATTGGATGGGGAGACAATGACCTTGTGGCAATGTTAAACAACAACCACCACAACCACCACCCCACCCACCCCCCCCAAATAGCAAAATTTTGTCAATATTAACAGCCCATGATCCATCAATGTGAAAATCTAAAGTTTGGCCACAAGGACAACATTCTGATAGCCTCTGCAAAGCATTTGTCCCTCAAATCTTCTCCCCAGATTCCATTTTGTGTTTGTGGTAGGCAGTTGGATAAATGACAAAATTTGCTCTTTTCCAATGCACCATAGCTGTGACATTCACTTCCCCTGGCTGGGATACAGTTGGAGTCCTTTCTGAGACACTGAATCCATGTGTTTAGATAATTCCTCCCCCTCTACTCTGCCCTAGTGAGACCTCACCTGGAGTACTGAGTCCAGTTCTGGGCTCCTCAGTTCAAGAAGGACAAGGATCTGCTGGAGAGAGTCCAAGGGAGGGCTATGAGGGACTGGAGCACTGCCTGGTGAGGAGAGGCTGAGAGTCCTGGGGCTGTTTAGTCTGGAGAGGAGAAGACTGAGAGGGGATCTGAAGAATGTCTATAATATCTGAGGGGTAGGGGTCAGGAAGGGAGGGGACAGGATCTGCTCAGTTGCACTTTGTGATAGGGCAAGGGACAAAGGATATAAACTCCAGCACAGGAGGTTCCACCTCAACATGAGGAGGAACTTCTTCACTGTGAGGGTCCCAGAGCACTGGAACAGGCTGCCCAGAGAGGTTGTGGAGTCTTCTTCTCTGGAGCCTTTGCAGCCCTGTCTGGATGTGTTCCTGTGTGACCTGTGCTGGATTCTCTGGTCCTGCTCTGGCAGGGGGCTTGGACTGGAAGATCTCCAGAGGTCCCTTCTAACCCCTAACATCCTGTGATCTGTGATCCTGTGATTCTGCTTTTTCTCTTTTTTGCAAGGTGTATTGCAACAGTAAGCAAAGCTGCACCTGATAAAAGTAGAAAGCATATTCTGTTCCTCTAGGCCATATTCTGCACATGATTTCTCTGGTGTGGTGTACATCTTAGGCATTCTGCTAGAGCTCTAATGAAGAAAAATATGAAGGCTAGGTCTATATTTAAAAGTCTTGCTCACATACTTATGTTGGGGAGGAACACTAAAAATAAAGCCTCATCTAACTGCTGTCCTGGCAGAACCCTAGCGTAGATGCAGTCACAGCAGCAATCTGTTTATTTTTGCTCAGGAGCAAGTAAGGAGTTGAGTTTACTTGGTCTGATCTGTGTCACTAGTAGGAGAGCTGGCTCAGTGCAGACGTATTCTAGCCTAGGCAAGAAAGGCAGAGGCACATGAATCTATCAGGACTGGAGCCAGCTCTTCACTCTGATTGACAGCAGCTGGACTATGGCCCAGCCTCCTGTGCTGCTTTCGGGGGAGGGGGGCTGTGGAAAGATCTCAAATGCAGAGTGAAATGTGGGAATAAAGGTTTCCAAGATGTTGTTGTTTTTTTCCCTTCTTCACTGAGAGGAACACAGAGATTAGTAGAATTCTTACTGGGCTCTGAATTGATATTAGTCTACACCCCCAGCACTGCTGAACTTTTTATGCATATTGAGTTTAAGAACTACAATCACCAAACTTTTCACTGTCTGTCACATTTCCATATTCTAGATCTCAGTTCACCCTGCTTTTATGTTTTAATTCCTTTTTAATGTTCTGGTTGAAACAAATGAACTGTAGAATCAGAGAATCATAGAATGGGATGCTTGGAAGGGACCTCCAAAGGTCATCCAGTCCAGTCCCCTCTGCAGTCAGCAGGGACATCCCCAGCTAGATCAGGTTGCCCAAGGCCTCGTTGAGCCTCACCTTCAATATCTCCAGGGATGGGGCCACAACCACCTCCCTGGGCAACCTGTTCCAGTGTTTCACCAACCTCACAGTAAAGAACTTCTTGCTGATAGCCAATCTCAATCTGCTCTGCTCTAGTTTGAAGCCATTGCCCCTTGTCCTGTCCCTGCAGGCCTTTGCAAACAGTCTCTCTGCAGCCTTCCTGCAGGCTCCCTTCAGGTACTGCAAGGTTGTAATTAGGTCTCCCTGGAGCCTTCTCTTCTCCAGGCTGAACACCCCCAGCTCCCTCAGCCTGTCCTCATAGCAGAGCTGCTCCAACATCCTGATCATTTTCATGGCCCTCCTCTGGACCTGGTCCATCAGATCCATGTCCTTCCTCTATTGAAGGCTCCAGACCTGTACACAGTACTCCAGGTGAGGTCTCACCTGAGCAGAGCACAGTGGCAGAATCACCTCTCTGGATCTGCTGGCCATGCTGCTTTGGATGCAGCCCAGGCTGCAAGCTCACACTGCCTGCTCCTGTCCAGGACAGTACTTGCTGTTCAGATTAAGTAGTCACTGCTAAACATGGAAAATGGAGTGGCCAGCAGGACCCAAAAAGTTAAAGCTGTTTGTCTCTTCATCCAGTATATATAAATACATATCTGTGTGAACACAGACATGCTGACAAATTACCACTGAGTGTGGGAACTAGTGTTGGGTGTGTTTGTAACTTGAAGCAATCACAGCCTAATTCCAGCTCCTGTGAGTTTCTTTCATTTTGGGGGCAGCAAACTGGATTTTGTGTCTTGTGAGGTGTCAAAGAGCACTGAGGCAGGCTTCTGCCTGCTCCTCACAGGTGTGCTGGCTGCTGGCAGCTGACAGGTTGGCAGCCTGTTTGTGCATCCAGACCTTGTGTGCATATCTGGTGGGGATGGCATGTTCCTGTCATTGGCACAGGGAAAATGTGACACAAAGTACTTATTTTCTGAACTCCTAAACCCAGATAAATATTTTAAAGTCATCTGGTTTCAGGTGTCCCTACCATAAGAGGGACATAGATCTGTTGGAACAGAGGAGGGCCACAAAGATATCCAGGGGCTGGAACAGCTCTGCTATGAGGATAGGCTGAGAGAGCTGGGGTTGATCAGCCTGGAGAAGAGAAGACTCTGGGGGGATCTTAGAGCTGTCTCCCAATAGCTGAAGGCATCCTCCAGGAAGGCTGCAGAGGGACTTTGTACAAGAGTGTCCACCCACAGGACAAGGGGAAATGGATTGAAATTGAAGGAGAATAGGTTTAGATTGGATCTGAGGAAGAAATTCTTCACTCTGAGGGTGGCAAGGCTCTGGAATGGATTGTCCAGAGAGGTTGTGGATGCCTCCTCCCTGGAGATGTTCAAGGCCAGCTTGGATGGGGCCTTGAGTAACTTGGGCTGGTTGAGAGGTGTTCCTGCCCATGGCAGAGAGGTTGGGTTGGAAGATCTCTAAGATTTTTTCCAACCTAAGCTGTTCTATGATTATTTCAAGAAGACCTAAATCCATCCTTTGTTATGAGCCATGTAAGTTAAATGTAAAGTCTAAGAAAAGAACAGAGTACTTTTCTATCCTCTTTCCTGCCCTGCACCTTGCAGTCTCACATCTTCCAGCAAGAATGGGTTTTGGTGTTTGGTTGTTTTGTTTTTGCTGTGGTTTATTTTCACACCTTTTTCATCTTTTGTAAACTCAGTATACCTAATCTATCCCAAGTTTTATTTTCTTCTTATTTCCTTTAACTGTGTTTTTTTTTTTCTTTTTATATGAAATTCTAGTTAGGTCAATCGTTTCTGTTCATACATAACAGCTAAGTAAGGACTTAGGTTTGTACATAAAATGTGTTGAAGTTCTGTATCTGAAATTCAGGTTTTATTTCCTTCTAATTTCCTTTAACATCTTTTTTCTTTTATATAAAATTCTAGTTAGGTTAATTGTCTTTGTCTTTACATAACAGCTAAGTAAGGCCTTAGGTTTGTACAAAGAAATACATTGAAGTTCTGTATCTGAAATTCAAGTTTTATTTTCTTCTAATTCCCTTGAATGTTTCTATTCCTTTATATAAAATTCTAGTTAGGTTAATTATTTTTGTCTGTACGTAACAGCTAAGTGAGGCCTTAGGTATACACAAAGAAATGTTGAAGTTCTATATCTGAATTTCAGGTTTTATTTTCTTCTAATTCCCTTGAACATTTTTTTCCTTTATATAAAATTCTAGTTAGGTTAATTATTTTTGTCTGTATATAACAACTAGGTAAGGCCTTATGTTTGTACAAAGAAATACATTGAAGTTCTGTATCTGAATTTCAGGGTAGTGTTTCTAGAGCTCTGCATCTCTTTTCTTTCTGTGTAAGAATCATTCATGGCCACCTAGCCATTAATGAGAGATCTACCTCCACATTAAAGTATGGATACACTTGCAGAATATTTCATTTTAGCTAACTACAGCTGCATGAATTTTATAGGCACCCCAAAGTCTTCCCTGTGAGCTGCATGTGCATCTCAAAGCAAAGGGTGGGTATTAAAAATAGATGTAAGCCATATTTGCATTCTCTTAATGTTGTACTACTGGCACCTCTCTGGTTCCCAGAAGGACTGCTCCCTTTGATTGTGCCAGAGGCATCCACATTTCACCTGATTTATTTGCAGTTTATCTTTTTGGGAGCACACATCCTCACTCCTGGGTCGCTGGTAAAATCTCTCTAAGGTTGGATGGCAGTTGGTCCTACATTTGAAGGCACTGCACAGACAATTCAGTGCATTCAGCAGGATGCTGAGCAAGTTGGGTAACCATTTTTTTAGACATCCAAATATTTAGTGAAAAGAGTAAAGCCTCTTTCAGTTTCTCAGCATCTTCAGATAAGCTTCCCTAAAAGATGAAGAGGTGGGTGTAGCTGGCAATTGAGGAAGAAAGATTAGTCATGAGGTAGCTGCCAACTTCCAGCCCTTAATTTTGTGTCTTTGCTGCTGGAGTAGAGCCAAAAAATTACTTGGGTCATCAGACATAACAGCTTGCTACTTGAGTACATTATGATGTCTGCATATGAAAAATTAAAGCTACCCACTCATGAGATCTTGATCATATCTCAGATGGGAGCACTGCAGACCTGCCATCAGGAGGTTCAGTGCGTGCTGGCACTATTGTGTGCTGAATTTCTGGCATAGCTGGGAGATGCCAGGGGATAATGGGAAGGATGCATATGAAGAGATCGAGTTCAGGTTTTCACCTTCACTTCTTGCAAAAAGTTCTGTGCCTGTCAGGAAGTGGAGTTTCTCTCCTTGTTAAGGGACTGCTTTAATATGATTTTCACTGCAGAAATATTTACATAAGAAACATTTTTTTTTCCAAATGAAAATATTTGATTTTTTTTTTAATTAAAGGTTTTTTATGCTGCAGAAATCACATTTCTTGCTTGCCTCCCCTCCTTATCTGCTCTTTTCCCTTTAAGAAAAAAAAATCCCTAAGATATGTTACTGGCAAGAATCTATTGAGAAAAATTTCTTCACTGAAAGGTTGTTAAGCACTGGCTCAGGCTGCCCAAGGAAATGGTTGAGTCACCAACTCTGGAGGTATTTAAACAAGGTGTAGGAGTGGTTTTCAGCAACATGGTTTAGTGGTGGACTTGGCAGGCTTAGGTTAATGGTTGAACTCAATGATCTCTCCTAGGAGGAAAACTGAGAGCCCTGGGACTGTTTAGTCTGGAGAAGAGAAGGCTGAAAGGGCATCTGATCAATGTCTATCAATAGCTGAGGGGTGGGTGTCAGGATGAAGGTGCCAGGCTCTGTGTGGTGGTGCCCAGTGATAGGACAGGGAACAACAGGTACAAGCTGGAACTCAGGAAGTTCCACCTCAACATGAGGAGAAATTTCTTTGCTGTGAGGGTGCTGGAGCCCTGGATCAGGCTGCCCAGAGAGGCTGTGGAGTCTCCTTCTCTGGAGAGTTTCCAAACCCACCAGGATGTGTTCCTGTGTGACCTGCTGCAAGCTCACACTGCCTGCTCCTGTCCAGCTTCTCATCCATCAGCACCCCCAAGTCCTTCATCACAGGGACACCCCTCTCCCCCCACTTTTTACTTTTTTTTCCTGTCCACCCATTTTTCTTTCAGTCATACTCTGAGCTGGCAGGACTCTCATGACATGTAGTAGTGGAGAGTTAGCTTTTCATTGACCCACGTGTGTGATCTGTGCTTACAGGTTTGCATGTACAAGCAGGGCCAAAGGCATAGCAGCTCAGCTCCTGCCCTGCTGCCATGCTGAGTCTCATGTGGCAGAGGAGCGATTCCAACCCCAAGCTGCTCCCTTGTTTCCCTACAGCTGCAGCCCGCTCTAAAGAGCAATCTGTTTAGCTTCATGGTGCTGTCAAAGCCATGGCTTTTGATTACTGTACAAAGCAATGGGTTTGTTCATAAGCCCTGGGTTTTGTGTGTCTGAGGACATTTGATCCTAACAACTCCAAGCCTTAAATCTGAAGCTGTAGCCCAGTGTGCTTGTCTTGTTTTCATTTAGTATACCTTAAATGTATTTTAAGTGCCAGTTAAAGAGGAAAACAATGGATGGTTAGAGACTGTTAAAATTATTTGCTCTCCACTCCCTCATAAGAGAGAAGGGAAGCAGACTTATAGGTCAGCAGTGTCAAGACATCCTGCATTGCTTGTCTTTATCACCATGCAGAATCTTTTTATTAAGGCAGCATAGAAAGAATAGATTTATGGACTGAAGGTGCAATGTTTAATATGTCCATATCCATCTAGATTGACAGTTCCTACCTAGATGTATTTCCCAGGAGAGGCAGTGTTAGTGGTGTCAGTGGATGGCATCATTTACTTCAATGTTCCATTATTAAATTGATAACAAGATAATTCCTCTGCTTCTCAGAGACATGACAGGGCTTACAATTGTTAACTTTCTTATTGCAAAGGATTTGATGTCCTAGGTACTTTTTAATAAGAAGCTTATTTTTATTTCAGTTCTGCAACAAATAAAAAAAAATGCAGCAGCAGCAACAACAACAAAAAAAGTACAGAAAAAGAGAAATCTGGTTAGGTCTAAAAGGCATCAAAATCAGCCTGGTGTCTAGAGGGTTATTTTTACAACAGTAAATCTGGGTGCTCCTGTGGGTTTTCAGTAGCTACACATGTGCAGGAGCTTCAGGAAATGCTCTGAGTGTGTCAGCTTATTCCAGTGTGCAGGTGAGAGATGCTGTGGGTCAGTACTGAGTACATGTGCCCCACATTCAGAGAGAGAGGAACTAACATGGCCAAGTGGAGGCCAGGGACAAGTGGAGTCCCTCAGGGATCAGTCCTGGGACCAGGCTTGTTCAACATCTTTGTTGGTGACACAGGCAGTGGCATTGAGTGCACCCTCAGCAAGTTCACCACTGACACCAAGCTGTGTGGTGCAGCTCTCAGGTGGAGGGAAGGGATCCATCCAGAGGGACCTGGACAGGCTGCAGAGGTGAGCCCAAGCCAACCTCATGAGGTTCAACAAGACCAAGTGCAAGGTCCTGTAGCTGGGTCAGGGCAATCCCAGGCACTGATTGGGCAGAGGCTGGGCAGGGACTGGCTTGAGAGCAGCCCTGAANCTTGTGGCCTTCCAGCATCTGAAGGGGGCTACAAGAAAGCTGGGGAGGGACTTTTTAGGGTGTCAGGGAGTGATAGGACTGGGGGGAATGGAGCAAAACTAGAAATGGGTAGATTCAGATTGGATGTTAGGAAGAAATTCTTCCCCATGAGGGTGGTGAGACACTGGCACAGGTTGCCCAGGGAGGTGGTGGAAGCCTCATCCCTGGAGGTTTTTGCAGCCAGGCTGGATGTGGCTGTGAGCAACCTGCTGTAGTGTGAGGTGTCCCTGTCCATGGCAGGGGGGTTGGAACTGGATGACCCTTCACAATTCTATGATTCTATGATCTTACCGCTGTGAAATCATGTTTCAAGTGCCAAGAGCTTCTCCTCAGGTTGTATAGCTGTAGGTGTCTTTCCCACTGGTGAAGGATGAACTAAATATGTTATTTTGCCTTTGTTTCAGAAATACTCTGTCTTCAGTAGTGAAGTTCTCCTTTGGAAATGCTTGGGTTAAAAGTGTTTTGAGTTTGTTCAGACTAAGCAAGTTGTGTGGCAATGTGTGGTGTGTGGTGTTCAGGATGAAGAAATGTGTCTTGAAAGGAAGACTGAGATCTTCCTATTCCAAGCACAAACACTTTCTGAAGTTTAGAGCAATAAAGAATAATTTTGGGTGGATTTGCATCCTTCAATCCCTGTACTCTCTCTATCCACACCAATTATCCCATTCCATAGCTCTGCTCCCCAAATGTGTGGCTGGTACAGAATGAGTCCTTCAGCCTTCTTGAAAGCTCCTCTTGATTTTACAGCTTTTAAGGGAATGGTCTCTTAAAGATGATGCTGAGGATCTCTTTCTATTTCTTCAAGGGCTGTAGATGTGAAAAATAAAAATCCTGGGGATTTCTTTTTTTTTTTGCAAGTATCACTTAAAAACATTCACAGTGACAAAACTCATCTTGTTTATTTCTTTGAGTGCATTGCATTCATGAGACATCCACACAGAGATAATGGAGGAGAAAAAAAAAAAAACAACAAAACATTTGCAAGGGAAATAGATTCTAATTTAAGCTTCCAGGGGATGATTATAAATAGGGAGAAAAAGTATTTTAAGGATTATGAGAAGTACCTTTGTCAGTGTTCTTTTAAGTAGAACAACTTCTAATGCATTAGTTACAGAATTGTGTGAAATGCAGCTTTTTACTTGGTGCTTTAGCTGCAGTGTTTTTGTCTTCTAGTAATGCCCTAAATGGTGCATTATATACTCTCCTTTTGCCAGCTCTCCTCCCTCAACAGAAAAAAAAAGAAAAAGAAAAGAAGTTCTCCTTCCATGAAGGATCAGAAAATCCTGTGCAGAGAAGGGTGTTTGACATCCCAAATGTGTGCTTGGCCCTGTGTAGGTAACGGGCAGAAATTGTCTGCCTCCTTGTGTAACATCAGGGCACAAAGGCCTTGTGTAGTGACATCTGTCACAGTGATCATCAAAGAGGGAGCAGAGGCTGCAGGGCCAGCACGCTGCTTGGTGCAGGGCAGAGCAGACAGAATCTCTGTACAACAGGCAAAACAGGCAGCTGGGATGAAGGAGAGGAGAGGACAGCAGATACTGGCCACGCTTTTGCTTGGGAACAAGGAGTGGACCAGGGATCCCACTGTGCTTCAGTCATGCTTGGTTTCACAGGCAGCCTCAGTCAAGCCATGACAAAGCTGCCATTTAGTCAGCCTTCACTTGCCCCTTGCTGCACTTGAGCAGCAGCTTTAGTGTAAGATCTGTCAGGATCTGCTTCTGCAAGCTGGGGAAGCGTGATGCAGCCCTGCACTCACCGTTCAAACAACTGGAATGGAAGGCAGGTCAGGTTGCCACTGAGCATTTCAGGAGTCAGGAAGAAGGCTGTGCTCTCCTGGCATGCTCCTGGGCTGGGCCAAGCACTGGGCTTCTCTGAGATAGCAGCTCTTAGGGGCTGTTGAAGTCACAGGGGTGGTAGTGGGGTATGTGGCATCATACACACTGGAGATTAAAAGCATAGCATAAAATAAAATAGAAGAGGCTGGGAAGCTAAAAAGTCAGACAGCTTCTGTTCATTGCTTCTCAATAAAAACTCTTAGTTTTGGTCACTTATTATTCTTACTCCTTGCTATTTTCTTTCTAGGTAGTCATAGAATCATAGAACAGCCCATGCTAGAAGGGAACTCCAAAGCTCATCCAGTCTGCCCTCCCTGCAGTCAGCAGGGACATCCCAACTAGATCAGGCTGCCCAGGGCCTCATCCAGCCTCACCTTGAATATCAGCAGGGAAGGAGCCTCAACCACCTCCCTGGGCAACCTGTGCCAGTGTCTCACACCCCTCATGGGGAAGAACTTCTTCCTAACATCCAATCTGATCTACCCATTTCTAGTTTTGTTCCATTCCCCCCAGTCCTATCACTCCCTGACACCCTCCAAAGTCCCTCCCCAGCTTTCCTGTAGCTCCCTTCAGATACTGGAAAGCCACAAGAAGGTCTCCTCAGAGCCTTCTCTTCTCCAGACTGAACAACCCCACCTCTCTC
>VXBD01008128.1:79698-98289 GCA_013399975.1 Indicator maculatus | reverse complement strand
GCTCTCTGGGCTGCAAGTGCTCACTGCTGGCTCCTGTTGAGCTTCTCATCCCCCAGCACCCCCAAGGCCTTTTCTTCAGGGCTGCTCTCAAGCCAGTCCCTGCCCAGCTTATATCAGTGCCTGGGATTGCCCTGACCCAGCTACAGGACCTTGCACTTGGTCTTGTTGAACCTCATGAGGTTGGCTTGGGCTCAGCTCTGCAGCCTGTCCAGGTCCCTCTGGATGGATCCCTTCCCTCCAGTGTGTCAGCAGCATCACACAGCTTGGTCTGGTAAGCAATATTAAATAACCATTTTGACTTAATTAACAGCCTTTTGGAACATCACAGATCTTGTCCCTTCTCCTTTGTACACTCCCAGCATGACTTTCAGATTTCATTACCCTGCACCTGTCATAGCCTCACTCAGCTACATGTGAATGTAGTCAGCCACCTTTGCTGTCTTACAGCTGACTATCTCTGCTGAAAACTTTGGTTTGTTTCAAAGCTGAGTTGTGTGGATTTCTAATGTACTTTGGATTGTGACTGCAACGATGAAAATCCTGATGGTGTTGTCAGTGTCTGAGTTGGGTTTGTTTGGTTTTTTAGTTTTTTCCTTTTTTTCCCTTTTTTTTTTTGCTTTAGTTAGTTCATAAAAAGTGTGAATGTGACAAGATGCAGTTTTGAGCTAACTTTCAGTTTGTGCATATTTTAACTAGTTTCTTTTTTTCTGAATCTGTGGGTTTATTTTAAATATTAGAGTCTTTTTTTTAAAGAGTCATAGAGGCATAAAATGGTCCAAGCCTGAATGGACCTCCAAAGCTCATCCAGTCCAACCTCCTCACAGTCAGCAGGGACATCCCCAACTAGATCAGGTTGCCCACAGCCCTGTCCAGCCTCACCTTCAATATCTCCAGGGAAGGAGCCTCAAGCACCTCCCTGGGCAACCTGTTCCAGTCTTCCACTACCCTCATGGTACAGAACTTGCTCTTCACATCCAATCTCAATCTGCTCTGCTCTAGTTTGAAGCCATTGTCCCTGGTCCTATCCCTGCAGGCCTTTGCAAACAGTCTCTCTGCAGCCTTCTTGTAGCCCCCTTCAGGTACTTGCAGTTTGCTATTAGGTCTCCCTGGAGCCTTCTTTCTCCAGGCTGAACACCCCCAGCTCCCTCAGCCTGTCCTCATAGCAGAGCTGCTCCAACCCCCTGATCATTTTTGTGGCCCTCCTCTAGACCCTCTCCATCAGGTCCATGTAATTCCTGTCTAATTAAATGCTTGGTCTTATATTTCTGCCATAGATGCACACAAATGTGTGCACCTGCAGGCAAGGCAGGCACTTCATCAAAAGCTTTCCTTCTCAACAGTCTCCCACTTTGCAAACATCAGCCAGCAGGGTTGGATGGGTAGGTGGTCTGCAGGTAGGTGGCTATTAGATCGATAGGTAGACATTCCTCAGAGCAAAACAAGGGAAGCAGTGGAAATAATGATGATGATAAGTGAGGTTGTCCTTTTGAATGCACAGATTATAACCCCACCATGTCTCATTTTCTCCTTAGCTGCCTTCCCTTTTAAAGTGTGTTCTCCTCCCTTCTAAAGATTATTAATATCTCAGCCTTCTTATGGAGATAATTTGTGGGTTTACAGTTTCCATCAGATGTATGTATTGGACAATTCTTCCACACCAGGTTCTATCAGTATTTTGCCTCATCTGAATGAGCCATTAGCCCTCAGCATTATGGGGAAGTCTAAGAGAAGTGTTAGACTGACTGGCACTGACAGATTAAGCTCATGCCAGATACTAATGCTGACAGTGGAATTTCTTTGGAAAGCAAGAAATATTAAAACCAAATTCATCCTACCAGTGAATGAAGCTTTCCTGTGTTTCACCTAAGAGGGCCAAATAAACTGGAGTGTGATGTTTTTCTTTCCTCCTCATCTGGTGTTCCCTTTGAACACAGACTGAGCTGGTTGTGTGTTCAGAAGTTCTCTGATTCCTCTTTTCAGATGTAACCTTTTTAGCTCCTGCCATATAGGTCTCTGCTGCTTGTTCTTGTCTTGGTTGGGCTTGATGATCCCAGGAGTCACAGAATCACAGAACTGACAGGGTTGGAAGGGACCTCAAGGATCATCCAGTTCCAACCCCCCTGCCATGGGCAGGGACACCTCACACTACAGCAGGTTTCTCACAGCCACATCCAGCCTGGCTGCAAAAACCTCCAGGGATGAGGCTTCCACCACCTCCCTGGGCAACCTGTGCCAGTGTCTCACCACCCTCATGGGGAAGAACTTCTTCCTAACACCTAATCTTACAAAAGGCATGGGTTGTAACAATTAGAGGAGATTTCTGTGGATTTTATCTGCTAGGGGAAGGAAGTCAGGGTATTTAATGCAAGTTCACTTCTTCCTAACCTCTAATCTAAATCTCCCCTCCTCTAGTTTTGCTCCATTCCCCCTAGTCCCATTGCTACCTGACACCCTCAAAAGTCCCTCCCCAGCTTTCTTGTAGCCCCCTTCAGATACTGGGAGGCTACAATAAGGTCTCCTGGGAGCCTCCTCCAGACTGAACAACCCCAACTTAGCCTGTTTCCATAGCAGAGGAGCTCCAGCCCTCTGCTCATCCTCGTGGCCCTTCTCTGGACATTTTCCAACCTGAATGTTTCTGTGATTCTGTGTCATCCTTCTAAGAATTCCCCACACAGGAGTTCATAGGTGGAGTTCTCTGCCAACTCACTGCAAACGTAGGGTCTGATGATCTTTGACAGGTGCAGGACAAGTAATGTGGTTTTAGTCTTAAATGGAAATTAACATTGTTACTGGGATTGGACATTGACCAGAGGCGTAGTTAGCCTTCTTCTAACAGGGGTTGTTGGCCACACCAACCCCAAGCAGCACTACAGGCTGGGGACAGAGTGGCTGGAGAGCAGCCAGGCAGAGAGGAACCTGGGGGTGCTGGTTGATAGTAGCTGAACATGAGCCAGCAGTGTGCCCAGGGGGCCAGGAGAGCCAATGGCATCCTGGCCTGGATCAGCAATAGTGTGGCCAGCAGGACAAGGGAGGTTATTCTTCCCCTGTACTCAGCACTGGTCAGGCCACACCTTGAGTCCTGTGTCCAGTTCTGGGCTCCTCAATTCAAGAGAGATGTTGAGGGACTGGAAGGTGTCCAGAGAAGGGCACCAAGGCTGGGGAGGGGTCTGGAGCACAGCCCTGTGAGGAGAGGCTGAGGGAGCTGGGGGGGTTTAGCCTCGAGAAGAGGAGGCTCAGGGCAGACCTCATTGCTGTCTACAACTCCCTGAAGGGAGGTTGTAGCCAGGTGGGGGTTGGGCTCTTCTCCCAGGAAACCAGCAGCAGAAGAAGGGGACACAGTCTCAAGCTGTGCCAGGGGAGGTCTAGGCTGGATGTGAGGAGGAAGTTCTTCACAGAGAGAGAGATTTGCCATTGGAATGTGCTGCCCAGGGAGGTGGTGGAGTCACCATCACTGGAGATGTTCAAGAGAAGCCTGGATGAGGCACTTAGTGCCAAGGTCTGGTTGATTGGATAGGGCTGGGTGATAGGTTGGACTGGATGAGCTTGGAGGTCTCTTCCAACCTGGTTGATTCTATGATTCTATGAAAACAGGAAACAGGACTGCATGCAACTAGGAAAGGTGTGTGTCTAGCTGCCCTCCCAGAAGAATCCTCTTTGGTGGGTTGAAATTACCCCCAATTAATTGGGAGAAAACTACCCCCCAAAGAAAATCACTCAGCCCAGCTCAGTTTGGGGTGGAAGCAAATGAAGATCTATTTATAAGCAAACTACAGTCTAGAAATATGTACAAAATAGACAATGATGTACAATAGAGAGAGATTTACAGTTTAAAAACAACACAGAAACTCCTCAAAACCCCTGGGTGGATCCAGGGGGACCATTCTCCTCTTCCTCCCCTACTCCCTCTCTCCTTCCCTGTGCTTCACACAGCAGTCAAAACAGAGATCCCCTGGCAAGGCCATGGGAGAGAGAGAGAGAAGTTGCAAGCAGAAGTGACAGAAGAAAAGAGCACTGTTTCTGCCTCTGCTCTATATCCCCATTAGCAAGCCAATGAATTTTACAGACCTTAACATTATTTTCCTTTTACATCCAATGCTATTTTATTTTACTTGCAGTCTTTGCAGTCAGGAGCTAGGCTAAAGCTCCCCCTTCAAACTGGAACAATCCTCCTAGAATTTATTTGTTTTACCTGAAATCTTGAACCTCAATAAAAATGTTAGAGGCAGCAGCAGCTACTGGCAGAACCTAGTGCTCAGTGCAGTGAGGAGGGAAGGAAATACACAGAAACAGCTTTTGGGGGAACTGGGGCCACAGCTAGTGAGTAAGAAATTAAATCTGTACCATGGGAAAACAAAAGTTGTGCTGCTCTCCCTCCTCCCCCATATTTTCTCCACATCTGATGAGTTTCCTCCTAGTTGCCTCTACACAAAGCAATCCTGTCTGTCCTTAACTTGCATAGCATGAGGTTCAGGGGGGTGGGTTTGCTGTATCCTGGCTCCCTGAAGCCAGCTGGGGTATTGTGTTTGTATGCTGCCATGTTCAACTGCAAACTCGTGCACTTACATCTTACCTACTTCTGCAGAGCCCCAAGTACTTACTTCTGGCATTGTGTAAATAGTGAATAATTTAATTCCTCTCACCTCAGTAACTGTGTGTTGAACAGGTTTTCTGCTGTGCTTTCTGTCTAGCACAGTCTTTGTTCTCCTTTATTGCATGATGAAGGGAATGCAAAGTTCTCTCCTTCTCTGGCTCGATCTGCTGATTTTCCTTAATGGCTTCTATGGCAATGATAGAATAGTGATGTTGCTGATGTCTGCAGTCACAGGTTAGGAGGTGATCTGCTGGAGAGCTGGGCACAGAGGGACCTAATGAGGTTCAACAAGGAGAAGTGCAGAGTCCTGCACCTGGGAAGGAAGAATAAACTGCAGCAGGACAGGCTGGGAGGGGATCTGCTGGAGAGAGTCCAAGGGAGGGCTACAAGGATGCTGAAGGGACTGGAGCACTGCCTGGGGAGGAGAGGCTGAGAGTCCTGGGGCTGTTTAGTCTGGAGAGGAGAAGATTGAGAGGGATCTGATCAAAGTCTATCAATAGCTGAGGAGTGGGAGTCAAGAGAGAAGGGACAGGGACAGGCTCTCCTCACTTGTGCCCTGTGATAGGACAAAGGGCAATGGATGGAAACTCCAGTACAGGAGGTTCCACCTAAGCTTGAGGAGGAACTTCTTCACTGTGAGGGTCCCAGAGCACTGGAGCAGGCTGCCCAGAGAGGTTGTGGAGTCTCCTTCTCTGGAGCATATGCAGCCCTGTCTGGATGTGTTCCTGTGTGACCTGTGCTGGATTCTGTGGTTCTGCTCTGGCAGGAGGGTTGGACTGGAAGATCTCTAGAGGTCCCTTCCAACCCCTAACATCCTGTGATCTGTGATCCTATAAAGTACTGTAATACAAAAATCTGCTTCCATGGCTTAAAGTGATTGCATCTGTATTCTTTTCAGATTCTGATTGCCAGCATCATGTGCAGCTACAATCGGGAGGACTGGGCTGAACTTGCAAAAATGGCTGAGGTAATGGTGTCCAAAATGCCTTTCTGCACCTTTTTTTGTTTGATTGATTTTTTTGGGGGGTTTTGTTTGTTTGTTTCCTTGGGTTTTTATTTGTTTGAGTTTTTTTTATTGTTATTTTTTGGCTTTTGTTTTGGTTTGGTTTGCTTGTTTGTTTGTTTTTTTAATTTTCCTTAAAAGCAAGATCTGCAATCAGGAATTTCGTGCAAGAAATAGATTTAAAATGAAAAATGAGAACGTAAAGCATGTCCATTACAGTTTGGTTATTCTGTGTTTTCATTACCATGATGGAAATGTAAATTCAAAGGTTATCTGTTCCATAGAAATGGTCTCTTGGAGTTTGAAGCAGTACCTGGGAAGCCTTTAGTCTTGGAAGCTATATACTTTTTATTTGCATTTTAAGCAAAGTGGATATTGTGACGGATGCCCTGATAGAATTTAATTCTGTCTTTGAGAGCCTAAGTTGATCTTACCTTGCCTACAGGCACACTGGTTTGACAGCACCAGCAGAAATGTTGAATATAAAAGTCTTGAATATTTAAAGTATGAAAGGCACATTTAATGCTCTTCTAGTTTTAATACTGACTTTCAACTGTGATAGCAGAGAAAGCCAGCATGCATGATAGCAGTCAGCAGGCTTCCTACAACATAAAGTCTATCTTACACAAGTGCAAACAGATTCTGCACCTGAAAGTTGGATTCCATTTGAAGGGGTAAAAAGAAAAAAACAAAAAACAAAAAAAACCCCAACAAAATTAGAAATATGTATGTACCTCCATGGGAAATAGTGTAAGAAATACTTGATTAAGACTGCAATAATTTCATTCAGAGAGGTGTCTGTATCTGAATGTAATGCCAAGTTGCTCTTCTTAAATAAAACTTTCCACGTAGAGTATCAAGAGGAAAGAAAAATGCATGGTTTCAGACAGGAAGGGTTTAACAAATGCAAGCAAGGGAGAAATATTACCTTGTTGTTATTTCTAGCATGAACAAAGATTTACATGTTCTATAGGTTTGGCTTTTCCTTTTATGGTTTATTTTTTCACATGCAAATATGTAGATACAAGTGTGGGTATTTTGAACTGGTGAGGCACTGGAAGAGGTTGCCCAGGGAGGTGGTGGAAGCCTCATCCCTGGAGGTTTTTGCAGCCAGGCTGGATGTGGCTGTGAGCAACCTGCTGTAGTGTGAGGTGTCCCTGCCCATGGCAGAGGATTGGAACTGAATGATCCTTGAGGTGCCTTCCAACCCTGAAAATTCTATGTGTGTTTGAACATCATTGTTCCTTTATTCACAGAGTGTAAAGTCATCCTCTGGTGTTATGAGGTGACATTTCTCTGTTTTCTTTGGGTGTTTTAAAAACATAAGGGGAAAAAAGTCTCTTAGGGGACTTAAGGGAAGTGAAATTAAACATTACCAATAATTAGTTTGGTAATCTTCAGCACTGGTCCATTTTATACCTGTACTTGCCTAACTGACCATGAAATCTTTTGTGGAATCCATGCTTGACAGAAGTAGTGCTGCTTTCAGACTAACTGAGATGAAGGGGCTTTATTCAGCCTGGAGAAGGGGAGGCTCTAGGGAGACCTAATAGCAGCCTGCAAGTACCTGAAAGGGGCTACAAGAAGGATGGAGAGACTGTTTGCAAAGGCCTGAAGGGACAGGATGAGGACAATGGCTTCAAACTAGAGCAGGGCAGATTTAGAATGGATGTTAGGAAGAAGTTATGCACCATGATGGTGGTGGAACATTGGAAGAGGTTGCCTAGGGAGGTGGTTGAGACTCCATCCCTGGAGATATTGAAGGTGAGGCTCGATGAGGTCCTGGGCAACCTGATCTAGTTGGGGATGTCCCTGCTGAGTGCAGGGAGGTTGGACTGGATGAGCTTTGGAAGTCAGACTGGATGTGGTTTGGAGGTCAGACTGGATGAACTTTGAAGGACCCAGACCATTCTATGATTCTATGGTTGTGCCATTCAATCCGGGGGTGCTGCTATCCAGCTTTAAAGCAGAAATGTCTGGTCGTGTTCATACCTACATTAGCCCTTTGGAAGGCATTCGTTGTTTAACCCCCCTCAGCAATGTGTACCCTAGGCAATGAAACTTTCTCCTTGGAAGGAGCTGTTTGTCTCCACTCTGTGGAGAGCAGCACACTTGTCTGGGCCGCTCTGGAATGCGCAGCTGACGGGCAGTGGTATTTAATCACAGGCACAGGCTCCTACCCAGAAGGTAATGGCTGTGGCTTTCCAAAGAGCAGAAGCCCCAGAAGGCAGTCGGGTGCCTCTCGGCGGGGGGACGACCTATTCATCGCAAAGGTCAGCTTGTCAGGGAGCCCGACAGCAGCCGCGGGAGCGCGGCGTGGCCGGGCCGCCGCAGCCGGCCAGCACCTGGAGGATTCCCGCAAGTGATGGATGGCTGCTCCCCTGCTGGCGCGCCCGGCGAGCTGCTGAACCGTGGCCGCTCAGCAGGCAGCTACTCCAGTTCAATAAGCAAAACCAAAATGCAAATGCAAAACAAAATACAAGCTCCAGCCCTGCGAAGGGCAGCGGTGGAGGATCCTCCTCTCAGGTCAAAGGAATTCAGCAGGGAAGAAGAGGAGCGTGTTCCTCTGCCGCCTTTGTGTACCTTGGCTCCTTTGCCTTTCTAATTATAATAGAAGGTTCTGAAGAGAAATTAGCATGAATAAGATTTTTGTACCGACTTTTTTATCTTTTTTCTTTTTTTTTTTTGGTTAATATTCCCTTGTTTGACCTCAAACCCAAAACTCTGTTATAACAAAAGTTATGGCACAGTACAGCTGCCTGCAGAAAATCCAGAGACTAAATTCATGAAAGCAGAAAGGAGAAGTTTACTCCTGAGTCGTAGTTCTTCAGAGCACACAAGCACCTGCAAGACACTGACTACTGAACCTTGCTCTCAGTGCTGCCCTAAGGCTCTGCAATTACTTTTTATTTTTTAACCTTTTCCAGAAACAGCTACTTCATGTGCTTGACCCTCTTGAAGTTTTTTTGGGTTTCTTTTTGGTTTGGCTTTTTTTTTAATAGTTTTTGTTGGCGTTGTTTCATTTTTTGTTTAGGATTTTTTGTTGGTTGGGGTTTGGTTTGGTTTTTTTGTTTGTTTGTTTGTTTCTGGTGTTTTGGTTTGGTTTGGGGTTTTTGGTTGGTTGGTTGATTGGGTTTTATTTTGGCTTGGGGTTTTTTTTGTTGGTTATTTGGTGTTTGGTTTGGGGGTTTTTTGTTTGTTTTACTTTGGGTTTTTTTGTTTGTTGGTTTGAATTTTGGTTTGGTGGGGTTTTGGTTTTGGATTTTTGGTTGTTTATTTGGGTTTTGTTTTGTTTAGGTTTGGTTTTATTGTTGTTGGTGGGGCATTTTTGTTTGGTTGGTTTTTGGTTTGGTTTTGTTTGGGGTTTTTTTGGTTTGGTTTGGTATTTTTTGGTTTGGTTTGGTTTTTTTTTGTTTGGTTTGGGGGTTTTTTGTTTGTTTGGAACTTGTTTTGTTTTGGGTTTTTTGTTGGTTTTGTTTTTTACTTTAATTTCCTTTATTATTTTGAGAATCCACCTCAGTTCCTGAGGTTTTTTTTCTCTGTAATGATCAACACATTTCTTTTTCAGGTTATCAAAAAAAATTTTACAAATAATTAAAATCAATTCAATAAATAAATCTATTTGAGAAAATTCCTTGAAGTTAATTTTGTATTTTTTTAATTTTTTCTTTCTGTTTGTTTTATAGGTTGCTGGTGCAGATGCTCTGGAGTTAAACTTATCGTGTCCTCATGGTATGGGGGAGAGAGGCATGGGCCTGGCCTGTGGGCAGGTATGACTGGAACTGCAGTCTCTTTGCAGTCTCTTTTATGTCTGTTCAGCAATCCTGCCCTACCACAGGAGAGTTACACCTCAGGGGGCTCAGGGGAAGGCACAAGGAGCAGATTCCTAGCTTGAGATTTTTAGGTCAAATGTGTTTAAATATTTAGTGCTGCAAGAAGAAAAAAAAGAGGGAAAAAAAAAAACCCAAACAAACCCACAGAAGCAGAAAATCTACAAACTGCTTAGTTTTGCTGAGAACAAAAATCCATTATGTATTTCCCAAGGATCAAGATGAAAACAAATCATCCCCCCAAAAGACCCTGAATGGAATTTGTTGTGTTCCGTATCAGTGCCCTGTAGATGCCTTTTAGATCACAACCTGGTAGCTACTGCATATATCAATAGTGCTTGTGGGAGGAGGTGAGTTAGACACACATTTAATCTCCCCCTTCTTAGCATGTGAGCTGTGTTTTAGAGCCATGGGGTGTGCCACACATTCTGGTAGTGCCACCTACAGTTAACGCCTTCTCTTAGAAGAATCTGGCTCTGCCGTGGAAAAATCTGATGCAGAGTTTGTCAATACATCCCAGGACTGCAGTTAGGAGAGTTGTGTGCCTGTGAACAGAAGGAAAACACACACAAAAAAACAGATCTCATACTAATATCCTCTTGGAGTCTTCAGATTTGGGCACGCAGCCAGCTTGGAAGCCTCTGAAAAAACTACCAGGAGAGATTTTTTCAGAGGTTGACAATCAAAAGTTTCAGAAGTCTGTAGCTTGGTGTTACAGTGTGAGAACTGGAATCCCCCTCCCACACTGACAATAACCAGGCTAGCTCAGTCTGGAAGCAAATGGAGCTGGATTTACAGGGAAAACTACAATCTGTGATGAGATGCAATGAGTATGGACAAATAGACACTGTTCACAACATTACAAATAGGTGTGGCCAACAGAAAACCACAACAAAGCCCCTTGCTCCTCCCAAAAGAGAGAGGGGCCATGCTGCTTTTCCTCCCCCCTTCCAGAGCAGGCAAAAGGGAAGAAAGCCAAGAAGCAGAGAGGTTCATTAGACTCAGCTGGTGAAGGTCAGCATGCAGGTGTGTGTTATCTTCAGCCAGGAGAGAGAAGCAGCAGACAGACAGATTTAGAAGATGGACTGCCTGCCTGCCCCACTGTCCTGTATCTTGTTTTGAGTACTGACTCTTAAACATTTCTCTCTTCCCTTGGAAGTGTTTAGAATCATCATCATCATTTTGCTTTCTTACACCCAACAGTGATTTATTTACATCCTTTCACTTTCTCTGCTCGAACTTTGTGAGAGAAATTAAAGAGACAGTCTTTAAAACCATCACACTTGGTTAATTTCTGATCTCAGTGTGTTCTGGGGAGAGAGGAAAAAAGAAGAAGAGGAAGATCCAGAGTGGGAATCATGATTACATGCCCTAAAATTGATACATAATATCCAGTTGTTAGTAGGCATCTTCATTCATTCTCAGTTCTTCAAGTAAACACAAAACTTCCAGGAACTGAGGAGTGGTTCCATGAGGAAACCATTAACTTTCTAGGACATTTAGTAGAGAGGCAATAGGAGCTGTAATTCTTTCAATGCAACTGTGGACACACTTCAGGTGAAGCTTTATTATAGCCCAGGTGAACTTCATGAGGTTCAAGAAGAGCAAGTGCAGGGTTTGCACCTGGTCCAGAACAATCCTCACTGTCAATACAGACTGGAGGAGGAGGGGAGAGAAAGCAGGTGAGGAAAAGGGCTTGGGGGTGCTGATGGATGAAAAGCTGGACAGGAGAAGGCAGTGTGAGCTTGCAGCACAGAAGGCAAATGGCAGCTTGGGCTGCATCAAAATCATCATGGCCAGAGATGGAGAGAGAGGATCCTGCCACTTCACTCTGGTAAGACCTCACCTGCAGTACTGCATCCAGCTCTGGCGCCCTCAATATAGAAAGGAACTGGACCTGATGGAGCAGGTCCAGAGGAGGCCATGAAAATGCTCAGGGAGTTGGAGCAGCTCTGCTATGAGGACAGGCTGAGGGAGCTGGGGGTGTTCAGCCTGGAGAAGAGAAGGTTCCAGAGAGACCTAACAGCAACCTGCCAGTACCTGAAGGGGGCTACAGGAAGGCTGCAGAGAGACTGTTTGCAAAGGCCTGCAGGGACAGGACAAGGGCCAATGGTTTCAAACTAGAGCAGAGCAGATTGAGATTGGATGTGAGGAACAAGTTCTGCACCCTGAGGATGGTAGAATGCTGGAACAGGTTGCCCAGGGAGGTGGTTGAGGCTCCTTTCCTGGAGATATTGAAGGTGAGGCTGAACAGGGCTGTGGGGAACCTGATCTAGTTGGGGATGTCCCTGCTGACTGCAGAGGGGTTGGACTGGATGAGCTTTGGAGGTCCCTTCCAAACCAGACCATTCTCTAATTCTGTGAATACCATCAGGCCCAGTGTGTGAGACCTTTTGTTATTTTCTGTGAATAAAATTCTATCAATCAATTCCATGGCATAGCTGAAAGTAATCTGAATGTTTTTCATGGGTAGTGGTCATTTACTGAATTTATTCATTTCTAAATGGGAGAGAATTACAGAAACCCTGTAGGACCAGGCTGGTAAAATGGTGATAGTTATTATTTTCTTCCCCTGGGTTGCTTCCAACAACAAAGAGCTCAAGTAGCTGTTTTTATTAGTTATGAATTCCCACCATTCTCTCTGCAGAGCATAACTCAGTAGTTTGGATTGTCCCCACCTGAGATGGCAGCATGCTGTAGAATGGTGCTTCTGAGTCAGGATGAGCCCTGAAGGTTTCACACAGAAGCTGAACAGGCTGCTTTCAAGCATGCTTCTCTCTTTCTTTTCTTTTAGGCATATGTTATTTTCAGCTTTGCCTGATTGGAATAATATATGCATGTGAAGTTGCTTAGATGTGTAGTCAGTGGGGAGCTGTCTGGCTACATGAGTTTTTTACATATCTTTCAGCTATTGTGAAATCAGAGAAGCAAATGCAAAATGTGAGCACCCAGGGCTATCGTGTGGATTTGTGACTCTCCTTGGAGGAGATCAGATCCATAAAGCCTGAAAAAGATTCCATTATATATACATGTATGTTTGGATAATCATGACTCTCCTCTTTTCCCCATACAATAGGGATGTTCTTTTGAATGTTTAATATGCACTGCTCTTGCTTAAATACAGCCTTGTGTTTCTTTAACTGTCTCACCAAAATGAGAGCTCAGAAAAGAATCTACATCAGGAACGTGCTGGAAGGTGTCCAGAGAAGGGCCATGAGGATGAGCAGAGAGCTGGAGCTGCTCTGCTATGGGCACAGACTGAGAGAGTTGGGGCTGTTCAGTCTGGAGAAGAGAAGGCTCTGAGGAGACCTTCTTGTGGCCTTCCAGTATCTGAAGAGGGCTCCAAGAAAGCTGGGGAGGGAGATTTTAGGGTGTGAGGGAGTGATAGGACTGAGGGGAATGAAGCAAAACTAGAACTGGGGAGATTCAGATTGGATGTTAGGAAGAAGTTTTACACCATGAGGGTGGTGAGACACTGGCACAGGTTGCCCAGGGAGGTGGTGGAAGCCTCATTCCTGGAGGTTTTTGCAGCCAGGCTGGATGTGGCTGTGAGCAACCTGCTGTAGTGTGAGGTGTCCCTGCCCATGGCAGGGAGGTTGGAAGTGGATGCTCCTTGAGGTCCCTTCCAACCCTGACAATTCTGTGATTCTATCAGTCTATCTTTAGACGAATACATGGATAAAACAAACCATTCTTAGAAGGCCAGCTCCCAAAGTTCAGCCTCAGAGTTGTCTAAAATTAATTTACAGTGGCTTTAAATGTAGTTTGTCACAGGAAAAGATGAGATAAACTGGATAAAATAATGATACATGAGATTTGTCAGCAGCCCTTCAGAAGGCTTCCTCATGTGGTGGCCCCTGGAGACCCAATCATAAGACGGAATCACAGAATGGGCTGGGTTGGAAGGGACCTCCAAAGCTCATCCAGTCCAACCCCCTCTGCAGTCAGCAGGGACATCCCCAACTAGATCAGGTTGCCCACAGCCCTGTCCAGCCTCATCTTCAATATCTCCAGGAATGGAGCCTCAACCACCTCCCTGGGCAATCTGTGCCAGTGTTCCACCACCCTCATGCTGCAGAACTTGTTCCTAACATCCAAAGAGAGGAAAGTTTTATCTCTACCCCCATTTATTTTTTTTCCCAAGGACTGCAGTCAAATATGTCATTCATAGGTGGTGGTGGTAGGAAGACAGGGCTCATAAAAAAAAATATCTACCACTCAGTATCTAGAAGTCAGGGCATGAGACTTTGAGAGAGAGAGCAGCTTTTCTGCTTGTACTGTGAATCAGGTTATCTTAAATGTTTTGACTCTATAATCCAGGTCTTCACAGGAACATTTTTTGAAGAATGAGGTCCACCTTGATGCCTAAGAACATTGCATCCTCAGGAAATGACAGAAAATGCTGACATGAAGTTCAGATTGAGAGAGTTGGGGCTGTACAGTCTGGAGAAGAGAAGGCTTCCAGGAGACCTTCTTGTGGCCTTCCAGTATTTGAAGGGAGCTACAAGAAACCTGGGGAGGGACTTTTGAGGGTGTCAGGGAATGACAGGACTGGGAGGAATGGAACAAAGCTGGAAGTGGGGAGATTCAGGTTGGATGTTAGGAAGAAGTTGTTCCCCATGAGGGTGGTGAGACACTGGCACAGGTTGCCCAGGGAGGTGGTGGAAGCCTCATCCCTGGAGGTCTTTGCAGCCAGACTGGATGTGGCTGTGAGCAACCTGCTGTAGTGTGAGGTGTCCCTGGCCATGGCAGGGGGATTAGAACTGGATGATCCTTGAGGTCCCTTCCTGACAATTCTGTGCTTCTATGATGTGAAAAACAATGGCAGGGAAACATGTATGTATACTTTTACTATTTATGATGTCTAAAATGTTCTGCCATCCATATTTTTTTCTCCTTGTTTTTTTCTATGTAAAGAAGAAAAAGAAAGTCAAGGCAAGGTTAATTACACTGTCTACTTTTTCTCCTCATTTCAATTCCCACCATCTCCCTGAGGATAAGGGTAGAAATCTGGCAGCATCAGATTTGCTTTTATTCCATTCTCTTTTGTTATCTAGTCTCAAACACTTCCACTCTTTCCTACTGCCTTTAAATTCTCCAAATTCCAAGTATACCCAAATTCTGTGTATCAAGAGGTGGTACTGAGCAGGGCTGTTTGTTTTATACTGAACTGCAGGTCTCAGTTTTGATTTGATTTTAATTCCGAGTCATTAGCGCAGACACACTGGCGCCCAAACAGCACAGCTAGCCAGAGGGTAACGTTAAGAGGCATCTGTATGGCTGCCAATAAGTTACTTAAAGCTGGTGCAGTGTAAAATGTCAATTATATTTGCTAATGCTGATTAATGATAATAAAGTTAAGGTTTGTATTCCTTCCTAACAATCTGCTCCTGTACGAAGGGTGGATGTCATTAGAAGTCGTAATGGAATTTCCGTTGTGAGGTTTACCAGCAGTCCTGCCTGGGTTTTCTTTGGCTCAGATGATGTGAGTGTGCCAAACAAGGGACAGTGAACATTAAAGACAATGGGATGAATAGCAGATTAGTAAAAAGGTACTGCTGTAGTTCATGCCTGTAGTAATTAGTGTAAAATGATGAAAATAATAAATAACACAACCACAGAACTGTCAGGGTTGGAAGGGACCTCAAGGATCAGCCAGTTCCAACCCCCCTGCCATGGGCAGGGACACCTCACACTACAGCAGGTTGCTCACAGCCACATCCAGCCTGGCTGCAAAAACCTCCAGGGATGAGGCTTCCACCACCTCCCTGGGCACCCTGTGCCAGTGTCTCACCACCCTCATGGGGAACAACTTCTTCCTAACATCCAATCTGAATCTACCCATTTCTAGTTTTGCTCCGTTTCCCCTGGTCCTATCACTCCCTGACACCCTCAAAAGTCCCTCCCCAGCTTTCTTGTAGCACCCTTCAGATATTGGAAGGCCACAATCAGGTTTCCTGGGAGCCTTCTCTTCTCCAGACTGAACAATGTCTATCTTGTGTTGTATTTCTGGTGCACCTTTAGTCTCTTCATGCAAAATTGTTTTCATAATCTTTTTTTTTTTTTTTTTAAGCTTCTGCTTATAAAAAATGACATTAAATATTCAGAACCATTACTATGATGTGAAATCAACAGCTTTAAGTGTTTAGCTTTTTGCTTTTAGGCCAGAAGTCCAGAAGTCTCTCCAGCTGCTCTGGTAAATGAAAAATATAGTTGAATTGAGTCAATAATCTGAGTTTTTATTTTGCATCTCTACTAAGCTTTGTCTCATTCTTTGTTGTTCAGATGAGAGCCCAGGTCTAGGAAGTGTAATGTGCCTACACCTAGCATCATTAGAAAAAAACTGCCTAGGATGAAGGATAGCCAAAAAATCTCCGATTGTCAGTGAGTCTCCTTGGCCTAAAGTGAAAAACAATGGAGGGAAGAAAAGAGCAGCCTAGAGCTGCTTGAAAGGCACTTGAAGAGAAGCTGATAGGATGGAAATGTGATTCTCCATAGTGTCTGATGGTGCAGCAAAAGGCAATGGGCCACAAACTGCAGGCTGAACTTGGTGAGTTGGGCATCAGGAAAAGAAAAACCACAAAGAATGTGATGCCACACAGGAAGAGGTTGTCTAGCAGGGCTGTGTACTCTCCCTCTCTGCAGTTCTCAGGGCTCAGGTCATGGTCAACTGGTGTTGGCACTAGTCCCACGTACAGCAGGAATTTGGGGTAGCTGTCCTCCAGAAGTCCATTCAGACCAACATTTCTGTGATTCTGCAGCTTCTCCTTGCTCAGTTCCCAGAACACAGACTGGTAGGGGTTGGGCCTCTCAGTTCAAGAAGGACCTCAGGGAACTGCTCGAAAGAGCCCAGTGCAGAGCCACAAAAATGAAGGAGTAGAACATCTTCCTTATGAGGAGAGCCTGAGGGAGCTGAGGGCTCTGTAGCTTGGAGAGGAGGAGCCTGAGAGGTGAGCTCATTGCTGTTGATAAAGATGTGCAGGGGGAGTGCCCAGAGGCTGGAGCCAGGCTCTGCTGGGTGATGCCCAATGACAGCACAAGGGGCAGTGGTGGAAGCTGAGCCATAGGAAGTTCCATGGAAGTTCCATGAAGAAGAATTTTTTTCCCTGTGAGGGTGACAGAACCCTGGAAGAGGCTGCCCAGGGGAGTTGTGGAGTCTCCCTCTCTGGAGATATTCAGGACCAGCCTGGATGTGTTCCTGTGTGATCTGCTCTAGGTGCTCCTGCTCTGGCAGGGGGCTTGGACTGGCTGAGCTTTGGAGAACCTTTCCAGCCCCTGATATTCTGTGATTCTATGGCCTTCAGAGATCAAGTCCAGCCCCCCTGCCAAGGCAGGTTCACCTACAGAAGGTCACACAGAAACATATCCAGGAATGATTTGAATGTCTCCAGAGATGGAGACTCCTCCACCAGCCTGGGCAGCCTCTTCCAGTGCTCCATCACCCTTCCTCTACAAGGTTAGATGGAACTTCTTATGTTCAAGTTTGTAATTCCTGCCCAAAGGTGCTGCATTGTTTGTATCAGGGGCAGGAAATGAGTGGTGGATAAAAGGAAGCACAAGGACTCAGCTGTTCACTTGGGGTGAGTTGACCAGCTACAGGCAATGTATCAGTTCAGTTTCCAGAGTGCAGAGAGGATGTTTCTGTCCTTTAAAAAATATAAACCTCATATTCCAAGACCTCAGATTAAGTGCAAGAACAGATATTGTATTATTATTATTATTATTATGCTATAAGCTAACATTTTAGAAGTTAATAGCATCCTGGCTTGTAAATATTTCTCATTGATTAGTCATATCTTCTAAGCTCCAAAATATATCTGTAGAAAAAAGAAAAAAGGAAATCTCTGCCTGTCTCAGCATCTAAACTACAGGTTTGGGGATTGTTTGCTTAGTTTAGTTTGCACTGCAGGAGGCATGTATGCATCTCTTGTGAGCACTGAAATCCAGATCCTGGGGGGTTTAACTATTAGCTCACATGCAGAACATACTTGCCGTTTGTTTCTTTTCTTACTTTTATTTCCACTTTACTTAAACTCTACTTGCTACAGCCTCTGCTGGTGGCTGTGTTCATGTTTATAGCCTGCAATTAGGAGTTGAGTTTCATAACAGCTCATGCTGCCATGTTCAGGGGAAGACAAATCTGTCAAAAAAAAAACCCCAACAACAACAAAAAAAGCAAAGAAAAAAAACCACCAACCCCAAATAACACAAAGCCCTGATTGGTTACTCTGCAAAGCTGAGAACTGACTGCATGGCACAATTAGATTTGCTCTGCTGTACCTTGGAAGTAGGAAAGATGAGGCTGCTGTTTAATTGGAGTGCACAGCATTGCATGCTAATTCCCTGTTGCTCTGCCAGCAAGGAGCTGGAAGTATTCTAAATAAATGATGCCCCAAACAGAATTGTATTATATCTGTGTTCCTGTGGCATCCTACTATCAGCCTACAATAATGTGCTGGTTAAGGATAATTCATTGTGTCCTGCAGGCAGCCTGAGTTCTCTCTCTCTTCTCTTTGGTATCAGTGAGTGCAGCAAATTAATGCCAAGTGTGTGAGGCTGATCTTGCACTGTGAGGTGTAGCCCAAGTAGGGACATTTGCACCCAAAATCCAGTATAGACCAATGTAAACAAAGAGGGGCTGGGGTTGCTGTCTGTGAGATAGAGTTTCAAGATTTCTGTATCTTCTTGTTCTGCTGCCTTGGCCACTCTCATCCATTTGGGCTGGGACCTTACGAAGACAAGTCACAGAATCACAGAATTAACTAGGTTGGAATCATAGAATCAAGAAGGTTGGAAGAGACCTCAAAGATCATCGAGTCCAACCTGTCACCCTACACCTCATGCCTATCTAAACCATGGCACCAAGTGCCACGTCCAATCCCCTCTTGAACACCTCCAGGGATGGTGACTCCACCACCTCCCTGGGCAGCCCATTCCAATGCCAAATCTCTCTCTGTGTGAAGAACTTTCTCCTCAGCTCCAGCCTAAACCTCCCCTGGCACAGCTTGAGACTGTGTCCTCTTGTTCTGGTGATGGTTGCCTGGGAGAAGAGACCAACCCCCTCCTGGCTACAACCTCCCTTCAGGTAGTTGTAGACAGCAATGAGGTCTGTCCTGAGCCTCCTCTTCTCCAGGCTAAACAGTCCCAGCTCCCTCAGCCTCTCCTCA
>VXBD01008128.1:34697-79273 GCA_013399975.1 Indicator maculatus | reverse complement strand
CAGGCCAGGATGCCATTGGCTCTCCTGGCCCCCTGGGCACACTGCTGGCTCATGTTCAGCGGCTGTCAACCAGCACCCCCAGGTCCCTCTCTGCCTGGCTGCTCTCCAGCCACTCTGTCCCCAGCCTGTAGCAGTGTTTGGGGTTGTTGTGGCCAATGTGTAGAACCTGGCACTTGGACTGGTTAAATCTCATGCCTTGGACTCTGCCCATCTCTCCAGCCTGTCAAGGTCCCTCTGCAGAGTCCTCCTACCCTCTAACAGATCAATTCCTGCTCCCAGCTTGGTCCTGGCTGATCTTTGTGTCTGTCAGTGCCTCTTGCTTTGGGGCATGTGGCAACCAAATGACTTCCTTCAGTCATGGTGAAACTATATCAAAGATACTGAATTTCTCTGTTTCCTAAAAGTAAGCAGGTGGGTAGGGGAAAGAAATTGTCTGCCACCCAGGCTGATGGATTTGAGCAGGAGGGTTGATAAGCCCAGCTGAGGAAAAAGCTGAGTCAGGTTCAGGAAATGCAATGCACAGTGCAGGCTGAGATGCTGCAAGGACTCCTTGCTGCCTGGCTCTGCATGTGCAGAGATACACTGGGCTGGGTGGTGTTTTGCTGGGAGGCTGCTTGGGATTTGCAGGGAGAAAGGATGCTGCTGATTGCCTCCTCCACCTCCTGCAAACACAGATCTCAGCACACTTTCCTAGGCCAGGAGATGTGTTTTGTGGACTTCAATTCCTGACTCCCACCCTGATCATGGCCACATGTCATCCTTGATGATAATTCAGTTTTGTTGTTTCCATAAAAGAGGTGATATCCAGAGAGATGCAAAGAAACCTCTGGCTTTATGTGTGTCTCTTTTCCTTCCTCTTTCCACTCCCTCCTTCTTTAAAAACCTTATGAAATCAACCCTTTGCCAAGTTTCTATCAAGTGAGCTGTTCTGAGCTGTTTCGCTGGGAATCTGAGCACAAAAAGCTTGCTGCCTTATGTGGCACCTCCTGAGTTGGAGATACCACTCACCTTCCTCCAGGACCTGAACAGTCATTGCCTTTTCTTTTCCCCTCACAGGGGAAGAGAAGGATCTGAGCAGACCTTCTTGTGGCCTTGCTGTATCTGAAGGGGGCTACAAGAAAGCTGGGGAGGGACTTTTGAGGGCGTCAGGGAGTGATAGGACTGGGGGGAATGGAGCAAAACTAGAAATGGGGAGATTCAGATTGGATGTTAGGAAGAAGTTCTTCCCCATGAGGGTGGTGAGACACTGGCACAGGTTGCCCAGGGAGGTGGTGGAAGCCTCATCCCTGGAGGTTTTTGCAGCCAGGCTGGATGTGGCTGTGAGCAACCTGCTGTAGTGTGAGGTGTCCCTGCCCATGGCAGGGGAATTGGAACTGGCTGATCCTTGAGGTCCCTTCCAACCCTGACAATTCTATGATTCTATAAATCTATGATTCTATGATTCAGGTGTTATTAAATATTGCACTTTCATTGGGTTTCCTCCATGTCTTCAGTTCCATATGTCCTTAATGAGCTTAAATATTTTGGTTTTTTCTTACTTGTGAGGAGAGACAGTTATTATTACAATAATGAGGTATGACAGTTAATTGGAATTTTGTCTTAAGAATTCTTTTTGGGTTTTTTGGGTTTTTTATGTCATATACTGAAAAAAATATAATTAAGATGCAAAATAAATTCATCACCAGAACACTATTCTGTGATTTTTACATTGCAACAACATTTAATCCACTGTTGCTACTTTGAAGGATTTTTAATTGAATTACTGAAAGGACAAAATGGAAAACAAAAAGGGATTATAAATAGGATAACAATGTTAGCAGAACTCCCAACATGCTCAGATGTTTTACTGACATGGTGTGGCTGTTAATAAGGATTAAACACTGTTTGTGTATGGAAGCTTTCTTTATATACACACCTAAGGATTGTGTTCTCTATAGAATGGATTTTATTAGAATCACAGAATGTTAGGGGCTGGAAGGGACTTCCAAAGCTCATCCAATCCAACCCCTCTGCCAGAGCAGGAGCACCTAGAGCAGATCACACAGGAGCACATCCAGGCAGGTTTTGAATATCTCCAGAGAGGGAGACTCCACAACTCCCCTGGGCAGCCTGTTCCAGGGCTCTGTCACTCTCACAGGGAAAAAATTCTTCCTCCAATTTCCATGGAACTTCCTATGGCTCAGCTTCCACCACTGCCCCTTGTGCTGTCATTGGGCATCACCCAGCAGAGCCTGGCTCCAGCCTCTGGGCACTCCCCCTGCACATCTTTATCAACAGCAATGAGCTCACCTCTCAGGCTCCTCTTCTCCAATCTACAGAGCCCTCAGCTCCCTCAGGCTCTCCTCATAAGGAAGATGTTCCACTCCCCTCATCATTTTTGTGGCTCCATGCTGGACTCTCTCAAGCAGTTCCCTGAGGTCCTTCCTGAACTGAGGGGCCCAGAACTGGACATAATATTCCAGATGTGGCCTCAGCAGGGTGGAGTAGAGGGGGAGGAGAACCTCTCTCAACCTACTAACCACAGCCCTTCTAATCCACCCCAGGATGCCATTGGCCTTCTTGGCCACAAGAGCACTTGCTGGCTCAACCTCCCATCCACCAGGACCCCCAGGTCCCTTTCCCCTTCACTGCTCTCCAGCAGGTCAGTCCCCAACCTGTGCTGCTCCATGGGGTTGTTCTTTCCCAAGTACAAGACTCTCCCCTTGCCCTTGTTGAATTTCTTTGAATTTCTTCCTGCCCAACTCTCAGCCTGTCCAGGTCTGGCTGGATGGCAGCACAATGAGCAGCTGCTCATGCTGATGATGTCTGTTAAGCACAATGGCTTGGGAAGGAAATGAATCTATGTGCAGGTGAAATTAGACTTTTAGACTAATTTAGTCTTTTAGACTGCTCATCTTGGAGCACAGTGAAAGTTAACTCTGCAGTGGTATGTTGATAGCTTTTTCTTTCTGTGGTTTCAGCTCCATGCCACCATTTAATAATGTTAATTCAGAGTCTGTTAAGCAGTCCCTTTGTTACCTACCTGAGAATTTTCATGCCTAGGCTCCTGCTTTTGTAGTTTTCCTCACCCTTCAGGTGCTGGAAGGTTGCTATTAGGTCTCCCTGGAGCCTTCTCTTCTGCAGGCTGAACACCCCCAGCTCCCTCAGCCTGTCCTTGTAGCAGAGCTGTTCCAACCCCCTGATCATTTTTGTCATCCTCCTCTGGACCCCTTTTCCAAAACAATTCAATTGTTTTTGTTTTGCTGCTGGGATGAAAACAAAAGGCCTTTATGTGTTCTGAAGAGCAAATCATTGCAAAGCTGACTAAAAACAACCACAAAAGCTTTCAAGTCTCAGTTGTGCTTGATCCTGACATCCCTCTTATGGTTGCTATAATCCCCAAGATAAATCTATGTTATGTACTTTTGTCTACCACTCAGTCAACCATTTTCAGCTCATTTTTGCCCTTCTCCTCACATTGGTTATTTTTCCAGTCATTAGGTGCTGTGTTAATGAAGAATGCTGTGCTCCTAATAAGTAGCAGAGTCACAGAATCACAGAATCACAGAATCACAGATCACAGAATCACAGAATCACAGAATCATAGAATGGTCTGAGCTGGAAGGGTCCTCCAAAGCTCATCCAGTCTGACCTCCCCACAGTCAGCAGGGCATCCCCAACTAGATCAGATTGCCCAGAGCCCTGTCCAGCCTTACCTTGAGTATCTCCAAGGAAGGAGCCTCAATCACCTCCCTGGGCAACCTGTTCCAGTGTTCCACCACCATCCAAGGTGGATCTCCTTCACAGTGCTTTGATCAATGTGTTTTTGAGTTGGGATACTGACCTATGTTAATGATGAGATGTGTCAAAAAGCTTTGCAGTGAAACCCTTGGTTTTATTGGGGTTTTGTTGTTTGTTTGTTGGAGGTTTTTTGTTTGCTTTATTTGTTGTTTGGTTTGGTTTTTTTTAACCTGCTATTCAGCAGTGTTTATTTGTGCAGCTCCAGTGATGCACCACAATAAGGAGAAGCTGTAACAACTATTCTTGTTTTTGGCAAATGGAATAAGGAGAGGTGATCGCAGCCTGCTTGTCTGAGGGCTTTAACATCTTCAGTGGTTCTAATTATAGAGCTGGAGAAGGGAGAAATAGTGCTTGTGGTGCCAAATGAGAGGCAGAAACTAGAGGGAGTTGGATATCTGCTAAAATCAAAATGGATTGGAATTCTGATTGTCAGAACCTTTTATGAGTCTATTAGTTGTTATTTGGTTAAGCACTGTTAGATTTAAAGTTCTTTCATTTTATGTACAACAATTTATTTCTGTTTGAGTTTTCCAGCCTAGGCCACACTCTCAGAAGTCAGTGTCACAGCCTCATGTTGGCTTTGGTCAATAACTGCTCTTATCTCTCCCAGGATAGACAGACTCTCAGAGCTTTGACTTCTGAGCTCAGCCATGACCAAAGCCTGCACCTAATCCAGAGTGACTTGATTTCATCCAGTGCATGTTGGTATCACAGAAAGAGGAGAATCCTCAATTAGGCTTCCCCAAGTGGAACCTGCAGTAACTGGTGAGCAGCTGATCAGGTCATGCCAACAGGCTTGCAGCTTCACTTTACAGCAATAAAATCCTAGCCTCCAGGAGTGGAGTTTAGGAGCTCTGATAATTCACCACAGAAAAGAATTCTTTTGGTAAGGTCGAATCAAGTCTCTCTAGGTTCTTATTTATTTGTTTAACTATTCATCTGTTTATTTTACTTTGGCAGAAACATCTATGAATTTTTTTTAGTTCTAATATTTCACCACCGAAAAGAATTTTTTTAAGGTTGAATCTAGGCTCTTATTTATTAATTTGATTTATTTATTTGTTTATTTTTTTTACTTTCGCAGAAATATCTCTTAATTTTTTAGTTCTGATAATTCACCACAGATAATAATTCTTTTTTTAAGGTTCAATCAAGTCTCTCTAGGCTCTTCTTTCTTTCTTTCTTTCTTTCTTTCTTTCCTTTCTTTCTTTCCTTTCTTTCTTTCCTTTCTTTCTTTCCTTTCTTTCTTTCCTTTCTTTCTTTCCTTTCTTTCTTTCCTTTGTTTTATTTTGGCAGAAATATCTATGAATTTTCTTAGTTCTGATAATTCACCACAGAAAGTAGTTCTTTTTTTTTAAGGTTGAATCACATCTCTCTAGGCTCTTATTTATTTATTTAGCTACCTACCTATTTATTTATTTATTTTACTTTGACAGAAATATCGATGAATTTTTTAGTTCTGAGAATTCACCACAGAAAATAGTTCTATTTTAAGGTTGAATCAAGTCTCTCTGCCCTCTGATTTATTTATTTATTTTACTTTGGCAGATATATCTCTGAAATTTTTTTAGTCCTGACAATTCACCTCAAATAATATTTTTTTTTAAGGTTGAATCAGTCTCTCTAGGCTCTTATTTATTTATTTAATTGATTTACTTATCTATTTATATATTTTACTTTGGCAGAAACATCTCTGAATTTTTTTATTTCTGATAATTCGCCAGAGAAAAAAGATGTTTTTAAAGGTTGAATCAAGTATCTCTAGGCTCTTATTTATCTGTTTATTTATTTATTAATATCTATTTATTTAGTTTGCTTTGACAAGAAACATCTATGAATGTTTTAGTTCTGATACTTCACCACAGAACAGAATTCTTTTTCTTTTTGAGGCTGAATCAAGTCTCTTAAGCTGTTATTTATTTATTTATTTCATTTATCTATTTTACTTTAGCAGAAATATTTCTGAATTTTTTAGTTCTGATAATTCACCACAGAAAATAATTCTTTCTTAATGGTTGAATCACGTCTCTCTAGGCTCTTATTAAGTTATTTATTTATTTATTTATTTTACTTTGGCAGATATATCTCTGAATTTTTTAGTTCTGAGAATTCACCACAGATAATAATTCTTTTTTTAAGTTTCAATCAAGTCTCTCTGAGCTCTTATTTATTTTATTTATTTTATTTTATTTTAATCTATTTATTTATTTTACTTTGCAGAAATACCTATAAATTTTTTAGTTCTGGTATTTTACCACAGAAAATAATTATTTTTTTTTTTTTAAGTTGAATCAAGTTCCTCTAGGCTGTTTTGTTTTGTTTTTTTTGTTTCCAGACATATCTATGAATTGGGAGTCATTGCTAGCTATAAATATACCAATTAAATTGAAATCAAATGGGTCAATGTCATCTTTACCTGGTCTTTAAGGGGTCATGATTTTGACTGTGGTACTTTTAGGCCATGCCTTTAAAATTTTTCTTGAGGAGAAAGCAGTAAAATATAAATAAATCACTATTGGGTGTGAAAAGGAAAACAAGGATCAGAAGTATTAACTTCTCTGCTTGTGTTGCTTGTTCCTTGTGCACAGGGGGGTAGGGGAGGAGGCAGGGAGGAAGTAATAAAATATAAATAAATCACTATTGGGTGTAAAAAGGAGGAAAACAAGGATCAGAAGTATTAACTTCTCTGCTTGTGTTGCTTGTTCCTTGTGCACAGGGGGGTAGGGGAGGAGGCAGGGAGAAAGTAATAAAATATAAATAAATCACTATTGGGTGTAAAAAGGAAAACAAGGATCAGAAGTATTAACTTCTCTGCTTCTGTCACTTGTCCCTTGTGCACAGGGGGGTAGGGGAGGAGGCAGGGAAGAGAGAAGCTGTTGCAGCTTCCCCTGGGCTTGGGCCAGGGAGGTTCTTGTTAATTGTTTGTTTGTTAATTGTAAACCCCTGTAAATATTGTAAATCTTGTACATTTTGTTCCTATTCCTTGCTTTCCATTGTAGATTGTAGTTTTGCTTGTAAATACAGCTTTCATTTGCTTCCAAACTGAGCTGGTATGGCAAAGTTAATGTTGGGGGGGAATTTTCAAGCCACCACGTTGCCTGAGTGAAAGGACTGTGAGAAGAAGAAAGAATGTAGTCTGTAAAACCTGCTGGGCATAGCTCAGGCTGTGCTTCTCCATCTTCCTCTGCAGTATTTTGTAAGCAGCAAGGTGGTTGTTTCACTAGCAGGACTTGAGCCATGTGTCTCTTACATCAGCATGAGCAATGGGCCTCTTACATTTAAAAACATCTCTGGGTTTGCTCAAATTATAAAGAGAACATTTAGTGTGTAAGAGTAACACACCTGTCTTAATCTACCCAGCACAGCAATCATTCCTTTTTTTAAAGGAGCATTTTAGAATATGGAAGAGAGCAGAAAATAAAATATATCCTTGAATTAAACCAGGGAGAAAGAGTCACAGTCCATGTTCTTGCTACCACAGTGTAGCTAAATGGTAACCTTGACACATCTTGTGACAGGACAAACAGATAGGAACTGGAACCCAGCAAGTTCTACCTCAACATGAGGAGAAAGTTCCACACTGTGAGGGTGCTGGACCCCTGGAGCAGGTGCTCTGAGAAGCTGCCATCCTCTGCTATGAGGACAGGCTGAGGGAGCTGGGGGTGTTCAGCCTGGAGAAGAGGAGGCTTCAGGGACACCTAATAGCAGCCTGCCAGGACCTGAAGGGAGCCTACAGGAAGGCTGCAGAGAGACTGTTTGCAAAGGCCTGCAGGGACAGGATGAGAGGCAATGGCTTCAAACTAGAGCAGAGCAGATTGAGATTGGATGCTAGGAACAAGTTCGGCACCATGAGGGTGGTGGAACACTGGAATAGGTTGCCCAGGGAGATGGTTGAGGCTCCATCCCTGGAGATATTGAAGGTGAGGCTGGACAGGGCTGTGGGGAACCTGATCTAGTTGGGGATGTCCCTGCTGAATGTGGAGGGTGTTGGACTGGGTGAGCTTTGGAGGTCCCTTCTGTCCTGGACCATTCTATAATTCTATCCTGGAGACTTGCATGACCCTTCTGGACATGTTCCTGTGTGGACTACCCTAGGTGATCCTGCTTTGGCAGGGTTGTTGGACTTGATGATCTCTGGACTTCCCTTCCAACCCCTACCATTCTGTGATTCACATATGAAACTCTTTTGAGTTTTGATCTTTGATCTTTTGAAATTAGTTAAAAAAAAAAACCCACCCTGAAAGCTCTCTATTGAACAGACCACTTGTTTCAAAGTGCAGCTTCAGGAATAAAAAAGCTGAAGCCCTAACTTGGGATGAGACAATTTGATCCTTCCACAACAAGATAGGAAATTAGCCATTTATGGACATTTTTGTCTGTTGAACAGACCACCTGTTTCAAAGTGCAGCTTCGTGGATAGAAGCTGAAGCCCTAACTTGGGATGAAACATTTTGATCCTTCCAAAACGAGAGATGAAATTAGCCATTTATGGACATTTTTATCCTCAAGAAGATTTTCCTGTATCCCTCTATTGAGATTTTGAAGTAATTTTTTTTTTTTTTTTTTGCTAAACCAATGAAATTGGCCTTTATTACCTTTGCTACTCTTTGGACCTCACAGCACAAGGCAGTGCAGAGTCCTGACCTCACATCCTGTCATTATCTCTACAAGTTTACTTCATGGCATTGGTTTCACCTCACATCATGTCACAGCTTCTAGCCAGAAAGATATTAGCTCCCATCCCAACAGCTGTGTAATTGTATCAGTCATGTTCTTCTCCTAGACAAGACAAGAAGCCTCTTATTGTGAATGGCAAAAGCATTTATTGCCTAAGCAACTAAGCAAAGCACTAAGCACAAGCAAAAGCAAAGCAAGAGCTCAAGCATAAGCCTAAGCCAAAGCCAGAGCTTACTGCCCTGTTACACAGTCAGCTTTCATACTTTTCTAATGCAGAGCTGTCACATCCCAACTGGCTCTCCTTCCACTGACATGGGTCCAAGCAAAGCACACAACAGGTCAATACTGACAAACAAGCTTCTCACCATATCCACTCCATTCTGCCTGGTCTTTCTCTTCAGTTACAAAGTGTTCACATTCTTCCCAACTCAAAGACAAAACACAGCCTTCTCAGAAGTTGTTCAAAGGTTTGCTGGCTTCCTACACAGCTGCATTTGGTGTTTGTTATCTTCCTACACAGCTGCGTTTGGTGTTTGTTATCTTCCTACACAACTGCATTTGGTGTTTGCTGTCTTCCTACACAGCTGCATTTTGTGTTTGGTGGCTTCCTATACAACTGCATTTGGTGTTTGTTATCTTCCTACACAGCTGCATTTGGTGTTTGTTATCTTCCTACACAACTGCATTTGGTGTTTGCTGGCTTCCTATACAGCTGCATTTGGTGTTTGTTATCTTCCTACACAACAGCATTTGGTGTTTGCTATCTTCCTACACAGCTGCATTTTGTGTTTGTTATCTTCCTACACAGCTGCATTTGGTGTTTGTTATCTTCCTACACAACTGCATTTGGTGTTTGCTGTCTTCCTACACAGCTGCATTTTGTGTTTGGTGGCTTCCTATACAACTGCATTTGGTGTTTGTTATCTTCCTACACAGCTGCATTTGGTGTTTGTTATCTTCCTACACAACTGCATTTGGTGTTTGCTGGCTTCCTATACAGCTGCATTTGGTGTTTGTTATCTTCCTACACAACAGCATTTGGTGTTTGCTATCTTCCTACACAGCTGCATTTTGTGTTTGTTATCTTCCTACACAGCTGCATTTTGTGTTTGCTGCCTTCCTACACAGCTGCATTTTGTGTTTGCTGCCTTCCTACACAACTGCATTTTGTGTTTACTGCCTTCCTACACAGCTGCATTTTGTGTTTGCTGCCTTCCTACACAGCTGCATTCTGTGTTTGTTATCTTCCTACACAGCTGCATTTTGTGTTTGCTACCTTCCTACAGAGCTGCATTTTTCTGGGGTAGACTAGAGCCACCCCAAAGCCTCTGAAGTCATTTAGGCCTTTGTGGAAAATTAATTTTCCTAATGTGTGTAGAGAGAGCTCCACATAGAGCTGTGGAAGCTGTTCTTCCTGCCTTGGGTTCAGCTGCCTCATTTCTTTCTTTTTGACAGCTGTGGTCAATAGATGTTGACCAAAAGCTGTCAAATTTCCTGAGAAATGAGGAAGCATCTTCGTGTTTTTTTTCACTCCAGATCAGAGCTCGAGAGTTATTTGTCTTCCATCCTGGGAAATCCTTGCCTTAATTTGACAGGCTTTAAACAAATGGTTAGCTTTAATTAGGTTTGAAATGGGACAAATGCACAACCTGAGCTGCCCCTTTCTAGGATGGGAGAAGACAGCAAAATTAACCATCAGATGTAGAAATGGTGTCTCTTCTGCTGGAAGGAATAACAGCAGACACCAGGACAGGTTAGAGGCTGCCCTGCTGGAAAGCAGCTCCACAGAGAAAGACCTTGGAGTGCTGGTGGACAGCAAGTTCTGCATGGGACAGCAATGTGCCCTTGTGGCCAAGAGAGCCAATGGCATCCTGGGGGCAGCAAGAAAAGTGTGGCCAGCAGGGCTAGGGAGGTTCTTCTCCCCCTCTGCTCTGCCCTGCTGAGACCACCCCTGCAATCCTGTGTCCAGTTTTGGGCTCCCCAGTTCAAGAGAGACAGAGACCTGCTGGAGAGAGTCCAAGGGAGAGGCAGGAGGATGCTTAGGGGACTTGAGCATCTCCCTGGGAAGAGAGACTGAGAGCCCTGGGGCTGTTTAGTGTGGAGAGGAGAAGGCTGAGAGGGGATCTGATCAATGTCTATAAATAGCTGAGGGGTGGGTGTCAGGAGGAGGGGGCCAGGCTCTTTTGGGTGGTGCACAGTGATATGACAAGGAACAGAGGATACAAACTTGAACAGAGAAGATTTCAGCTCAACATGAGGAGAAAATTCTTTGCAGTGAGGATGACAGAGCCCTAGAGCAGGCTGCCCAGAGAGGTTGTGGAGTCTCCTTCTCTGGAGACTTTCCAAACCCACCTGGATGCATCGCTGTGCAGATTCCCCTGGGTGATCCTGCTCTGGCAGTGGAGTTGGATTTGATGATCTCTGGAGGTCCCTTCCAACTTCTAATGTTCTGTGATCCTGTGATAGTGAAGTCTATATTTAGATACTGTGGCAATACTGGGTAGGTTTAGAGATAGAGGGTTATATAAAGGCAATTGTGGGCATTCCATAGACAATAGGGAAAAAAGATAGCTATGGAAAGATCAGTAACGGTAATAATAATAAAGGAATGCTGAAGATATATCTGATAGACAAGAGGAAAAAAGATAGCTATGGAAAAGATCAATAATAACAATAATAATAGTAATAATAATAGTAGTAATAATAGTAGTAATAATCATAATAGTAATAATAATAATAACAATAGCAATAAATAATAGAATACTAAAGGTACTAATTCCCAATGCTTTAAGCTGAATCTCCCATGCTTTCACTTTTTCATTCTATTTGAAATAATTCAAGCAAGTAGCTCTTCACACACAGAGAGAATTTTTTATTTTATGTTTTTAAATTCTGATTTCCTAATAGAGTTCCTGGATCCATGTTTGATCAGGAAAAGAAATATCTGATAGACAAGGTGGGGGAGGAAAGATAGCTATGGAAAAGATTAGAATCAGAGAATTGTCAAGGTACTTCCATACCTCAGACAGGTGTTTTGGATACAGGATAATCACAGAACTGTCAGGGTTGGAAGGGACCTCAAGGATCATCCAGTTCCAACAACCCTGCCATGCCCAGGGACACCTCACACTACAGCAGGTTGCTCACAGCCACATCCAGCCTGGCCTTAAACACCTCCAGGGATGAGGCTTCCACCACCTCCCTGGGCACCCTGTGCCAGTGTCTCACCACCCTCATGGGGAAGAATTTCTTCCTAACATCCAATCTGAACCTACCCATTTCTAGTTTTGTTCCATTCCCCCTGGTCCTGTCACTCCCTGACACTCTAAAATGTCCCTCCCCAGCTTTCTTGTAGCCCCCTTCAGACACTGGAATGCCACAAGAAGGTCTCCTTGGAGCCTTCTCTTCTCCAGACTGCACAACCCCAACTCTCTCAGTCTGTCTCCATAGCAGAGCAGCTCCAGCCCTCTGCTCATCCTCACGGCCCTTCTCTAGACACCTTCCAGCACCTCCAGATCCTTCTTTTCACAAGGACTGTGTGATAACATGATGGTGTAGGAAGGAGGACCCGACAAGAACACTGAAAATAAGTTGCAGTATAAATTTCCAGATTTCCGGAGAGTCTAGAGCCAGTTGTCTCTGTGATCATCTCGTCATGGTTTTGCCTCATTCCACGGAACCCCGGGAGAGGTGACCTGCTCTGTGCAAAGCATCTTCAGGCTCCTTTTTAAACAAGCAGGGTGTGTTTGCCTCCAGGCTGATGGGACCTGGAACTCATCTCATTATCAATGCCAAATGCAATCAGTAGACAACTTGCTGCTTTAATTTCTGAGGTCTTTGTTCTTATAGTTGTGGTTGTAGTTAAGCTTATCATGTGATCATTTAGGGGAAAAAAAAAAGGTGAATAGTTGTTTTTCCTCTACTATAGCTACCCATTGGCAAGGAGTAGTTAGGATTAAAAGCTCCATCTAGCCCAAGGCTATAATGAATATTCAGGAAAAAAATGATTCTGTACTGCTGCTTAAGGAAGTAAAAAGTCAAGCCCTGTAACATCTCCTGTGCCTTTGGAATAAACAAGCAACATTTGATTTAAGAACAGGAAGACAGAGACTTTATCTGCTATTAAATTCCCCACAGGTTCCTGTGGGTGCAGAGCATGATGCAGAACTATGTTTTGGGTGATGATGGTATCACCAGGCTTTTATTCACTTTGTTTGTAGAGAAAGAATGTGGTGGGCTGAAATTAACCCCCCCAGTTTTCAATTTGGAGGAACTACCCCCAAAATAAAAACTGCCAGCCCAGCTCAGTTTGGGATGGAAGCAAATGAAGCTCTATCTACAAGCAAACTAATATCTAGAAACATGAGATGCAATGAATCTGTACCAAATAGACAATAGATGTACAATAGAGAGAGATTTACAATTTATAAACAACACAGAAACTACTCAGACCCCCCCTGAATGGATCCAGGGGACCGTTCACCTCCTTCCCTGCTCCCTCCCTCCTTCCCTGTAGCTCACACAGCAGTCAAAACAGAGATCCCCTGGCAAGGCCACAGGGGAGAGAGAGAGAAGTTGCAAGTAGAAGCAACAGAAGAAGAAAAGAGAACTGTTTCCACCTCTGCTCTATATCCCATTAGCAATCCAATGAATTCTATAGTCCTTAGCATTATTTTCCTTTTGTATCTAATGGTAATTTATTTTCAGTCTTTGCAGTCACGGCCCAGGCTAAAGTTCCCCCTTCAGAGTGTAACAATATATTAAAAAAAATAAATAAATCAAACCAGCACAGGCAGATGAATGTGCTACCAACAAACACTGCAGCCCTTTGAAGCCTTGGTTGGTTTTTCTGGTGTGATGCATGGAGCAATATTATGCTGCTCATTCTTTAACCTCGGCACTGTATCATCATGAACGAGAGAAGGAAGAAATCTCCTCTGTGCTAGTGGGCTTTGGAGCAGTGAAAATGCAGCAGATGAAGCTGGATGTGATTGCAGGCTGTTCATCCTGTAGGTTTTGTGACTTCCAATGCCCAGATGTTTCTAAAGCTAATGGCATCAAACATGGCTGTTCATCCTCTTGGTTTTGTGACTTCCAGTGCCCAGATGTTTCTAAAGCTAATGGCATCAAACATGGCTGTTCATCCTCTTGGTTTTGTGACTTCCAGTGCCCAGATGTTTCTAAAGCTAATGGCATCAAACATGGCTGTTCATCCTCTTGGTTTTGTGACTTCCAGTGCCCAGATGTTTCTAAAGCTAATGGCATCAAACATGGCTGTTCATCCTCTTGGTTTTGTGACTTCCAGTGCCCAGATGTTTCTAAAGCTAATGGCATCAAACATGGCTGTTCATCCTCTTGGTTTTGTGACTTCCAGTGCCCAGATGTTTCTAAAGCTAATGGCATCAAACATGGCTGTTCATCCTCTTGGTTTTGTGACTTCCAGTGCCCAGATGTTTCTAAAGCTAATGGCATCAAACATGGCTGTTCATCCTCTTGGTTTTGTGACTTCCAGTGCCCAGATGTTTCTAAAGCTAATGGCATCAAACATGGCTGTTCATCCTCTTGGTTTTGTGACTTCCAGTGCCCAGATGTTTCTAAAGCTAATGGCATCAAACATGGCTGTTCATCCTCTTGGTTTTGTGACTTCCAGTGCCCAGATGTTTCTAAAGCTAATGGCATCAAACATGGCTGTTCATCCTCTTGGTTGTGTGACTTCTAGTGCCCAGATTTTTCTGAAGCTAACGACATCCTACATATCAGGATGCTTAGAAAGTATGTCATAAATATGGAGGCTTCAGCAGCCACTTCAGTGATTGTAAAAGCTGCAGACCCTTTCCTAATGCTGGGTTGGGGTAAAAAAAGATATTAGCAGTGACAGGGACCCTTGGCTGAGACACCTGAGGGCTGTGTGGCCATTCAGTGAGGCTATGACAGACTGACAGCTGGGCAGAGAGGAACCTAATGAGGTTCAACAAGGAGAAGTGCAGAGTCCTGCATCTGGGAAGGAAGAATAAACTGCAGCAGGACAGGCTGGGAGGGGATCTGCTGGAGAGCAGCCCTGTGGAGAAGGACCTGGGAGTGCTGGTGGACAACAAGTTCTGCATGGGACAGCAATGTGCCCTGGGGGCCAAGAAGGCCAATGGGGTCCTGGGGTGCATTCATAGGAGTGTGGCCAGCAGAGCCAGGGAGGTTCTCCCCCCCCTCTACTCTGCCCTGCTGAGACCCCACCTGGAATATTGCATCCAGTTTTGGGCTCCCTGGTTCAAGAGGGACAGTGATCTGCTGGAGAGAGTCCAAGGGAGGGCTGCAAGGATGCTGAAGGGACTGGAGCACTGCCTGGTGAGGAGAGGCTGAGAGCCCTGGGGGTGTTTAATCCGGAGAGGAAAAGGCTGAGAGGGATCTGATCAATGTCTATCAATATTTGAGGGCTGAGGGTCAAGAGGGAGGCCTCTGCTCAGTTGCTTCCTATGATAGGACAAGGGGCAATGGATGGAAACTCCCGCACAGGAGGTTCCACCTCAACATGAGGAAGAACTTCTTCATTGTAAGGGTCCCAGAGCACTGGAACAGGCTGCCCAGAGAGGTTGTGGAGTCTCCTTCTCTGGAGCCTTTCCAGCCCCATCTGGATGTTTTCTTGTGTGACCTGTGCTGGATTCTCTGGTCCTGCTCTGGCAGGGGGGTTGGACTGGAAGATCTCCAGAGGTCCCTTCCAACCCCTAACATCCTGTGAGCTGTGATTTACAGATCTCAAGTTTATTCTTTTACAAGTTACTCATCCTTGAATGTTTTCTCAATCCAGCCTCTCCTAAGAAGCAGTAAATGCAGTTAGTAAATTGAGGTCAGTCTTTCAAATCCAAGTAGAAGGGAGACCCTGAAGCAGCAAAATGGATTAAGCCAAATGAAGCCTGAACATAGTCTCTTTAACCCTATTTTTTGGTAGCAGGGTTAAATTTGCACCTGAGTTTAAAACTTTGCTGAATGTGACAAATTAATATTCTCAGAAATCTTAAGTTTTGAACTGCGTTACAAATGGGGATCATTGCTTTTCTCAGTGGCTGTACTTAGACATGAATTCTCTATTTCTAACCCCTTAAATCTTTCTCCAAAATTGTGTTCTTCTATGACCTCTGCAAATTGTTCTCAGTCCACATGCAAACTTCTGAGGAGAGGTTGTGTATGATCCAGTGAACCTCCCCTGGATTATGGAAATCACAGAATCACAGAATATTAGGGGTTGCAAGGGACCTCCAGAGATCATCCAATCCAACCCCCCTGCCAAAAGCAGGATCACCCAGGGCTTTATTATAGCCCAGGTGAACCTCATGAGGTTCAACAAGAGCAAGTGCAGGGTTCTACACCTGGGTTGGAACACTCACTACCAATACAGGCTGGGGGAGGAGGTGATAGAAAGAAGCCCTGGTAAAAAGACTTGGGGGTGCTGATGGATGAGAAGCTGGACAGGAGCAGGCAGGGTGAGCTTGCAGCACAGAAGGCCAATGGCAGCCTGGACTGCATCCAAANGAAGGCTCTGGGGAGTCCTGATAGCAACCTTCCAGTACCTGAAGAGGCTACAGGAAGGCTGCAGAGAGACTGTTTGCAAAGGCCTGCAGGGACAATGGCTTCAAACTAGAGCAGAGCAGATTGAGATTGGATGTGAGGAACAAGTTCTGCACCATGAGGGTGGTGCAACACTGGAACAGGTTGCCAGGGAGGTGGTTGAGGCCCCATCCCTGGAGGTATTCAAGGCTCTGAGCAACCTGATCTAGTTGGGGATGTCCCTGCTGACTGCAAGGAGGTTGGACTGGATGAGCTTTGGAAGTCCCTTCCAACCCAGCCCATTCTGTGATTCTATGATTCCATTTAATCTGTTAAGTACTTTAAGAAATTGAAGACCATTCCATTGCATCTACTGCATTAATCTTGATGTAGGAGAAGCAGAACTGACAAAAAAATTAAGGTCTTGCTTTGGGGGATAAAAAAAATTGAAAAAAGGTCAAATTGTTGTTTATTAAGGAAGACAAAGTATTTAAATTCTTAGGTGGGATGGAAATTGGGTTTATGTGATTGAAAGAGATCTCCCACTGAGTTATTCAGTGTGGATTAAAATAATATTTAAGGTATTGATGTTAAGGTGTGTTGGAATAAGAATTTTTGTGCCAGCACCATGAGCAGGATGAAGTCAGCATATGATGAGTTATGTGGTGTCAACAACCTGAACATTATTACAAGGATATCTGAGGAGGAGAATTTACATGAAGGATATAGAACTCATGTCATCTAGAGGAGTCTGTCATTTCTGCATTGGGCCTGAAGGAAATTCAAGACAGAAATGAAAGTCAAAAGATGCAGCTTCTTCCACACTGCCAGTGCAGCCTTCATGCATATTTCATGGCATCTGCAGAGGCCAGGAGATCACCATTTTTATTGGAATGGCACAGGGAAGTCTCAGGGTTTTACTATTCATGTCAAGCGCTGTGTGCTTTCTAGGAACACAGGTTGTTTTTGTTAGCTTGCTTGTATTTAACCACTGGTGTAAAAAGAAAAGGAAAAAACAAACCACCAAGGAGATATTTCCTGTGTGTTCATTAGAATGCCAACCTTGGTGTCCTCTAGCTGGTTTCCAACTAAGCTTCATTTAGGCTCATCCCATTTTCAGTTACTACACAGCAATGCAGCTTTCTGAGTTTTTGCAACATCCAAGTGGGAGCAAATTATTCCTATACCACAGACTTCATTATCTGAGAGAGTGAGAAAGGTTCTGTAAATATAAATAGTTGCTGTGATACCAATTAGCCTACCCACAAGTTGTCCTAAGTCTTGTAATCACAGAGTGTCAGGGGCTGGAGGGGACCTGGAATGCTCAGCCAGTCCAACCCCCTGCCAGAGCAGGAGCACCTAGAGCAGGTCACACAGGAACACATCCAGGTGAAGTTTGAATATCTCCAGAGAGGGAGACTCCACAACCCCTCTGGGCAGCCTGTTCCAGGGTTCTGTCACCTTCACAGGGAAAAAATTCTTTGTTATGTTTCCATGGAACTTCCTATGGCTCAGCTTCCACCAGTGCTCCTTGTGCTGTCATTGGGCATCACCCAGCAGAGCCTGGCTCCAGCCTCTGGGCACTCCCCCTGCACATCTTTATCAACAGCAATGAGGTCAGCTCTCAGGCTCCTCCTCTCCAAGCTACAGAGCCCTCAGCTCCCTCATGAAGAAGATGTTCCACTCCTTTGATCATCTTTGTGGCTCTGCCCTGAGCTCTCTCTCGTAGCTCCCTGTTCCTCTTGAACTGAGGGGCCCAGAACTGGACACAATATTCCAGATGTGGCCTCAGCAGGGCAGAGTAGAGGATGAGGAGAACTTGATGTACTGACCACAGCCCTTCTAATCCCCCCCAGGATGCCATTGGCCTTCTTGGCCACAAGAGCACATTGCTGGCTCATGGTCAACCTCCCATCCACCAGGACCCCCAGCTCCTTTTCCCCTTCACTGCTCTCCAACAGCTCAGTGCCCAACCAATCCTGCTCCATGGGGGTGTTCTTTCCCAGGTGCAAGACTCTCCCCTTGCTATTGTTGAACTTCATTCAATTTCTCCCTGCCCAATTCTCCATCCTGTCTAAGTAATAGCACCACTGAATGTTTAACCAGATCACCCACCATGTTCTGTGGTTAAGGTAGTTGTTGAAGAGCATTATCAATAGCCAACCAAAAAAAACCCCAAACAAACCTCAACCCAACACCCCAGGAATGATACCGCACAGTAATCATTCTGTGTGCCAGATGCAGGATGTTAATTTCACAGAGCTGTTCTCCATGGGCAGCACAGTTGATTTCTCTCCACGTGAGAGACAGTTCATAAGAGAATTAAACTACATAAGATGTGTTCCCTAAGGGAAATAAATGCCTGGGAATCAGGAAAACTTGACAATCATAGAATCGTCAGGGGTGGAAGGGACCTCAAGGATCATCCAGTTCCAACCCCCCTGCTCTCCTGCTTTAGCAGAGAAGATTTTCATCTTTCATTTACATTATAGTCATCCCAAGATAGCCTCTAAAATCAGAAGAGAGTTCAGAAAAGCTGAATTGTGTTCAGATGGCCATGTAACCTCAACTCATCCCAGTTGTGATTCAGGCATGATCAGCCAGTTTCAGATCCACATTGTTTTCTAGGGTACTAGAGTACAGGTTGCCCAGGGAGGTAGTTGAGGCTGCTTCCTTGGACAGATTCAAGGTGAGGCTCAAGAAGGCTGTGATCTAGTAGGGGATGTCCCTGCTGACTTCAGGGAGGTTGGACTGGATGAGCTTTGGAGGTCCCTTCCAGCCCAGACCATTCTATAATTCTGTGATTCTATGATTCTGTGATTCTATGATTTTGTGATTCTATGATACTGTGATTCTAAGATTCTATGATTTTTTGATTCTGTGATTCTATGATTCTGTGATTCTATGATTTTGTGATTCTATGATTCTCTGATTCTGTGATTCTAAGATTCTGTGATTCTAAGATTCTCTGATTCTGTGATTTTATGATTCTGTGATTCTGTGATTCTATGATTCTGTGATTTTATGATTCTATGATCCTATGATTCTATGATCTATGATTCTATGACTTATGATTCTATGATTCTAAGATTCTATGTTGTGTCTGTGAGGGACTGGAAAGGAAAGGAGGGGGAGAAGGAGAAGGGTGGTTGCAAGCCACCCCTCTTGCTTGCCCAGAGGGGTCTGGGAACAGTTCAAGGAGGTTCTTGTGTTGGTTTCTAAATTGTAAATGCATGTATATATATTTTCTGCATACTCATTGCATTTTACATTTTAAATTTAACTTGCTTTGTAAATATGGCTTCGTTCTGCTTCCACGCCTTCTGAGCTAGTCTGGTGGTTTGTTTTGGGGGTAATTCTCCCATTTGTTGGGGGGTCATTTCAACCCAACACAAAAGTGCACAAGAGGAATTGAGAGAAATGAGTAATGCTTACATGTCCTCATGCCTCAGACTGGAGGCAACACTCAGGTATAAAGAGATTTAAACTGGATGTGAGGAACAAGTTCTGCACCATGAGAGTGGTGGAACACTGGAACAGGTTGCCCAGGGAAGTGGTTGAGGCTCCATCCCTGGAGATATTGACGGTGAGGCTGCACAGGGCTCTGGGCAACCTGATCTAGTTGGGGATATCCCTGCTGACTGCAGAGGGGTTGGACTGGATGAGCGTTGGAGGTCCCTTCTGGCCCAGACCATTCTGTGATTCTATCTAGTTACCATATCTAGTTATTATATCTAGTACTTAGCTCTAGAGTTATTTTCAGGATGCCTTACACACAAATCATTAGAACTGAAAAGCAATTTACAAACTAAATGGCTGAAGAAAGTCCTCTTTCATCTAAAACGATATTTTCCCTCTCTAAGAAGGGAACATTTTGTGATCTCTTTTTCTTTTGGAGATAAAAAGCACGTTTTCCCTTTTCTTTTCCTTTTTTTTTTCCTTTTTTTATGAACTAATCTTCCTGCAGTGGATCTGCAGTTACCTGTAGTGCCTGAAGTAAGCTGAGTGATGAGGTGAAGTGTGTAATTCCACCACATCACAGCATGGCCACTTACAGGGAAGTTTTATGTTTCCTTGACACCCATCTTGCTCATGTGACTTTTAATTGCCTCCTGCATGTGTCTGACCTGTTTGACCAGGATCCTGAGCTGGTACGAAACATCTGTCGCTGGGTGAGACAAGCAGTTGGGATTCCTTTCTTTGCCAAGCTGACCCCAAACGTCGCCGAGATCGTGAATATTGCAGTGGCTGCAAAGGAAGGTAACTGACCCCAGCCTGCAAGCTCTACAGGTTGGCTGATTTGCTGGGTGGGGAAAAGCAGAGGAGGTGCTGGAATGATAACAAATGATGACAGAAATAAATATCCAAGCAGTTTAATTGCTGTCATTAGAATAAGCACAGCGATCAAAGGCTTCCCAATTTTGCCTGTTCTTCTGGAGTATGGCAATATATGAAGAGAACAAGGATGATTGAGCTTGAGCATCTCCCCTGTGAAGAGAGACTGAGAGCATTTGGGTGCACAGGAATAAGGAACAATGGATACAAATTCCTGTGCTCTTTTGGGTGCACAGGAATAAGGAACAATGGATACAAATTTGAATAGAGAAGGTTTCACCTCAACAGGAGGAGAAATTTCTTTCCAGTGAGGGTGACAGAGCCCTGGAGCAGGCTGCCCAGAGAGGTTGTGGAGTCTCCTTCTCTGGAGACTTTCCAAACCCACCTGGATGCATTCCTGTGTGGACTACCCTAAGTGATCCTGCTGTGGCAGGAGGGTTGGTCTTAATGATCTCTGAAGGTCCCTTCCAACCTCTAATGTACTGTGGTACTGTCATACATTTTGTAGTGAAAATGATGAGTATGCCCTGAGAAAATAGAAATACACCATTTGAAAGGGTCTGTATTATTTTCTCTTTTCTTTTTTTTTTCTTTCCTTTCCTTTCCTTTCCTTTCCTTTCCTTTCCTTTCCTTTCCTTTCCTTTCCTTTCCTTTCCTTTCCTTTCCTTTCCTTTCCTTTCCTTCCCTTCCCTTCCCTTCCCTTCCCTTCCCGCTTAAGAGTACAACATGGCAAGAAATGAAGTTTTCAAGTGGGTGCATTAATCTCCCACTTAGAACTCTAGAAGGTCAGCACTTCCACGTTCATTTCATCTCAGTCCTCACGAGTTTGGAGGAGGGGATCTATCTGTCTGTTAGGGCACCTCCAGGTATTGAACCAACACTGGACCAGGTTTTTATAGAATCCGAATCACAGAATCAACCAGGTTGGAAAAGAGCTTTGAGATCATGAAGTCCAACTGATCACCCAGCACCATCTAATCAACTAACCATGGCACTTGCCTCATCCTGCCTCACCCAGTCTTGTTTTAAACACTTCCAGGGGTGGTGAATCCACCACCTCCCTGGGCAGCACATCCCAATGGGCAATTGCTCTTGCTGGGAAGAATTTCTTTCTCCCATCCAGCCCAAACTTCCCCCTGTGCAGTTTGTCCTCTCCTTCTGCTGCTGGTTGCCTGGGAGAAGAGCCCAACCCCCACCTGGCTACAACCTCCCTTCAAGCAGTTGCAGAGAGCAATGAGGTCTGCCCTGAGCCTCCTCTTCTCCAGGCTAAACCCCCCCAGCTCCCTCAGCCTCTCCTCACAGGGCTGTGCTCCAGACCCCTCCCCAGCCTTGTTGCCCTTCTCTGGACACCTTCCAGCATCTCAACTTCTTTCTTAACCTGAGGAGCCCAGAACTGGACACAGGACTCAAAGTGTGGCCTGAGCAGTGCTGAGCACAGGGCAGAATGACTTCCCTTGTCCTGCTGGCCACACTACTGCTGATGCAGGCCAGGATGCCATTGGCTCTCCTGGCCCCCTGGGCACACTGCTGGCTCATGTTCAGCGGCTGTCAACCAGCACCCCCAGGTCCCTCTCTGCCTGGCTGCTCTCCAGCCACTCTGTCCCCAGCCTGTAGCAGTGTTTGGGGTTGTTGTGGCCAATGTGTAGAACCTGGCACTTGGACTGGTTAAATCTCATGCCTTGGACTCTGCCCATCTCTCCAGCCTGTCAAGGTCCCTCTGCAGAGTCCTCCTACCCTCTAACAGATCAATTCCTGCTCCCAGCTTGGTCCTGGCTGATCTTTGTGTCTGTCAGTGCCTCTTGCTTTGGGGCATGTGGCAACCAAATGACTTCCTTCAGTCATGGTGAAACTATATCAAAGATACTGAATTTCTCTGTTTCCTAAAAGTAAGCAGGTGGGTAGGGGAAAGAAATTGTCTGCCACCCAGGCTGATGGATTTGAGCAGGAGGGTTGACAAGCCCAGCTGAGGAAAAAGCTGAGTCAGGTTCAGGAAATGCAATGCACAGTGCAGGCTGAGATGCTGCAAGGACTCCTTGCTGCCTGGCTCTGCATGTGCAGAGATACACTGGGCTGGGTGGTGTTTTGCTGGGAGGCTGCTTGGGATTTGCAGGGAGAAAGGATGCTGCTGATTGCCTCCTCCACCTCCTGCAAACACAGATCTAGGCTACCTGGGCACACTGCTGGCTCATGTCCAGCTGCTGTTGACCAGTACCCCAGGTCCGTCTGCCTGCCTGCTCTCCAGGCACTCTTTTGCCCCACGCAGCTGAAGGGCATTAATCTGCCTGTCAGCCTCAGTGCTTCCCCTATGCTGTCTGCTGCCCCTTACAGCTCTTTCACCTGATGCAGACTGCCTTGAAGCTAGTGGTAAATTTATCAGCCTGGGTTTGGTCTCACAGACCACCTGTGCATCCTTTTACAGTTTGCTGCTTTCTGTCTGCATCTGCTTAGTTGAATTCCTAGGTAGCATTTGACTTTCTAGTTATCATTTAAATTTCTGGTTACTATGAGCATTTCTAGTTACTAGTTGAATTTCTACTTACTATTTGGATTTCAAGTTATTATTTGCATTTCAAGTTATTATTTGAATTTCTAGTTACTAGTTGAATTTCCACTTACTATTTGGACTTCTAGTTATTATTGAAATCTAGCTGCTATTTGAATTTCTAGTTGTTATTTGAATTTCTAGTTACTATTTGAATTTCTAGCTATTATTTGCATTTCTACTTACTATTTGGATTTCTAGTTATTATTGAAATCTAGTTACTATTTGAATTTCTAGTTATTTGAATTTCTAGTTAGTATTTGAATTTCTTGTTATTTGCATTTCTAGTTACTATATGAATTTCTAGTTACTATTTGAATTTCTAGTTATCATTTGAATTTCTAGTTAATATTTGAATTTCTACTTATTATTTGCATTTCTACCTACTATGTGGATTTCTAGTTATTATTAAAATCTCTAGTTGCTATTTGAATTTCTAGTTATTATTTACATTTCCTCTTAATATTTGAACTTCTAGTTATTATTTGAACTTCTAGTTATCATTTGCATTTCTACTTGTTATTTGACTTTCTAGTTGCTATTTGAATTTCTAGTTACTATTTGAATGTCTGGTTATTATTTAAACTTCTAGTTATTATTTACATTTCTAGTTACTATTTGGATTTCTAGTTATTATTTGAACTTCTACTTATTATTTGAACTTCTAGTTATTATTTGCATTTCTAGTTACTATTTGAACTTCAAGTTATTACTTGCATTTCTAATTGTTTGCATTTCTAGCTATCATTTCTATTTCTAGCTATTATTTGCATTTCTAGCTATTTGCATTTCTAGTTATTATTTGAATCTCTAGTTATTACTTGAATCTTTAGTTACTATTTGAATTTCAGTTACTAGTTAAATCTCTAGTTACTATTTGAATTTCTAGTTACTATTTGAACTTCTTTTTGTTATTTTCATTTCTAATTGTTTGCATTCCTAGCTATCATTTCTATTTCTAGCTATCATTCCTATTTCTAGTTATTATTTGCATTTCTAGCTATTATTTGAATCTCTAGTTACTATTTGAATCTCTAGATCCTATTTGAATTTCTAATTACTATTTGGACTTCTAGTTGTTATTTTCATTTCTAATTGTTTGCATTCCTAGCTATCATTTCTATTTCTAGTTATTATTTGCATTTGTAGCTATTATTTGAATCTCTAGTTATTATTTGAATCTAGTTACTACTTGAATCTCTAGTTACTATTTGAATTTCTTGTTACTATTTGAATTTCTAGTTACTATTTGAACTTCTAGTTGTTATTTGCATTTCTAATTGTTTGCATTCCTAGCTATCATTTCTATTTCTAGTTATTATTTGCATTTCTAGCTATTATTTGAATCTCTAGTTACTACTTGAATCTCTAATTACTATTTGAATCTCTAGTTACTACTTGAATCACTAGTTACTGTTTGAATTTCTAGTTACTATTTGAACTTCTGGTTGTTATTGGCACTTCCAGTTGTTGTTTGTATTTCTGGCCATGGTTTGAGTCTCTAGTCCTTTCCCAGTTTTTCTGCTGTATTTTTTCCCCTCTTGCTCTTCCCCCTGCTTGAGCACAAAGTGTCTGACTCTTTTTGCAGGCGGCGCAGATGGTGTTACAGCTACCAACACTGTGTCAGGGCTGATGGGACTGAAAGCAGACAGCACACCTTGGCCAGCAGTTGGTAGAGGACTGAGGACCACATATGGTGGCATGTCAGGTAGGTGTTGCCCTTTTTGATGCATGGTGCTTCCTTGGAGGCTTTCAAAACATCAGGAGGTCCTTGTAGCGGGCTGGAATATCATGTCTGCAGTTGCGCCGAGTTCTTACAGCTCACTGCTGGTCAATGTTTCTAATAGTCATGACAGATGGAGCAGATTAAGTGTGAAGGCTCTTGGGTTGCCCTTTCCTTAATGGTAAAGTGCTACATCAGAGCACTGTGATGGGGTCAGCGCAGAGGGAAGGAAATCTCTTCTCTCGTGACCCTCTCTTTTCCTCAGATTTTTCATTCTGTCACAATTGTCAGGAGCCACATTAGACAGAGGCTAATGAAAGGGCATCACAGGGGGAGGTCTCAACAACACAAATGCAGTCTGTGTTTGCCAGCCCAAACTTCAGACTCCCTCCAGTCGTCCCGCTGGGTGCACCCTCTGCTGTGGAGGTTATTTCTTCCTCTCCCCACTGTGCTAAGGATAATAGAGTGTATTAGGCAAATGTATGCATATTTTTGTAGCCTGTTGGTTGATATATACAAGAATGTCTTGTCTAGGTCATGTTTCCCACCCCTGCTTCTCGGTTTCATTTTAAAGCCAGCAGCAAAACTTTTGCACTCCAGTTCAGTATCTGTGCACACCAATGTATTAATCTATTGACCCTGTGTGCTCTGTTGCTGTGACAACGTGAACTTGGCCCTGCAAAGACAATGCTGTGAGCTGCTCTCCTGGTGGGGAGATTAGTCTCCCTGGGAGGAGAGGCTGAGCGACCTGGGGCTGTATAGACTGGAGAAGAGAAGGCTGAGAGGGGATTTAATCAATGTCTATAAATATCTGAGGGCTGAGGGTCAAGAGGGAGGGGACAGGCTCTGTTCACTTGCACCTTGGGATAGGACAAGAAGCAATGGATGGAAACCACAGCACAGGAGGTTCCACCTCAACATGAGGAGGAACTTCTTTACTGTACAGGTCCCAGAGCACTGGAACAGGCTGCCCAGAGAGGTTGTGGAGTCTCCTTCTCTGGAGCCTTTTCAGCCCTGTCTGGATGTGTTCCTGTGTGACCTGTGCTGGACTCTCTGGTCCTGCTCTGGCAGGGGGGTTGGACTGGAAGATCTCTGGAGGTGCCTTCCAACCCCTAACATCCTGTGAGCTGTGATATATATAACTGAAGTAACAGCATCCTCCTAACTGAGTCAAACACTATTTTATTGGACCTGTCTCCTACCTCACAAAAAAAAAAAAATACAGTCAGAGGAGACCAGAGAGAGACAAAAAATTCTTGGTTTTATATGTCTGGTGTTGTCCTTAGAGAACCATAACGAATGTAAAAGATAACTTTTAAACAAACTTTAATTCAGATGCCTGCATTCAGTGGAAAATTGCCTTATTTTACTTTAGATAACTACGTGGAATTTGGGATTTTTTTTTTTTTTAGAGAACAGTGAAAAGTAAGGAAGAGATAACAATCAGAAAAAATTGCTCTGCCTATTGCATAATGATTATTTCACAGTGACAGTCCAATAAGATGCTATGTTTTAATTTTATGCAAACTGGGAGGAAGAGGGGAACAAGAGGAGAACAGCCACAGCCCATTTCAATTTCTCTAGCCTGCCACATTGACAGGAAAAGAATAAAGGAGGTCACAGTGGGTGCTGCACATTAAAAATTAATAAAAGAACTATTGCAGTAGTATTTTATAGAAGTAACACCATTCACATTTTCTCATTTAAGTTGCAGTTTCTGAATATTCCTCCCTACCATAAGTCTGTCTAATAAAGTCTGTAAAATGGCTGCAGTATGGGAAGTGTGCCTCCCATGTCACAGATCTGAAACATCTATCTGGTGTAAATTGCAGGGGCACCTGCCTGCTCAGCTCTGAGGGAGGACTTCCCAGCATCTCTCTGGTTTAGAATTCTGTTACAAGTGGGACCTGAGGAGAAGTTCTTGATTAATTGTATTATTTTTATATAACTATGTATAAATACAGTTAGTTGTTTTTTTTTTTCTTGAAGTCTTACATGTATCAGAGGAAACAGAAGATGTTATTTTAGGATGCTTCATTACCTATGACATGAGTCTGGTTAAAAAAATATGAAACCCACCCTTGGCAGTTCATTATGTTTTGGAAAGGCATCTTGCTGCAGACAAACACATAAAGATGTCTGGCTGATAACTGGCATCACTAGGGCCCCAGTCCCACAGCTGGACCATGAAAATGATCAGGGGTTGGAGCAGCTCTGCTATGAGGACAGGCTGAGGGAACTGGGGGTGTTCAGCCTGGAGAGGAGAAGGCTCCAGGGAGACCTAATAGCAACCTGCCAGTACCTGAAAGGGACTACAAGAAGACTGCAGAGAGACTGTTTGCAAAGGCCTGCAGGGACAGGATGAGGGACAATGGCTTCAAACTAGTGCAGAAAGGGTTTAGATTGGATGTTAGGAAGAAGTTCTGCACCATGAAGTTGGTGGAACACTGGAACAGGTTGCCCAGGGAGGTGGTTGAGGCTCTGTCCCTGGCGATATTGAAGGTGAGGCTGGACAGGGCTGTGGGCAACTTGATCTAGTTGGGGATGTCCCTGCTGACTGCAGAGGGGTTGGACTGGATGAGCTTTGGAGGTGCCTTCCAACCCAGCCCATTCTGTGGTTCTGTGAACTCACTGCACCAAAGAAAGGCACAGAGCCAACAAAGTCGATCTGCTCAGCGACACACTGCAGTGCTTCCTGCTCAGCCATCAGGGTATGGCAGTACACAAATGACACAAAAGCAGGGTAGCATTTCTACATCCAGAGAGCTGGCAAGCTTACAAGGAGGCAGAAAACCAGGTGAGCCTATCATCTTGTCAGCTCCAGGGGCAGGGTGGCTGTACTTCTGAGGTCTGTTCCCAGCCATGCCAGGGCTGAGCTGCGTGGCCTGCAGCCAGACACTTGACCTTTTCGTGCTTTATTTCTTCTGTCTGTGAAATGGCAGCAACACCACTTCCATGCCTGCAGGCTTGAGGTGAAGTGCTCTATGGTCGTGCCACGGAAGTCATTTCATAGTGTAAAGTATTGGTTTTCTACTCTGATGTGCTTCAACTTCTTGCTCTATTTTTTAATCTAATTGAGTCAGTAAGGTTTTCACAGTATCAGAGTCTCACAGTATATCAGAGGTTGGAAGGGACCTCAAGAAATCATCAGGTCCATCCCCCTGCCAGAGCAGGATCACTTAGGGTAGTCCACACAGGAATGCATCCAGGTGGGTTTGGAAGGAGACTCCACAACCTCTCTGGGCAGCCTGCTCCAGGGCTCTGTCACCCTCACTGGAAAGAAGTTTCTCCTCATGTTGAGCTGAAACCTTCTATGTTCAAGGTTTTGGGTTGGTCTTTTTTTTGGGGGGGGGATTTTTTTTGGTTTGGTTTGTTTGGTTTGGTTTTGTTTCTGGGTGGTTTTGTTTTGTTTTGTTTTTTTCATAATTCCTCTCAAGAGAATTTTTTTTTTTTAATTGAAAGTCAGCACTTTTATAGAAGCTGTAAGTCTGGTCCATTTTCCATGTGTCTTACTAAAGCACAGCTGGTTTATTGTGTTCTGTAGTGCACAAACCTCCAGCAGATGCAGCACACAGCCAAGCTGTAGCTGGCTTTATGTTTTGGGTTTTGGTTTTTTCCCCAGTTGCAGAGATTTTAGTTCTTCTCTGGGCTAGAAAAGAACTTGCTCACAGAGATGCAGGAAGTGTGGCAGGATTCTTCATCCTATGGGGTACAGTGTCCATGGGCCCCATCCCTGGAGGTGTTTTGCAGCCAGGCTGGATGAGGCTCTGGCCAGCCTGATGTAGTGTGAGGTGTCCCTACCCATGGCAGGGGCGTTGGAACTGGATGATCCTTGTGGTCACTTCCAACCCTGACTGATTCTATGATTCGATGACTGTGGGTGGGTGGGAGCTGGCCCCCAGTCCTGTGGAGCTCTCAGCCTGAAGTCCTCTCAGTCAGATGTGCTGGTGAGATCTGAAATGAAACCCTGCTCAAAGATGGTGACCTTCAGCATCACCTGAACAGTGAGGAGCTGCTTGAACTGGAGTATTTCTGGAGGGCTGTATTAAACTGCACTGTAGATCAGTCTGAATTTGCTTATCTTCCACCCCCCCTCCCCCTTCTTTTTATACATTCATCACAAGAAACTCTCCCTACCTCCAGCAGCATTGCCTGCTAGTGTAGGGCTTACTCTGTCTGAAATGCAACTTTTGCTTCAGAGAGTGAGAAGCAGAAGCTGCTGTGCTTGGGGTCTGCTCCCAGCAGCTGGGGCACATTCCTTCCTTTGTGTTAGAGAAGATGTAGAGAAACATGCCCTGTCCTTTGGAATCTGTTTCCATTCACTACCCTAAGAGCAAGAGGAGTCCTCCACCAGCAGTCTGTGAGAGGAGGAGGAGGAGGCCAGCAGAAAGCTGGAAGTAAGCCACCACAGTTCAAAACATGCACTGGGCTCTTCTCACAAGTAACTAACAACAGAATGAGAGGGAATGGCCTCAAGCTCTGCCAGGGGAGGATTAGGCTGGACATTAGGAAACATTTTTCATGGAAAGGGTTGTAAGGCACAATCTCAAGAGGACACAGTCTCAAGCTGTGCAGGGGGAAGTTTAGGCTTGATCTTAGAAAAAGGTTCTTCAGAGAAGGAGAGATTGGCCATTGGAATGTGCTGCCCAGGGAGGGGCTGTGGTCAATGTCCCTGGAGGTGTTTAAGGAAAGCCTGGATGAGGCACTCAGTGCCATGGTCTGGTTGATTGGATAGGGCTGGGTGACTGCTTGGACTTGGTGATCTTGGAGATGTCTTCCAAGCTGGTTGATTCAGTGTGTAATTCTGTGTGTAACAGCTGCCCAGGGAGGTGTTGGAGTCACCTCCCCTGGAGGTGTCTAACAGCCATCTGGATGTGGTGCTGGGGACATGCTGCAGGGACAGGCTGCACTGTGCAGAGTGGCAGGGCTGGGTGGGCTCGGAGGACCTTTCTGCCAGGATGGTTCTGTGATTCTATGAATGTCAGCACTTTGCCCCTCCAAGCAGGGCAGCCCCTGTCCCTGCTGAAGGCTGAGGCCTGAGGCCTGGGTCTGCTCTGCCAGGCAGCAAGCCCTGAGGGCAGCAAGTTGCTTTGTGGTGTTTGTGGCAGGTGGGAGCACAGCCGGTGCCAGAGGGCTGGCGGCCAGGCAGCAGGGGCTGGCTGGTGGCAGGGCTAGCATCCCACTGTAAGGAAATCCTTCTCCTCAGGACAGCTGTTCTTTAGAAATGTGCTGTGTCCATGCATTTCTGAAGACAGTGCAGACTGCCTGCCCCTGCAGAGTGCCAAACTCGCTCCTCCAAGCTTGATGAAGTTTTCTGTTGATGAGCAGATCGTGGAAGTGTGTTGTTGCCATGGCCTAGCAGCAGGCTCACGTCTGACTTGCCTCCCCCTCCTCAAAAATGGGCTCCTATGTGGCCATGTACTGAAGAAATGGTTTCCATCATACAGCTTCCCTTGGCCTTCTCTTCCTTCCTTTTTTTCTTTTTTTTTTTGTTCTTCCTCAAGTGGAAGCAGGTCTATAAAGAGAGTCACCTTGCATTTCTCCAGAAATGAGAGACACTGAAAGGGGATTTAATTTGCATTCCTTCTAATTTGCTAAATGACAGGTAATTCCCTGTGGCTTTTCTATACAGAGATGAAAATAAAAATAGAATTAAATATAATAAAAAAAAAAGTTTATTAGCATCATTGCTTTCCTGTTTTGATCTAATTTGATCAGCTGAAAATTGCTAACCTGTAAGAGCCATCGTTGTTTCCTCCTTCATGCTCCTCTGTATGTCATAGAATCATAGAATCAGGAAAGGACCTCAAGGCTCATCCAGTTCCAACTCCCCTGCCGTGGGCAGGGACACCTCACACTACAGCAGGTTGCTCACAGCCACATCCAGCCTGACTGCAAAAACCTCCAGGGATGAGGCTTCCACCACCTCCCTGGGCAGCCACGTAGCTGGGTAGTTGTACCAGGGAAGGATCCCCAGTATCCCAGGTGGATTTTTGACCAGTAGACTGTAGGATTAGTCTCTCCCTTTTCTCTGCTTCCTGGCAAAAACTGAATTATTAATACAAAGTGAAGCAGCTCTCACAGGATACACACTCATACCAGCACAGCCTGCTCGCCTGCACACGAGTCTGACTTGAGCAAGCCAGGTTTAAATCCCAGGTGTGAGCCTGGGTCCCACCTAGGTCCCCTGGATTCCAAGCTTACCCCCCACTTACTGAGTGTTGTAAAAATGCCTCTGGATTTGCTTCACCTTCTACCTCTATCAAGATCAAAGAAAAATACTTGCAGGAAAAAATTCAATTTAATTTTAACAAATTATTTTCTAAGGAATAGAAAATATTAGAAATATTAGAGAATATTAGAAAATACTAGAATATTAGAGAATATTAGAAAATAACAATTTTCTAATTAGCCTCAGCTAAGCCTAAGGGCTATGGTAGCCCTATGTTGTGTCTCTGTTGCTTGAGGGGATGTTGTGCTTAGAGAATCCAAGTCTTCTTTTCTTATAAGTTTCCAGGAACTATCCCCTCAAGAAGTGGAAATGTTCCAATGGAGCCTCCAAGATACAGTTAAGGAAATAAGGCCTTATGGAGAGCAGCCTTGAGGAGAGGGACCTGGGAGTGCTGGTGGATACAAGTTCTGCATGGGACAGCAATGTGCCCTGGTGGCCAAGAAGGCCAATGGGGTCCTGGGGTGCATTCAGAGGAATGTGTCCAGCAGAGCCAGGGAGGTTCTCTTCCCATCTGCTCTGCCCTGCTGAGACCTCACCTGCAATATTGCATCCAGTTCTGGGCTTCATAGTTCAGGAGGGACAGGGATCTGCTGGAGAGAGTCCAAGGGAGGCTCCAAGGATGCTGAAGGGACTGGAGCACTGCCTGGTGAGGAGAGGCTGAGAGTCCTGGGGGCTGTTTAGTCTGGAAAGGAGAAGGCTGAGAGGGATCTGATCAATGTCTATCAATAGCTGAGGGGTGGGGGTCAAGAAGGAGGGGAACAGCCTCTGCTCAGTTGCACCCTGGGATAGGACAAAGGGCAATGAATGCAAACTCCAGCACAGGAGGTTCCACCTCAACATGAGGAGGAACTTCTTCACTGGGAGGGTCCCAGAGCAGTGGAACAGGCTGCCCAGAGAGGTTGTGGAGTCTCCTTCTCTGGAGCCTTTGCAGCCCTGTCTGGATGTGTTCCTGTGTGACCTGTGCTGGATTCTCTGGTCTTGCTTTGGCAAGGGGGTTGGACTGGAAGATCTCCAGAGGTCCCCTCCAACCCTTAACATCCTGCGAGTGATTTCATTAAAATTTGTCTGCTGACTTGGATGAAGGGCAAGCAAGGTCTCACCAATGTGAGGATTAGAGCCACCTTCCTAATAACAGCTACACGTGCAATCAGCCTGAAGATCTCCAGAGGTCCCTTCCAACCCCTAACATCCTGTGAGGCTGGGATGAAAGGCAAAGTGTAAAATTAAGATACAGTTTCCCAATTTGTGTAAGTGCTCCATGTGTTTGCAGGATTAGAGAGTTTGATTTCTCTTTAGGAGCTTTCAGAACTGACCCACAGTATTTCAGGTTTTAGAATATGGAACCCATGAGATTTTTCCTCCAAATCCTTCCCATAGGTGTGCGACGCAGAGTGTTTACTTCTGACCAAGAAGTTAATGCTGCTTTTAAAAACCCTCACAAAGAATAATGACCTCTGGCTCTGAAAGAGATGGGTTTTACTCTGCATGAGTATAAATTATTTTGAAAAGCATATTTCCTCAATAAGGTTGCAGAGGGAAATGTTAATATACTGTGGGCAGCCACGTGCTTCCCGAAGATTTCTTTCCTTTAAAGGGATTTTTAAATCATTTTTAAAAATGAAAGGGTTTTGTGAGCCTTCATTAATGTGCTTCCACATTCCAGATGTGTTTTATCCAACTGATCACATTGCAGCACAATAGGCTGTCCATTGCAGGCAAAAGAGAGCAGAGCTTCTCTTGGAATTTCCATGGATTTTTGGTCTTTGTCATCTCTTTGTTTCTCTGAGTTTAGTTTTGTTTTGTTTTGTTTTGTTTTGGTTGGGTTTTTGGGTTTTGTTTTGTTTGTTTTGCTTTTTTTTGTAGGTTATTTGTGGTTTTTCTGTTTCTAGGTTATTTGTGGGGTTTTTTTGTTTATAAGTTATTTGTGGCGTTTTTGTACTTGTAGGTTATTTGTGGGGTTTCTTTTGTTTGTAGGTTATTTGTGGGGTTTTTTGTTTGTAAGTTATTTTGTGGGGTTTTTTTTTGTAGGTTATTTTGTGGGGGTTTTAGTTTGTAGGTTATTTTGTGGGGTCTTTTTGTTTGTAGGTTATTTGTGGGGGTTTTTGTTTGTAGGTTATTTGTGGGTTTTTTGTACTTGTAGGTTATTTGTGGGGTTTTTTTGTTTGTAGGTTATTTGTGGGGTTTTTGTACTTGTAGGTTATTTGTTGTTTTTTTTTTATGTAGATTATTTGTGGGGTTTTTGTACTTGTAGGTTGTTTGTGGGTTTTTTGTACTTGTAGGTTATTTGTGGGTTTTTTTGTTTGTAGGTTATTTGTGGGGTTTTTGTTTGTAGATTATTTGTGGAGTTTTTCTACTTGTAGGTTATTTGTGGGTTTTTTTGTTTGTAGGTTATTTGTGGGGTTTTTGTTTGTAGGTTATTTCTGGAGGGTTTTCTTTGTAGGTTATTTGTGGGGTTTTTAGTTTGTAGGTTATTTTGTGGGGTTTTTTGTTTGTAGATTATTTATGGGGGTTTTGGTTTGTAGGTTATTTGTGGGGTCTCTTTGTAGGTTATTTGTGGGGATTCTGTGCTTGTAGGTTATTTGTGGAGGATTTTGTTTGTAGGTTATTATTGGGGTTTTTGTTTGTAGGCTATTTGTGGGGATTTTGTTTGTAGGTTATTTGTGGGGTTTTTTTGTCTGTAGGTTATTTGTGTTTTTCTTTTTCTTTGTCGGTTGTTTGTGGGGTTTTTTGTTTGTAGGTTATTTGTGGGGTGTTTGTGCTTGTAGGTTATTTGTGGGGATTTTTGTTTGTAGGTTATTGTGGGGATTTTGTTTGGTTTTTAGGTTGTGGTTTTTTGTTTGTTTATTTGGTTGGTTTGGTTTTGTTGTGTTTTGTGGCTTTTTTGTTTTGTTTGTTGGTGGTCTTTTGGTTTGGTTTTTTTGTCTGGGTTTTGGGGGTTTTGGGTTGGTTTTGGGTTTGGGTTTTGTTTTGGTTTGGTTTTTTGTTTGTTTGGTTTTGGGGTTTGTTTGTTGTTTTTCTTTTTTGTGTGTTTTCTGTTTCATTTGGGTTTTGCTTTGTTTGTTTTTTGGTGTTTGGTTTTGTATCTTTTGTTTGGTTGGTTGACTTTTGTGTTGGTTGACTTTTTGTTTTTGTTATCTTTGGGGTGGTTTTGTGTTTTGTCTTCTGTTTGTTTTTTTATTTGGTTTGGTTTGGGTTTTTCTTTTTTTGGTTTTTGTTTTTTTTGGGGGGGGTTTGGTTTGGGTTGGGTTTTGGTTTTTATTTGCTTGGGTTTGGGGGGGTTGGTTTTTTGGGGTTTGCTCTGTTTGGGTTTGTCTGGGTTTTGGTTTGGTTTTTTTTGTTTGTTTGTTTTTTGGGTTTTTTTGGGTTTGGTTTTGGGGTTTTGTCTGGAAGCCACATCCTTAGGGTATAAATTTATGAACCATGCACTGGACTTAGCAAGAAACTTAGGTCAAAAGCAAATCTCTGTGTGATGCACTCCTGTGCCCTTTAATGCTTTGTTGTAAAAATATTGCAGCATTGCACAGGAGCAGTTCAAACACCTCCTGTCTATGTGCTGCCTCTGCTTTGTCCCATTCTGACATTCTGTGGTATTTTGGAGTTACTTTGGGGTTATTTGCACAAATGCATTGCGCAGCAAGTTCAGGTTTTGTAAAACAAGAAAGGTTCGTAAAGTTGGGTGCTGTAGCTTAGTAGCTGACCACAGGCGATGTTAGAAGGGATATACCCAGACAGCAGATTCAGTCATTAGATGTGGCAATGTAGAATTGTTGGAAACCCACAGAAGCAGTTCATTTTAGTGACTTTTGAAGAAAACTGTCTGGGTTTGCAAATGTAAGAAGCTAGCAAACCTTTGAACAACTTTTGAGAAGGCTGTGTTTGTAGTTGGAAAGAATGTGAACACCTTGTAACTGAAGAGAAAGAGCAGGCAGAAGTGGAGTGGATATGGTGAGAAGCTTGTTTGTCAGTATTGACCTGTTGTGTGCTTTGCTTGGACCCATGTCAGTGGAAGGAGAGCCAGTTGGGATGTTCCAGGGGAGGTATAGACTGGATATTAGGAGGAAGCTCTTCATAGAGAGAGAGATTTGCCATTGGAATGTGCTGCCCAGGGAGGTGGTGAGGTGGTGAGGTCACTGACCCTGGAGAAGTTCAAGAAAAGCCTGGATGAGGCACTTAGTGCCATGGTCTGGTTGATTGGGTAGGGCTGGGTGATAGGTTGGACTGGATGATCTTGGAGGGCTCTTCCAACCTGGTTGACTCTATGATTCTATGACAGCTCTGTATTAGAAAAGTATATAAATTGACTATGTAACAGAGTAGTGGGCTTTGGCTTTGGCTTATGCTTCAGCTCTGGCTTTGGCTTATGCTTCAGCTCCTGCTTTTGCTCATGCTTAGTGCTTTGCTTAGTTGCTTAGGCAATAAATGCTTTTGCCTTTCACAATAAGAGTCTTCCTGTCTTGTCTTCACCTGGAAACACCAGAACATGCAGAATATGAGAAGAACGTGACTGATACAATTATATACAAAAAAAAAAGAGAAATCCCAAACTCCACTGTCAGACAGCAATTGTGACCTTTAAGGGAATGCTTTATGGGTGTTATGTCATTAAACTTAAATGTATACATAGTCTGAGTAATTGCCTGATGTGATTAATAGAGGCTTATGGGACAGTCTGAAATACCTGGGTGATATGGGAAGAGGAAAACTCCAAGTTCTAATGACAAGGGCTGCCTTTTCATTTGATGACATGTCATCCAAAAGGAAGTGAAAAAAAACCAGGAGAAAAGGACGCAGAGCATTCGACTTCCTACTCACAGTTCTCTGGGTGACTGTTGCAGTGTGGATTTTGGTCAATCGAAGGGACTGAGGAGCTACCCATCACTGGAAACAAACCCAAATGCATGCATGCCCAGGCACACATAGTTTAGCATAAATATTTACTGAGTTAAAGACTACTTACATTAAAGGGACGTCTGTAAACCCATGGTGATAGCACTAAGGAACAACTATCTGCCATGGTGCAATTTCAATTTGGTTGTATTATTTCTGCTAAATGTAGCTTGGCCATTAAAAGCTCTTATTTGCATACACTGTGTCAAGCTTCACAAAGAGTCCTCTGTTTTCCACCATGTCCTTGCAGCAGGCTGATTTCTCTTAGTGTTCTGCCGTCAGTGGTCTGTGCAGGAGAGATCAGAGCCCTAATAATAGATTTTTGACAGGGAGCTCGCCTGCTACCTGCCCTACACAAATCCTCACTGTTCATGTTTGCTTCATGGCAACAAAGCAGACAGAAGGAAAATGCCAAGTGCTGAGTTTGAGGTATAGCCCTGCCATAGCTTGACATTTCAGCAGAACAGCAGTTTATGAGATGCATAATTTTTCATCTGGGACTCAGCTGCCATTTTCATAGGAGCTTGCAGCTGATCGACTGACTGGAAGTAGGGCAAAGGTTTATGGTGGAGATCAAGGTCTGTGTCCTTCCCATAGCTATTTAAAAATAAGTATTATTCTCCAGATAAGGTCAGAGAACTAAGCATATTTTTTTAATCCTTTTAACATTTTTTTAATTCTTTTAATATTTTTTAATCCTTTTAATATTTTTTAACCCTTTCAATTTTTTAACCCTTTCAATATTTTTAACCCTTTAATATTTTTAACCCTTTTAATATTTTTAACCCTTAATATTTTTAACTCTTTCAATTTTTTAACCCTTTCAATATTTTAACCCTTTTAATATTTTTTAACCCTTTTAATATTTTTAACCCTTTCAATATTTTTTAACCCTTTTAATATTTTTTCAACCCAATTTCATTCCCCCAAAGAAAATCTTTTTCGTTGGTAGCGTTTTACATGGGTGCCGTCCGTAGTTGATTTAAACTGGCTGCAATTTATTTCATTCACCCAAAGGTTCAAGAGAGTTCTGGGAAAAGAATGAAGCATGACTCTTCACACACAGCATCTGAACAAAGCTATGTTTTCTCCTCCTCTTGCTTTGAATAAAGCTCATGCCAGCCTCAAAGTGAATGAAAAGTCTTCACTCTTGAAGCTTAACTGGTTCATGTTTTGTTATTGTTGTAGTCTGAATTTACATCTTCACATTCATGCCCAAGCACTTGGGAAACAAATGCAGTGTAGGTGCATGCAAGCCAGTGTTTAATGTAGAATTACACATCTCTGGGAGCTTCAGTAACAGTTACTATGTCACAGCCTCATAGAGAGCAGTGGTACAATACGTTGGATTAATTAAAGAAACCTTGCAGAGAACTGAATTCTCAGTGTGTCAAGATTTCAGTTTTATGTTAAGTATTTTCTAAAGGCCAGACCCTTAAATCTCAGGGGCTGTACCAAGCAGTGAGCTGTGAATTTAACCATAGGCTAACTGCTAATGATAAGGAAAAGAGTCCAAGTTGAGGCAGCTGTAATACAGTCATTGGATTAGGCTATCAATCACTCAGTTCCCTCAGGAACAGGCAAAGATGACAAAACAGTGAAAAGGGAAATTAGGAGGGGAGGGCATGACTAGAATGAGATTCCTCACCCAATGGATCTGTTAGTTGGCTGAATCCCCCAAGCATCAGACAGAAATGGCCAGCATTGCTCCCAGACTAAAAGCCAAGTGTTTGCTCCAAACTCCTGGAAGACCATCACATCATCATTAACTGTTGCTCACCTGTGTGGAGTTTTAGCTGTGCAGTTGGCTGTATGCTCTTTTTTTTTTTTTTCAGTAGCCCATAGATAGATTGACCTCTAAACTACTGTGTTTGAGCACTGGATTTACTCTTTACATCAAGCTCACACAGAATATGGTCACTTAAAAGAATTGCCCTCCCAGATGAGTGTTTGGTTTTTTTTTTTTTTTTTTATAAACAGATAACTGGTAAGCTATCAAGTCTGACTTGATGGCTATCAAGGGTAGGTGTCAAAAGGGAATTCAGATCACAGGCTTACAGGATGTTAGCGGTTGGAAGGGACCTCTGGAGATCTTCCAGGCCAACCCCTCTGCCAGAGCAAGACCAGAGAATCCAGCACAGGTCACACAGGAACACATCCAGACAGGGCTGCAAAGGCTCCAGAGAAGGAGACTCCACAACCTCTCTGGGCAGCCTGTTCCAGTGCTCTGGGACACTCCCAGTGAAGAAGTTCCTCCTCCTGTTGAGGGGGAACCTCCTGTGCTGTAGTTTCCATCCATTGCCCCTTGTCCTATCCCAGGGTGCAAGTGAACAGAGCCTGTCCCCTCCCTCTGGACCCCCAGCCCTCAGATATTGATAGACATTTATTAAATCCCCTCTCAGTCTTCTCCTCTCCAGCCTAAACAGCCCCAGGGCTCTCAGCTTCAAATCAGAAACTCTGCTCAGACATAATGTGGTTAAAGTAAGAGAGGATGAGTGTGGCCTAGCTTGTCCAAGCATGGGTGTACTTTTAGTCTGGGCCCAGATAGTTAAAATGGGTGATCAGTTCATCTAATGGTATGGATTAACGTGGTTAAGTGAACAATGCTCTTACAGCTAGCAGCTTAGAGTCTGAATGGAAATGAAGTGTAACAGCCATGTCAAAACACGAGACAGCAGGCTGGGGGAGCTGGGCTTGGGTTTAGGTGACCTTCTTGTGGTTTTTCAGTATCTGAAGGGGGCTACAAGAAAGCTGGGGAGGGACTTTTTAGGATCTCAGGTAGTGATAGGACTGTGGGGAATGGAATAAAGATGGAAGTGGGGAGATTCAGACTGGACGTGAGGAAGAAGTTCTTCCCCATGAGAGTGGTGAGAGCCTGGAATGGGTTGTCCAGGGAGGTGGTTGAGGTCCCATCCCTGGAGGTGTTTGCAGCCAGGCTGGATGAGGCTCTGGCCAAGCCTGATGTAGTGTGAGATGTCCCTGCCCATGGCAGGGGGGTTGGAACTGGATGATCCTTGTGGTCCCTTCCAACCCTGACTGATTCTATGATTCTATGATTCTATGATTCCATTCTATGATTTAAAATGGGTAACAGCAATGGCTATAGCTGACTGTATTTCATGCAAACTCTGACCTGCTGGGGAGCTGTAAGTCAGTCATGACAGAACATTTCTTCTTCCAGTTATATCAGCAAGACTGAGATCACAGAATCACAGAATACATCAGGTTGGAAGAGGACCTCCAAGCTCATCCAGTCCAACCCTCTACCCAGCACTGCAGGGTCAACACCAAACTATGTCCCTAAGCACAGCTCCACAGCTGCTGGAACACCTCCAGGGATGGGGACTCCATCACTGCCCTGGGCAGACCATTCCAATGGCTGAGAACCCTCTCTGGGAAGAAATATTTCCTAGCATCCAGCCTGAACCTCCCCTGGCACAGCTTGGAACCATTTCCTCTGCTCCTGTCTCTTGCCACCAAGGAGCAGAGGCTGCCCCCTCCTCACTCCAACCTCCCTTCAGGGAGCTGGAGAGAGAATCACTGGGGCTGTCTTTGTTAGCACAATTCCATTGCCTTTCTAAGGCTGTGAGTCTAGGGGGGAGGGTTTCACTTTCTCTTCCAATCACCTTTTCCAGTTTTAGGCAGACTTTTACAAAACAAAACAAAACAAAAAACCCACAACAAACAATCAATCAAACTGAAAAACCCCAAACTAAAACCAAAAACCAAAAACCAACACCAAAAAAAACCCCCAAACCCAATCTAACCAATAAAAAAAACCCCAAAACCCAAACCCCGTTTTGTCTCATGTCCTTTGGAGATTATCATGCTGAAAACTGATAGATTTCTTCCATAGCAAACTTACTACAATTAATTTTGAAGGTTATTTAAACAGAACCACTTTAAGCATCTTATGGATTATTTCCTTGAAAAATACTTGCTATTTCAGTGCTACTCTGTTTATTTTTACACAGGAATTAAAATATTATCAAGAACATCAAAGGCAGACTAATTAAAACAGTAAAGTCTACTGCTAGGTTTGTTCTCCATTGAGTCTCAGTAGCCAATCACAGCCTGGGCTGCATCCAAAGCAGTGCTGCCAGCAGATCCAGAGAGGGAATTCTGCCACTTTGCTCTGCTCTGCTGAGACCTCACCTGGAGTACTGTGTACAGGTCTGGAGCCCTCAATATAGGAATGAACTGGACCTGATGGAGAGAGGGTCCAGAAGGGGGCCATGAAAAGGATCAGGGGGTTAGAGCAGCTCTGCTATGAGGACAGTCTGAGGGAGCTGGGGGTGTTCAGCCTGGAGAAGAGGCTCCAGGGAGACCTAATAGCAGCCTGCAAGTACCTGAAGGGGGCTACAAGAAGGTTGCAGAGAGACTGTTTGCAAAGGCCTGCAGGGACAGGACCAGGGACAATGGCTTTGATTTACAGCAGAGCAGATTTAGATTGGATGTGAGGAACAAGTTCTTTACTATGAGGGTGGTGGAACACTGGAACAGGTTGCCCAGGGAGGTGGCTGAGGCTCCATCCCTGGAAATATTGAAGGTGAGGCTGGACAGGGCTGTGGGCAACCTGATCTAGTTGGGGATGTCCCTGCTGACTGCAGAGGGGGTTGGACTGGATGAGCTTTGGAGACTCCTTCCAACCCAGACCATTCTATGATTCTATGATCTTATCTTGCTCATCTTTCTCCCCAGATAATCACCATGAATCCAGAATGTCTTTTGACTTCCAAGGGCAGCTGGAATGAAGGCAAGAGTCTGTAGTGATGTGTAGTATAACTCTCCAGTCTTTCACAGAGCTGAAAGGCTCCCTACTGGCTACAGAACTGTGCTTAAACTGCGAGGACTGCACTACCTTATGATATCCCAGTGGCTTCTCAGTGGCTGGTTAGAAGGGTGGCTCTGGCTTGCTCATGAGCCTCCAGCAATAGCACAAGCTGGGCTCAGCTTACTGCCATCAGTGCTGCAGGGAATGTAGATATAACATTTTGTACAGAAGCAATAATTCAGTGGCTAAGAATATGGTCATGGGCTGGAGCACAACGCTGAGTTCAGGTGGTTGTGTTCAGGTTTTGTTGCAGTGTATGTGGGTGATAGATTCTAACTTGGAAAGCTGTGAAAGGTTGGATAGGGACCTGGTTGACAGTGGATTAAATATGAGCCAGCACTGCCCAGGGGGCCAAGAAAGCCAAAGGCATCCTGGCTTGGGTTAGAAGCAGGGTGGGCAGCAGGGACAGGAGGTGACCATTCCCCTGTGCTCAGCACTTGGGAGGCCACACCTTGAATGCTGTGTTCAGCTCTGGGCTGTTCACTCCAGGAAGGACATTGAGGGGCTGGAGAGTGTCCAGAGAAGGGCAATGAGGCTGGAGAAGGGCCTGGAGCACCTGGGCTGGAGGAGGGCTGAAGGAGCTGGGGGTGTTCAGGCTGGAGAAGAGGAGGCTGAGGGAGACCTCATTGCTCTCTCCAGCTCCCTGAAGGGAGGTTGGAGTGAGGAGGGGGCAGCCTCTGCTCCTTGGTGGCAAGAGACAGGAGCAGAGGAAACGGTTCCAAGCTGTAGCAGGGGAGGTTCAGGCTGGATGCTAGGAATATTTCTTCCCAGAGAGGGTTCTCAGCCATTGGAATGGTCTGCCCAGGGCAGTGCTGGAGTCCCCATCCCTGGAGGTGTTCCAGCAGCTGTGGAGCTGTGCTTAAGGACATGGTTTAGTGCTGACCCTGCAGTGCTGGGTGGAGGGTTGGACTGGATGAGCTTGGAGGGCTCTTCCAACCTGATGTGTTCTGTGATTCTGTGAATAAAGTTTGTAAGAGCTTAGGTGGCTTCAACATGAGAGGCAAAGGAAAGCATGCTGATTTTTTCCCCTCTTTTACTTTGCACCTTGATTTGCTCTAGTCACCAAGTGGCATATCCTGGTTGTAGAGCCCCTCTTTACTCAGTGGAGGACGATGTTCTCACCTCACCTGAAACATAAACATGTGTTTGAATTTAGAAAAATCAAACACAGGGAAAGGATTACATTGAACATCACCATCTGAGCTAACCAATTGGAAAATGACTTTTTTTTAACATTTGTTAGCATGGAGCTTCCTCCTGTACCTCCTTCTCTCTATGGGACAGGCCAGCTGAAGACTGCATCCTGTCAGTTTGGGGCTACTACCACTGCTGACAGACACTGCACTGCAGTTCTGTATTGCATGCCGACTGCTCCAGCCTGGGCAGCCTCAAGAACTTGGGCATCTCTGTGAGGATGCTGGAGCTCTGCTGTTCCCTGTGACTACAAGAGACTGAACTGCTGTGGTTTAGAAATGGGTCAGGAAGTGGCTTGAAGGGAAGATTTCACAGCTACAGGAAACTGTGCTTGCTGAAGTTAATCCAGTTGGAGGACATTTAGAGGAACAAATATGGGTGTTTAGGGGGGGGGGAAAAAGGAACAATCCTTGAAACAACCTTAAACCCAGGGCATTCCTTTACATCCAGCAGCACCAAAAGGATGTATTTACACAATTATTGCTGCTTTCCTGCTCCCATGTAGGAGTAGCCTTTGAAAGTTCTGCCCCTGGTTAGCTGTGATTCATGGTGAATTCACCACAATGAATACATCTTTGTTCACCTAAATCCTGATAACGTTCTGTGGGTTTTAGTACCCTGCTTGAGCCATGCATAAATCCCAATGCCAGCTCCACACATAAAACACAGAGCAGAAAATACAGCAGATTTGTTTAACTGGGTAGATCCTGGCTTTGTATTTCACTGGGCATCACATCATCCCTGATGAGTTATTGCCAGAAGCATTTCTAAATCTATTTCACAACCATCAGAACAATTTTTTTTTTTTAATCTTTCAAAGGAATGCAACTAAAATATAGTAGTCAACAAAAGGTTCTGCATTTTAATGTGCTTTTAAAACCATAGGATGGCTCAGGCTGGAAGGGACTTCAGAGCTCAGCTATTCCCACACCTCTCAACTAGACTCAGCTGCTCAAGGTCTCATCCAGCCTGGCCTTGGACACCCCCATGGAGGAGACAGCCACAACCTCCCTGGGCAACCTGTTCCAGAGTCTCACCACCCTCCTACTGAAGAACTTCTTCCTCAGCTCCAGTCTAACCCTTCTCTGCCTCAGCTTCAAACCATTCCCCCTTGTCCTGTCTCCAGACACCCTGATGAAAAGTCCCTCTGCAGCCTTCCTGCAGGATCTCTTCAGCTCTTGGAAGGCAGCTCTGAGGTCCCCATGCAAGCACAGCGTTGTGTGGAGTGAGCTATGCAGGTGTCCTGCTCAACACACAGGATAGAAAGATGGATCCTACAAAATATTTTAGGAACTCTGCTGTTGTCATTTAGTTTCCCAGTTTCTGATTCTTTGGCAGTTTCTTACGTTAGCAGGCAGCTGCAAATGCCTTCCCTGTTAAGATGCACAGGGCAACCATCTTCACTAAACTCTCTTCAAATCTCCAGAGACACTCAGAGCCAGGGCTTGAGACACCATTCTGTGGGATGAGTAAGCTCCAAGGGAGAACTGTGGAGTGCCAGTGTCTCCCTGTTTCAGAAGGAGAAATGTGTTGTGCAGCTGTGGCAGACACAGAGAGGGAGATTCTAATGGCATGAGACCCATCCATGAAGGGTTTGATATTGTGCCTGACTCCACACTGGGGTAGGGCTGATGCTGTGAAGAGCTTTGTTACAGGCAGCTCACAATGAGGAGAAAGCTGTGAGGTTTTTTTGCAAGTAACCATGGCAGTGAAGGTCTGGTTGACTGCATCATGATTGTGTCCAGCACTAGGGAGTGACCTATTGGGTTTTGTAAGTGCTGGAATGTGTCCAGAGGATGAGCAGAGGGCTGGAGCTCCTCTCCTAGGAGGACAGACTGAGAGAGTTGGGGTTGTTCAGTCTGGAGAAGAAAAGGCTATGAGGAGACCTTATTTCTGACCTTCAGTATCTGAAGGGGGCTACAAGAAAGCTGGGGAGGGAGTTTTGAGGGTGTCAGGGAGTGATAGGACTGAGGGGAATGGAGCAAAAGTAGAAATGGGGAGATTCAGATTGGATGTTAGGAAGAAATTCTTCCCCATGAGGGTGGTGAGACACTGGCACAGGTTGCCCAGGGAGGTGGTGGAAGCCTCATCCCTGGAGGTTTTTGCAGCCAGGCTGGATGTGGCTGTGAGCAACCTGCTGTAGTGTGAGGTGTCCCTGGGCATGGCAGGGGGGTTGGAACTGGATGATCCTTGAGGTCCCTTCCAACCCTGACTGATTGTTTGAGTCTATGATAGTTTGCTGCACAAACTGCTCTGTCTCCTTTTCTCCTCTTCTCTCTGTGGCTTTGCATGGCTTGCTCCCTTGTCCTTCTCCTGACCTTCTGCCTTCTGCTGGCTCATATTGTGTCTGGGAGGCACTGGGAAGGAACAGGGGGTTGATGAAGGAGGCTGCAAGCAGCCCTCTGGGCTGTCCAGGGGATGGTGTAGTTCTGTGCAAGGGGATCCTTGTATTTGTTTTTGTCTGAATTTTAAATATATTTTGTACATATCCATTGCATTTTATACTTCTAGACCTTATCTTACCTTTTGTAAATGTACCCTTCCATTTGCTTCTGAGTTCTGAGGTTTTTGTTGTTGTNGGGGGGGGGGGGGGGGGTAACAAGAGGAGTGTGTGTGTGGCCAGCAGGGCAAGAAAGGCAATTCTGCTCCTTTGCTCTGCTCTAGTGAAACCCTACCTCAAGNATATATTTTGTACATATCCATTGCATTTTATACTTCTAGACCTTATCTTACCTTTTGTAAATGTACCCTTCCATTTGCTTCTGAGTTCTGAGGTTTTTGTTGTTGTTTTAATTTACTCTGAGGGTAGTTGGGGGGGGGGGGAAAAAAGGGGGGT